>OZ035823.1:36577518-36756269 GCA_964034765.1 Knipowitschia caucasica
TTTTTCTGTTAGATTTAAGTGCTGCTTTTGACACTATTGATCATGGCATCCTCATTCAGAGACTTGAGGACTGGGTTGGTGTTGCTGGCACCGCCCTAAGCTGGTTTAGGTCCTATTTACAAGACAGAAAGTTTTTTGTGGAGATCGAAAACTGTACCTCAGACCACTTGGCCCTGACCTGCGGAGTGCCACAGGGGTCAATCCTGGGTCCTCTTCTGTTTAATATTTACATGTTGCCTCTAGGTCAGTTGATTCACAGTAATAATGTCTCTTATCACAATTACGCTGACGATACTCAGGTCTATGTGTCCCTGACAGCAGGAGAGCATGAACCAGTGGACTCGCTCCTTCACTGTGTCCAGCAAATCGGTGATTGGATGCAAAATAACTTTCTCCAACTAAACACCGACAAAACTGAAATAATTGTTTTCGGACCCCAGAAACAAAGAGAGAGCGTTATTTGTCACCTCCAGGCTCTCTCTCTACAACCCTCAAATCAGGTCAGAAATCTAGGAGTGATAATGGACTCAGACTTAAATTTCAAAAGCCACATAAAATCTGTAACATCAGCAGCTTATTACCACCTAAAAAACATTGCTAAAATTAAAAACATAGTGTCTAAGGCAGACTTGGAGACTCTTATACACGCTTTTGTCTCCAGTCGGTTAGACTATTGCAATGGCCTGCTCACAGGTCTGTCCAAACAGGCTGTAAAACAGCTGCAGTACATTCAACATGCAGCAGCTCGAGTCCTGACCAGAACTAGGAAGTACGACCACATTAGTCCAGTTCTCAGGTCTCTGCACTGGCTTCCTGTTCCTCAGAGAATAGACTTCAAAGCAGCTTTACTTGTGTACAAGTCTCTCCATGGTCTCGCGCCAAGGTACATCCATGACATGTTTGTGCCATATGAACCGACCCGGACTCTGAGGAGCACAGGGACTGGACTCCTGTTAGTGCCCAGAGTCGGTACTAGACATGGGCAAACTGCATTTCAGATTCATGCGGCTAGAGTCTGGAACCGTCTTCCTGAGAATGTGAGACAGGCGTCTACTCTGGCATCTTTTAAATCTAGGCTCAAAACAATTCTGTTTAGCTGCGCATATACAACTGAATGATTTTATCTTTTCATCTTTGTTTTTATCTTTAATCTTTTTAATGCACTGTGACTATTTATGATTTTAGTCCCATCTGTGATTTTAATGTTTAAAGGTTTTTAATTTTTGTGATTTTATTTTTAATGTTTTTAATATATCTTGTGCTCTTAATGTGTTTGATTTATGCATGATGTGATAGGGGATGTGAAGCGCTTTGCGTTGCCTTGTGTAGGAAAGGCGCTCTACAAATAAACGTTGATTGATTGATATATATATATATATATATATATACATATATATATATACATATATATATATACATATATATATATATATATATACATATATACATATACATATATATATATATATATATATATATATATATATATATATATATATATATATATTATACATATATATATATATATATATATATATATATATATATATAAACCTATTATCCTAATACTTAATCAGATTAATATTAGGCTGATTAAGTCGTATGAAGAAAGTATTCATGATTCTCTATCTACGGAAGTTAAAGTGAATATGCAACACTGTCACCAGTTCTCCACTAGATGGGGTGCCCATGTAAGATGAGTGCAGAAACGGTCTTTTATTTAGTTTATGTTATATCTTTAATTGAGCACAATGAGAGTCAACAAAAGTATTGTAATGTTTCCACAGTGAGGCCCACTGCACACAGAGGAATCACCAAACACTAGATCATCAATAGTTGATTTCTCGGATCTAGATGAAAAAAAAACACAGTTTCAGGGAAGAATTATCGCTTAAAGCTGGCTGAAAAACATTCAATATGTAATAAAAACTAGTTCCTCATGCCTCATGGTTTAGAGCTGGGTGTCTTTCAGAGCCGGCCCATACGATGCGCTTCTTGATATGCATGAAAAGATTTCGAAACGGGGGACTTTCGATTCAATACAATTCAAAATTATCTAAGTATGAACAATATAATTCGGTTCAGTAAAGAAAATGAAGTCTTTTGTTCCCTCACATAACACTCCGCTACAGCGCAAATGTTCAGGTATTAGGAATACTGCAACAATTTCCATGCGATTAAAAAGAAAGTAATCAGGCTTTAAATACAGTATATAAATCTTATGATATGTGGAAGAACTCACTCCTCCCGCTTTTATGCTCTTTATTCTCAGTTTCCCTAAATCACATTGTTCAGCTATAATTCATTTCACTTCAAAAGTCAATATTAGTATAATAATAGATAATGAAGATGGCTGACAGGACGCTCACACACACGCCTGGAGCTCCCAAGGTTCGAATAAAACCTGAGATTTACCGAACCATTGATGGTAAAATCATTGTTGAAGATGAATTTCTACACTTCCTCTATATTAAGCTCAAGACGTTAAGTCAGGATGAAATTGTCCTGCTTGCTGTCGACACATTTGATTCTGAGTGGATAGAAACATCCAAAAGGACACTGTTTGAGCTGTGCGCTACTACGCAGCGTAATGTTTCCCATAAAGGAATACATAAAGATGCGAACAACGTTAAAGCATGCCTCAAAGTGTTGAATGAATGTGGAGACTAAATCCCAAGATTTGTGTCTCATTACTTGGATGAACTGCCTCCGATTACTTTCAATAGTATAGATGTGTGCGGCTTGCTGCGCAAAATGGAGCACATCCACGGCGAAATATCTGCCATGCAGCATGCACTGAACCTGCAAGCCGACTCAAGTGAAAGCCTCCGTGCTATTACTTTGAATGTGAGCAACCGGGTGTGCGCCCTGGAATTACGCGCGGGCCATGGTGAGGGTGCAGGCCTGCCCTCAGTGCCGAAGCAACCGGGCGTAGTGGAGGATACAAACTCCAACATCGAGGCTGCGGATTACAACAGTGCTGAGAGGCTGTCAGTGCCTAACGAGGAAAGACCAGCACCAGCGGATAACAGCGCGGAAACAACGCACGTTCCACTTGGATCTCCGAAATGGAGTACAGTTGTGAAGCTGGGCCAACGTCAGCAAAGGGAGCCTGCTGCTGCTAAGTCTGCGTCCCGCAGCAGGCTACTACTATCCGGGGCTGGGCAGAGGAAAAGTGGGAAGACCGTGGTGGGCACTGGAGCAGCCGGGAACATAAAAATGATCAATACTAAGTTGGTGAGTGTCTTTGCTTCAAAATTCTCGCCAGACTTAGAAGCGGAAACTTTACGCACGTATCTCAGAGATAGACTTGGGCATGAAGTGACGTGCAACAGAATTGTTACCACAAACGACAGATAGGCGTCGTTCAAAGTAACTGCCAAATGCAAAGAAGTAGATGACATGTATGACCCCGAGCTGTGGCCCGAGGGATCATTTGTTAGGCGTTATTATGAGCCGCGTAAAGGTGCCACTGGTGCCAAGGCTGCTGCTGTCATTTCTGGAGCTATGTGCGCGCCGAGTGCTAACGCGAGTTCTCATTAAACCACCATGGAAATCAAAGTCCTATCATACAACTGTCGTGGCCTGCGTCTGGGCCAGAGCGCGGATGATAAAGCTCGCCGTTTTGTTGTCGATCAGTTGTTGGATGACTATTGTGACATTTTGTGCTTACAAGAAACGTTCCTTGCAAAGCAGGATTTGAAAGGGATTAACGCCATCAATGAGAGATTCCTTGGTACAGGCGAGTCTACTACTGACCTCAGCCTAGGGGTCAGAAGAGGAAGAATAGCAGGGGGCGTGGCTATTCTGTGGAAAAAGAGTCTAGACTCAGTTGTAAACGTGATCAGGCTCAATGCGGACTGGTGCATCGCAATTAGACTGTCACAGCACAACAAGGATATTGTGATATTAAATGTATATGCTCCTTATGAATGTATTCAGAATGAAGAGGAGTACCTAAGTAAGCTTGCTTTTATTAGTGCCTTTGTGCAAAATGAAAAGTCCTCCAGTGTTTATGTCATTGGTGATTTAAATGCAAATATCTTAGATAAGATATGTTTTTGTGAGCCACTTAAACATGTTCTGTGCAGATAATCATCTTACACTGTCCAGTAGGGAGCTCCTGCCGGAACAAAGCTACACCTATATAAGTGAAGCCTGGCACACTGTGTCGTGGCTGGACCACTGCATCACTACAGAGGATGCTCATGCTGCTCTGTCGGCCATGAGCATCTTGTATGAAATGTCCAGTCCAGATCATATCCCTGTATCAATGGTCATCAGATTTGGCATAATACCCACCATGCAGGAAGTTAAACATATTGAAAGTAAACACCTGGACTGGTCTGCTCTCTCTTCAGAAGAGCTTGCCTGTTATTGTGCTCACACTGACATGTTGCTAAATAATATTGCGCTGCCAAAAGGAACAGTTATGTGCTCTGATTACAATTGTACAGATGCTGGTCACAGGACATCTATTTCTGTTCTGTACTCCGACATTTCTTCTGCATTAATTGAATCTAGTGCGCCTTTTTGTAAATACAGAAAGAAAGGCCAAATAAGACCTGGTTGGAACTCTCATGTGGCTACTTCCCATGCTGAAGCCCGTGACGCTTGTAAGGCCTGGGCGACTGCAGGAAAACCCAGACAGGGACCTTTGTTTGAGCATAAAAAACGTACAAATGCACAATATAAGTACGCCATTCGATTCCTATGTAAAAATGAGGAAACAATACGGGCTGACTCCATGGCCAATAAGCTTTTAAATAATGACACCAAGGCCTTCTGGAAGCAGGTTAAGGTATAAATAATAGCAAACCCTGTCTACCTCACACTGTAGATGGAGTCACTGGGTCCCACTCTATTGTAGAACTGTGGAGAAAACATTATTTTAAACTGTTTAACTGTGTCTCAAGTGAACCGTACACTGTCAACAATGTTGACTTTGTGGATTCAATTAAAGTGCATGAGGTACAACAAGCTATTAATATGCTATCAAATAATAAATCCACAGGAATGGATCATATATGTGCTGAGCATCTTAAATATGCTAGTATGAGGTTGGCCCCTCTTCTGGCCATATGCTTCTCTACCTTTGTTGTACATGGTTTTATCCCAGACTCAATGATGTCTGTGTTATTGGTTCCTGTGATAAAAGACAAAACGGGGAAAGTGGGCAACTCTGATAATTACAGACCAATCGCCCTGGCAAATATACTGTCAAAAACATTTGAGCAAATCCTTGTGAGCAGACTCAGTGTTTACATTGGCTCCACGGACAATCAATTTGGCTTCAAAGCCCATCATGGCACTGACATGTGTATTTATGCTTTAAAAGAATTGTTAAGTAAATATAAGTGTAGACAATCCACTGTTTTTATGTGTTTTTTAGATGCCTCCAAGGCTTTTGATCGTGTTAACCATGCCAAATTGTTTCACAAACTATGTCAAGCCAATGTTCCTAAATATGTAGTTCGTTGCCTGTCTTACTGGTATGCCCATCAGACTCTGGAGGTCAAATGGGATAACTGTATCTGCACCCTTTCAGGTCAGCAATGGTGTGAGACAAGGGAGTTTGTTGTCTCCAATTTTATTTAATTTTTATATGAATGACCTTTCTAAAGAATTAAACTGGTGTAGAACAGGGTGTGTCGCTGGGGATAACATCGTCAACCACTTGATGTACGCTGATGACCTGGTGATTTTCAGTCCGAGTTCAGCTGGTCTCCAGCAGCTGCTTGATGTGTGTTCGGCGTACGGTGAACAAAACAATATTAAATATAATGAAAGGAAAAGTGTCATAATGACCTGTCGAACCAAAGAGGACCAAGCCCTGGTGTTTCCTGACTTTAAGCTCTCTGGAAACATCCTAAAAACTGAAAGCACGGTGAAATATCTTGGTCATATCCTGACAGATCGTCTGTCAGACGATGAGGATATGTATCGACAGTGCCGTATGCTGTACGCCCAGGCTAATATTTTGTTGCGTAAATTTGGACACTGTTCTAATGCAGTAAAAGTGGCTTTGTTTCGGGCATACTGCACCCCGCTTTACACCGCTCATCTGTGGGTGAACTATAAAAAGTCCAGCCTACAGAGACTGAAAGTGGCCTACAACGATGCCTTCAGACTGTTGCTAAAAAGGCCCAGATGGAGCAGCGCTTCTGAACTTTTTGTGTCCTGTCAAGTGAACTCACTGCAGGCCAACTTGAGGAACCTAATGTACAAGTTTATGTGTCGCCTGGACAATAGTGCAAATATGATGATTTTAGTGTTGACGAGTAGAGCATACAGTGATGTTCGTTATACCTCTGCACTGTGGAAACACTGGTATAGATGCCTCCTCTAAAGAGATTTGGGGACTTTTAATTGTTTTATGTTGTCTGTTTTCTAGTGTGTTGTGTTTTGTCTATTTTTTGTGTTTTGGACTACGAGTCTGTAATAAAAGCTATCTATCTATCTATTAGTAGTTTTCCTGACAGGCCTTGTGGCAAGAAATCCTTTAACTTATAAATTAAACATTTTAAACATTGTGATCTGACTAATGAGAGATGTACTGTGCAATGCAAAGAGATCGAGATGAATATTTCAAACAAAAGAGTCTGGGCCTCATTTATCATAGTATGTGATTTAAAAGGAAAACTACTTTTAACCACATGAAACTTGTGTTTCATGTATTTTGTTTGGAGAGAGCCAGATGATGCATGACATTAGTTGCAGAAATCCTGGTCCTGAGGAAAGCAGACACACACCTCCCGCAGCTGCAGCATTTCTGTGTCCCGCTGCTCCAGGAGCCCCTCCAGCTGGTGGATGGTCATCTCTGCGTCTGCCAGACGTCTGGTCCGCTCGTGGTCCTCCTCTGTCTGCCGTGCAGACAGCCCTTTACTCTGTAGCATTTCCAGCAGCTTCTTTATCGACTCATCCCTGAAACAAGAACAAGTCTGACTGAGACCCAGACTGAGCCTGAGATATAGCCTGAAATAATTTTTTTCATAGAAATATCAGTCATTTGATCATCAATTCAATGTTGTTACATTTGTTTTAAATGAACCTAATTACAAAAAACAAAGCAATAAAGGGGAATCTTAATAGGTAATAGTTACAGTGCCTTGCGAAAGTATTCGGCCCCCTTGAACCGTTCAACATTTTGCCACATTTCAGGCTTTAAACATAAAGATATAAAATTTAATTTTTTTGTCATGAATCAACAACAAGTGGGACACAATCATGTGGAACGAAATGTATTGGATAATTTAAACTTTTTAACAAATAAAAAACTGAAAAGTGGGGCGTGCAATATTATTCGGCCCCTTCACTTTCAGTGCAGCAAACTCACTCCAGAAGTTCAGTGAGGATCTTTGAATGATCCAATGTTGTCCTAAATGACTGATGATGATAAATAGAATGCACCTGTGTGTAATCAAGTCTCCGTATAAATGCACCTGCTCTTTGATAGTCTCAGGGTTCTGTTTAAAGCGCAGAGAGAACCATGAAGACAAAGAAACACATCAGGCAGGTCCGAGATACTGTTGTGGAGAAGTTTAAAGCCAGATTTGGATACAAAAAGATTTCCCAAGCTTTAAACATCTCAAGGAGCACTGTGCAAGCAATTATATTGAAATGGAAGGAGTATCAGACCACTGCAAATCTACCAAGACTCGGCCGTCCCTCCAAACTTTCATCTCAAACAAGGAGAAGACTGATCAGAGAGGCAGCCAAGAGGCCCATGATCGCTCTGGATGAACTGCAGATAACTACAGCTGAGGTGGGAGAGTCTGTCCATAGGACAACAATCAGTCGTGCACTGCACAAATCTGGCCTTTATGGAAGAGTGGCAAGAAGAAAGCCATTTCTCAAAGATATCCATAAAAAGTCTCGTTTAAAGTTTGCCACAAGCCACCTGGGAGACACACCAAACATGTGGAAGAAGGTGCTCTGGTTAGATGAAACCAAAATCAAACTTTTTGGCCACAATGCAAAACGATATGTTTGGCGTAAAAGCAACACAGCTCATCACCCTGAACACACCATCCCCACTGTCAAACATGGTGGTGGCAGCATCATGGTTTGGGCCTGCTTTTCTTCAGCAGGGACAGGGAAGATGGCTAAAAATGATGGGAAGATGGATGGAGCCAAATACAGGACCATTCTGGAAGAAAACCTGTTGGAGTCTGCAAAAGACCTGAGACTGGGACGGAGATTTATCTTCCAACAGGACAATGATCCAAAACATAAAGCCCAATCTACAATGGAATGGTTCACAAATAGACGTATCCAGGTGTTGGAATGGCCAAGTCAAAGTCTAGACCTGAATCCAATCGAGAATTTGTGGAAAGAGCTGAAGACTGCTGTTCACAAACGCTCTCCATCCAACCTCACTGAGCTCGAGCTGTTTTGCAAGGAAGAATGGGCAAGAATTCCAGTCTCTCAATGTGCAAAACTGATAGAGACATACCCCAAGCGACTTGCAGCTGTAATTGCAGCAAAAGGTGGCGCTACAAAGTATTAGCGCAAGGGGGCCGAATAATATTGCACGCCCCACTTTTCAGTTTTTTATTTGTTAAAAAAGTTTAAATTATCCAATAAATTTCGTTCCACTTCACGATTGTGTCCCACTTGTTGTTGATTGACAAAAAAATAAATTTTTATATCTTTATGTTTGAAGCCAGAAATGTAGCGAAATGTTGAAAGGTTCAAGGGGGCCAAATACTTTCGCAAGGCACTGTATCTATGTAGATGTTCTTATTGGCAATTTCTTAAGAATACATGCGTATAATTAGAGTGCAATAAAAGGCCCAAAACAACAAGTTTCATTGATTAATTTCTACAGAACTTCTGAAGTTATAGAGGGAAAAAGGTGGGCACGGTAAGGGATAAAGAGAGATAATTTCAGAAAATAAAGAAAATAAAGGGGACCTAAAGATCAACTTGCAGTTGTTTTCCCTTGTCATTCACAGAAAGCTTTTAGTATGATTCATTGGTGTTTAGTGAAGCTTTTTCAAAATAAATATAATATTGAGTAAAAGGAGATAGAAGGAGGAGCTACACAACTCAATTCTTCTAACCCAGTGTCTCCCAAAGTGGGGTCCGCGGCCCCCTGGTGGGCCGCGAGGGTACTGCAGGGGGGCCGCGGGAGGTCATAAAAAAAAAAAATAATATAATTATTTAATGTTAAATTTATAATGTTTTGTTTGTAATATTAAAATATTTGTGTTCATTATTTGACTTGAATAATCCACTGTAATCATTTTTGTATTACAATGTTTGTAGCAGAGGCTATTTCCCCAAAATAAAATAACCAGAAGAGCCTAGTTATTATTTTGGGGGGCCACGCAGACCCGTCAGATTTTTAAGGGGGCCTCGGTGTTACTGAGTTTGGGAATGGCTGTTCTAACCCTAACCCTGTAACATTATTTAAAGCTGGACTAACTCACTTTGTGACTTTGAAGCAGCAGTTTGAAATGTAAGCGCTGCCCTCGCTCATTCTACTCCCCTCCCCGCACTCACAAAGCTTTTGCCCCCCACACTACCCCCTCCCACTCAAGCGCGTGCTGGTGTGCAAAGACTTGTGTGCTATTGTTTATGGAGCTGGATCATGGATCTATAATAATATGTGGATACGCTTCTTGTTTTGGCCCAAAAACAAATTGTTGTTCCTCATTTGATTGCATGCCCCAGTGCTAAAGTAGTCTCAACCACTTGCAGCGTGTCTCTCTCCGTTCTTGTAGGGACTTTCTTTTGGATGGCCGTTTCGCTGTACAAGCAGTAACCAGTAACAAAGACACGGGAAGTTTCAGGTTAGCCTCCGCCATGATGCTTGTTTACCTCAGCTGTCTGTGCGCGCTAACAAGAAACCAAAATAAATTATCTTCCGCGTTGCGCAAAAACTCTATCTAAAACAAAATTACACTCCAGTATAAACCAGTACTACTTATTCTTCAGAGGAACATATATCCCAATACACTGCATTGATATGGATTGAATTTTTCTAATGAATACAAAAATAAAGTGAGGTAGTCCAGCTTTAAGCTCAATCTATTCCTTTTACATTAGTTTAAATGTCATTAAAATTACAATCACTCTTTTTATCCTGCCTGTGACACATGTAGCTCCAAAGCACTGATAACTATGCTTTCCACTAGATAGAAACAGTGAAGACTCTTAAAATGTGTGGTGCAAACCATTTGTTTGTGAATTTTGCTCTTAAAACTCAATTTAAAAGATGTGTATGGAGTGAATGAATAATGTTGTGAAGCATCTTTGAGTGTCCAAAATACGCAATATAAAAGTCATGCATTACTATCATTATTATTAAGGCCAGGTTGTGAAAATATTAAACCGGTCGTTGGCGCGTAAATGGTTGGTGGCCATTGTTATACAGAACATAATGCAGATATGCCCCCTTTAAACAGAAACAGAGCATCACCTGGCCGTCAGTGTGTGCTTCTGTGTGTCTATCCGCAGCTCCATCTCCTCCAGGGTTTTGCGGAGCAGGTAGAGTTCTTTGGCCTGCCGCTCATACTCGCCGTGCACCCGCATGAAGTTCTCCTTCGTCATCTCCTGAGGGAGGGGGTTACCGAGGCGACCGGGCTCTGAATAGTCCCCCTGGAAGAGCTGGTTGAGGTCGCGCTGGATTCGGAGCTCGTCTTGCAGGGCCTGGATGGTGCACTGGAGATGCTGTGGAGATAACAGAGAAAACACAAGCTTATTACAGATTAGAGAGATATTTAAGGTGGCTTGTGTTTGTGTTACCCCAGCAGAGAAGTAAGTCCAAATATGACCTATATAAACTAGAGCTTCTTGACAAATCACAGTGCATACAGCCTCCAATACAATGTGAATCACAATTCATGATCAAATAAAAATATTTTGATTTCTAAGAAGACAAACCATGCTTGTACCTGTTTCCTTGTTTATAACGGTCATAACTTCTCAGTCCAATATGAATTTGTATGGGCTGCTTTCTCAGAATTGGGATTAGCTGAGATCTATACCATCTTGACCCAAAAACCCTTCTTGATGATTATACATTTGTGTTCCTTCTCTGTAACAGGAGCTCTAAAGACAGCGGCTCAAAAGTCATGGTGGTCTCTAGTGCCAATTATATCCACAACCAACAGGTCAACAACATATGACTCATCGGACCAGTTCCCACATAGCTTCCTTCATTGAAGGAAAAAATTGCACCCCCTTCAATCGCCCAATCTACATGTATTACCGCATAGACAGGGCTCCATATTTGCACTTCAAAGCTCATTTAACATATGTATTCTTAAAACAAAACAGAGACAATATCTATGGTTGTCTTTTCCAATAATGGTTATCTCTAAAGAGTATCCTGAAATGTTTATGTACATTGGAGAAGAAGTCCCATTGCTTCCGGTCGGCATGTCATGGTGTGATTGTGTCAGAGTGGGTGAAAACTACTGCTGACTCACACAGTGGTTTAGACACAAGCTAACTTGTGTCCAAATAGCTGTAGGCTGCGGATGACATTTAAACACGGCCTTAAAGAAACACAAACGCAGTGTGTTGAAAAAAACACGTTTGGCTTCTTCTTAATTATAATCACTTGGAAACGTATTCAGATTCATGGACATTGGTCATCTTCCCCCTTGGACACTTCACTCACATTGCCTAGAATGAATCTGGTGTGTGTGTGAATGGTTGGTGGTGGTCGGAGGGGCCGATGGCACATACTGGTTGCCTCGCTTCTGTCCCAGGGCAGCTGTGGCTACAGTAGTAGTTTACCACTACCATGTATGGAGTGAATGAATAATGACATGTGAAGCATCTTTGAGCGTCCAAAAAAGCGCTATAAAACCGATGCATTATTTTTTTTATAAATATCATTATTATTTACACAAATGTATAATATACATATATATATATATATATATATATATCCATCCATCCATTTTCTTCACCTTAATCCATTTCTGGGTCGGGGGGGTGGCAGTCAGAGCTGCACCCAGTCCACTTAGCACCAGCCCATCACTGATCCTCCTGCAGGTGGTGAGTCCACAGGAGCTGAGATCTTTCAGTGGGAGCTTCAGGCAAAGTGGGGTTAAGTGTCTTGCCCAAGGACACAACGACAGCAGTCATCAGTGGGAGTCGTGAAGTAGGTCTTATGGTGGGCTTGAACCCACGACCTTCAGGCCCAAAGGCCAATGCTCTACCAACTGAGCTACTGTCGCCCCGTATATATATATATAATATATATATATATATATATAATATATATATATATATATATATATATATATATATATATATATATATATATATATATATATATATTATACATTATGTATACATTTAATTGAATTGAAACATAGTGTGGGATTCACTGGCATCATAGAGCAATGAAAAGAGAGCTGACTACACCCATAGAGCTCCATTTGCGGAAATCTGGAGCATTTCGGTTGTAACTGTATATACAAAATATTTTCATAAAAACGCTATTACACAGATTGCCCCGCCATAGAATACCAGTAGTGCTTCTGTTAAATTTGATACTTGAAAGGTTAGACATAAAGAATTCAGGGAGGCACAGCTGGAATGCAGAGCTGAGAAATGCCAGACCACAAGAGGAGCCAACACGGGAAGAAGGCTGACTAACAGAGGAAGCATCTCAGAAGAAACAACAACAGTGAGATAAGAAAATAAGGAGAAAAAAAAAAACTTCCAAAAGGGGCAGGTTGAGTCTACTTCTGATTGGGAGTGACGTATTGTAGAGCCCTGCACGGGCCTATTATCTGGCCCCGAGCCCGGCCCTGGCCCGAGGGGGTGGTGCCCCAGTCCGGCCCGGCCCGATATGGTTTCTGAATTTTCAGGCCCGAAACCTGCATCAAGCCCGACTTTTTTTTTTTTTTTTTTGTAACCTCCCATAACAATGTTTTAGCGTAGTATATAGTGCCGCGCACTGATATGAACACAGGCTTGGCTAGCGGGCGGAGTTATGCATTGTAGTGATGTGTTGCAATGAGTTCTGTGTGCGGAGTGGTGCAGAGTGAACGGCCGCATCTGTATGATGCCCAGATGCTGCAACACACCTGTAAGTAACGCTATGTGCCGTCAATGACAACACTACACAGAACAACAAACACTCCAGCGTGATAGAACGCTATATTCAGTGGGTGCGTTCGTAAATGTATTCTGCCGCTCTGAAAATGAAGAGCCAGAGCCCGGCCCGTGTCCGAGGTCATTATGCGGTCATCGGCACGAAGCCCGGCCCTCGGGCTGTCGGGCCGTCGGGGCCCTCGGGCCAAGGGCTCAGGTGCAGGGCTCTAACGTATTGAACTCAGGTGCATACAACAGGTAGCAGAAATGTTGCTAAAATATGTTTCACTTAAAGGAACAACACCTGATTTATTTTCAAATGAGTTCATAAAAATGCGTAACACTACTTACAATTTGTATTAAAATCCATATTTTAATTGAAAACGTATTGATTCAGCTTGTGTATGAATTCAGGCCGTAAAAAGTGCTGAGTATAAACTTTGCATGACGCTAGCTCTCCTCCAATCACAGAACGACCTCCTCAGCCTCCTCTAGAGTCTGCAGCGCAGGTAAACGCAGCAGCATGGCGACAGAAAATGGCTATACCTCCTCTGGCTGTAACTGCATACACAGCAACACAGCCCAAACAACGCAGAAGTGAAGAGGAGAAGAGGGAACTAAAGCAAAAAAAGGATCAAAGTAGAAATCAAGCCCAGGGGTGAACATAGCTAGCTTACATCGTATCCTCTGGAGAGAGCTGCGGGAGGGGGACACCTTGGACTAGCGGTAATCTTTCAATTACATATTTTGTTAGCAGTGCGTTGCTTTTGTACCATTTCATCTGTGATTGTTGTACAGCTTACTAGAAGTTGCACTAATGCTAATGTTTGCATATGTATCAGATCCATGGATCTATAATAATAACAACTGGATAGGGTATTACTAGCTTATAGCTGTCCCACCTATAGTGTCCCAGCTGGCGCCCATGGTACTGCGGTCTAAATTCACAAAGGCTACCCAAAAAAATGTCCCATAGAACTCACTGTAAACTAAACCAGCTCGACCTCAGCTGACAGAGAACCTAGAGCTTTCACAAAAGGTCAGATTTTGTGGGGATTTTAGTGTCCCTTGTCATCCTGAACTCTTTTTAGTCTTAAATTCTTTGGTTTTCTTATTAGATACAGTAAAAGGATGATGTACCTCTAGCAGATGTTCAGTACAGTATTCAGAACACACAATAACTGTGGTCCTGTGTACCGCTCCTGCTGTGTGCTCCTTGTAGTATGTCACTGCAACAGATGTTGATTGCTTCGATATCATAGCGATGTATTCCATACCTACATATGTGTTCTGTGGATGGAGCTAATCTGTTTTTGATGAGAGAATAATGGTAAAGCGTGGGCGACAGTGGCTCAGTTGGTAGAGCATTGGCCTTTGGGCCTGAATGTCGCGGGTTCGAGCCCACTGTAGGACCTACTTCACGATTCCCACTGATGACTGCTGTCGTTGTGTCCTTGGGCAAGACACTTAACCCCACTTTGCCTGAAGCCCCTGCTGAAAGATCTCAGCTCCTGTGGACTCACCACCTGCAGGAGGATCAGTGAGGGGCTGGTGCTCTATGTACTGGGTGCAGCTCTGACTGCCACCCCTATGACCCAGAAATGGATTAAGGGGAAGACAATGGATGGATGGATAATGGTAAAGCAAGATGATTTTGCATAATATGTGTCCTTAATTCCATAACAAACAAAAGATTGCAAAAAAGTGTAATCCGAACAAAGAATAAAAATAAAATACACAGTATTTTGTGCATGAAAATATGCTCTCTCCACAAGGAAAGACCCAACACAGATATCATCCTTTGAGGCATCTACATTTCTGAATCAGTTTCAGTGAAAATCCAGAAACCTATGTTGATAGTTCTGAAATCTCAGTGACAATGTGTATGTGATCTTGTTCCCTTTGCCCCTGGCGGTTGTTTATCTGTCGCATGAACACTTAACGTCCAGTTGTTTCGAGCTGCTTCCGTGACTCATGCACAACAATGTCCAAACAATTTTCGACGCGCACTTGTAACGTATTGAGGCGGTCACGGTATTACCATGAATGTGATGACCGCCAGCAGTTTAAGAGCTGACGACTTAACTAGGTCTCCAGGGAATAATTGTGGTGTTCTGCAGGAGAGGACACATTGCGAAGAAGAGCGTGAAAGATGCACAAGAAAGACATTGCATATTTACATACTAGTGAATCACGCATGTGCAAGTCCAACAACGTGACCCAGATCCATCAAAGTGAATTCGAAAAGGCAGAAAAGGAAAACAGTGATTAGTTGACGATAACAATAGGAGTTATGCAGCACATGGATGAATTTAGCTCTAGCTCACAAAAGCTTGTTCTATAATGTGATTTCTGGTGGTTGGCATGGTCCAAAAGCAGTGCTTGGCTTGTTTACGAAAGCCGGCAGCTCGACTTCTCATTTCTCCAAAAGGTCATAATTCTAAATTCATTGCACAAGTATACTAGTTTTTTGTTCATTTGGGCAATTATTCTATCAGTTCACTCAACAGCCATTTAATCAAAAACGAAACTAAGCAAATACCATACCGCAGAGTAGGGTTGCCATGATTTCAATTTTTGAGTCTTTATATTGCGATTTTACAATTATTCACAATTATCAACATTATGAAAGACAATATAGATATTTCACAATTATAAAAACGTTCATATACAAATTTAATGCAGGATTTTATATAGCCTAAATTGTTTTGTAGTAGTAGTAGTAGTAGTAGCCATTGTCGTAGTTGTAGTCTAGGTGTTATGTCTGTATTTGTTTTGTTGACTAAGGGTACTTGCTACTGTGACTTTAAGGGCGGCTTCCGACACACGTGCAAATGTTTGTATTATTACTTTTGATATGCAGAAGCAGAGAAAACAGCCTTTGCATCAATGTGCACCCTGAGGAAGTTTTATGGCTTATTTATGAACATTGGACAACTTTACAGTTGTATTACCTTGACTAAGACATACACTAAAAGGATGATTATCTCAAAGATGTTGCTTCATGTTTAAAAAAGTGGTCCCCTTGGCTAAATTTCCGACGACGGGCTTCACACGTTGGAATTCCATCAGCGACACCACCACCTTACTCCTCTTTTGGATTCCCAAAGTGATCCCACACTGCTGACTTAAGTTGTAAATTCGGTGGATATAACTCTGCGGGAGCTTGTCCTGCCACCTCGCGCAAGGTTATCCTACCGCAGGCTTTTTTAACCGGGATTGTAGTAAAACGGGTTCATCTCTGCAACCCTTCTGCAGAGCATCTCCAGTCCATAGTATGAGTGACGATATATTGATATAATGATATATTGTGATACTTTCTCCCGCGATCATTTGCCAAGTATTGATTTTGAATTTAAAAAAATATATATATATATATATTTTTTTTTTTTTTTTAATTATTTTTTATTAGTATTAATACTTAATTATATATATGTATATATACACTACGCATCTACATTCCATTTATCATGAAATAAAGGGTATTTTTTTTATTTATGCCATTTATTGGCATATGGTATATTTCTGACCAATATATCGATAATCGTCACATCGTGATATAATCGTTATCGTGAGCTTTGTATCGCGTATTGTATCGTATCGTGAGGTACCCTGAGGTTCCCACCCCTAGTCCATAGACTGTCCTTAATGCAGTAAACCTAAAAATGACTGTGCTGGTAATCCCTGGGTCACTCATGATAAGACACATTACAGTGCCTTGCCAAAGTATTCACCCCCTTGGCTTTTTACCTATTTTGTTACATTACAGCCTTTAGTTCAATGTTTTTTTTAAATCTGAATTTCATGTGATGGATCAGAAAACAATAGTCTAAGTTGGTGAAGTGAATTGAGAAAAATATATACATAAAACTATTTTTCAGAACTAAAAAACTGGAAATTGGCATGTGCATATGTATTTGTTATGAAGGCCAACAAAAGCTCTGGTAACACCAATTACCTTCAAAAGTCACATAAATAGTGAAATGATGTCCACCTGTGTGCAACCTAAGTGTCACATGATCTGTAAAGTACATATACACACCTTTTTTAGTTAGTTAGTGGTGCAAGAGGCACCACTAACCAAACACTGCCATGAAGACCAAGGAACTCTCCAAACAAGTAAGGGGCAGTGTTGTTGAGAAGTACAAGTCAGGGTTAGGTTATAAAAAAATATCCAAATGTTTGATGATCCCCAGGAGCACCATCAAATCTATCATAACCAAATGGAAAGAACATGGCACAACAGCAAACCTGCCAAGAGACGGCTGCCCACCAAAACTCACGGACCGGGCAAGGAGGGCATTAATCAGAGCACAGAGACCTAAGGTAACCCTGGAGGAGCTGCAGAGTTCCACAGCGGAGACTGGAGTATCTGTACGTAAGACGACAATAAGCCGTACGCTCCATAGAGGTGGGCTTTATGGCAGAGTGGCCAGAAGAAAGCCATTACTTTTAGCAAAAACCAACATGGCACGTTTTGAGTTTGCGAAAAGGCATGTGGGAGACTTCCAAAATGTATGCAGGAAGGTGCTCTGGTCTGATGAAACTAAAAACTTTTTGGCCATCAAGGAATCATCAAGGAATCATCACCCAAAGAACACCATCCCCACAGTGAAACATGGTGGTGGCAGCATCATGCTGTGGGGATATTTTTCAGCAGCCGGGACCATCCATTTTAATTCCAGGTTGTGAGGCAACAAAACACACAAAATGCCAAGGGGGGTAAATACTTTTGCAAGGCATTACGATATAATATTATCACAATAGATATATAATGTGATTACATTTATCAACGATATAATAATTGACAATAATTGATATTGAGTAGTTTCATGAACCTGGATTTGGAAATTATTATATATGTTTTTTGAGTACAGTTGTGCTTGGATTGAAAGAGAGTTTGTTTATAGATTTATTTTTAAATGATGTGGTTATTTTTGAGAGAAAATAGGCTTTAGAATGAGGTAAAACAGTGCAAGACTCCATTGGGATTTTGACTCCCATTTACCCCTATTTACTTAAATGGGATCTGACAGCATTAAGGGGTTAATTAACACCATGTGCTACTACCATGTAGCACAGGGTGTGAGAGAGATTGGGTCAACAGCCCACATGTCCAGTCAGAGGAATAAGGGGTTTTCAAATGGGTCCAACTCTGTACGGCTCTGCTCATTTTGTGAGTTTTCAGACTCCTAAAGTGAGTAGTGTCAAGCTGCCTTGGCCTACACTCTGCAATTTCTTGCGATTTTCAGACGTGCGATATTATCCTCAAACTCACACTGTGCAAGAGAGTTGCATACGAGGAAAGAAACAAGTGTGTGCACACTGTACAGAGTGGCTTGTGAGCGCTGCTGCGATTAGTACATTAGTACATCAGGACATTACATCGGTCTTTCCTATCACAAAAAATCCAGGAATTTCCCAACACAGATTCAGCTGTTTTAGAGAAAATAGGCCCCCAGATGTAAACCAAACTATTATCTTTGCTTGATTTGCCTTTTATTTTGGATGTATTGAGAATCCTGCCTACTGGTGGGCTGAACACTGCAGACTTGGAGCAGGTTTAGGGAGTGAGAGTCATTCTGTTCATTCCCGTCTAACTCTTCCCAAATGGACTCCATATAAGGGCTGACATGGTGACCACAGCAAACACACACACACACACATACGCGTTTGCTTGACAAATGAGGACCTATGTCTGCACTGTGACATATCAGTACGTGCCTTTCTGAAGGTCCCAGAGACCTGAGGATCACATAGGGGGGAGCAGGGTGTGATCAGTAACACAGCTAGCTGTTGATATTTTGGTTAAAAGAAACTTTTTTCCCGCATGATTTTATTGCCACATATGAGGACCTTGACAGGTCTGAGTGACATATTAGGACCTACAACAAACACATCCGGTCTGAGTGACATATTAGGACCTACAACACACACATCAGGTCTGAGTGACATATAAGGACCTACAACACACACATCAGGTCTTAGTTAGATATTAGGACCTACAACACACACATCAGGTCTGAGTGAGATACTAGGACCTATAACACACGCATCAGGTCTGAGTGAGTTATTAGGATCTTCAGCAAACACATCAGGTCTGAGTGAGATATTAGGACCTATAACACACACATCAGGTCTGAGTGAGATATTAGGACCTACAACACACACATCAGGTCTGAGTGATATATTAGGACCTACAACACACACATCAGGTCTGAGTGAGATATTAGGACCTATAACACACACATCAGGTCAGAGTGAGATATTAGGACCTATAACACACACATCAGGTCAGAGTGAGATATTAGGACCTATAACACACACATCAGGTCTGAGTGAGATATTAGGACCTACAACACACACATCAGGTCTGAGTGAGATATTAGGACCTACAACACACACATCAGGTCTGAGTGAGATATTAGGACCTATAACATACACATCAGGTCTGAGTGAGATATTAGGACCTATAACACACACATCAGGTCTGAGTGAGATAGTAGGACCTATAACACACACATCAGGTCTTAGTGAGATATTAGGACCTACAACACACACATCAGGTCTGAGTGAGATATTAGGACCTACAACACACACATCAGGTCTGAGTGAGATATTAGGACCTATAACACACACATCAGGTCTGAGTGAGATATTAGGCCCTATAACACACACATCAGGTCTTAGTGAGATATTAGGACCTACAACACACACATCAGGTCTGAGTGGGATATTAGGACCTACAACACACACATCAGGTCTGAGTGAGATATTAGGACCTATAACACACACATCAGGTCTGAGTGGGATATTAGGACCTACAACACACACATCAGGTCTGAGTGAGATATTAGGACCTACAACACACACATCAGGTCTGAGTGAGATATTAGGACCTACCACACACATCAGGTCTGAGTGAGATATTAGGACCTACAACACACACATCAAGTCTGAGTGAGATATTAGGACCTATAACACACAAATCAGGTCTGAGTGAGACATTCGGGATGTTTGATATGATCATGCAGCTTATTGGACAAAATTGTTCAGCCAATAAACAGAACTATATTTGAAGCAACGAACCTGATGACGCTCAGGCGGTTACATTTTCTAAAAACATTAGAACGCAACATTTTAGCAATAGTGTGTGTATAGAAATAACAATATTTAAATTATGTCTTTTAATACAAAAGGCCAATGACTTGAGAGGCGAGGAACAAATTTGAGTAGGCCAAGATAAAAACTGGTAAAAACTACCCAGGCCTATACCTGGCGCCGCGGCCGGCTTAGAAGGCCTGGGATGCCCACAGCGTCATCAGTCTACGCGCCTCTGTGTGGATCACACATCTCTCTTCGGGCTGGAGCTATGGCTGGAGCTATGGCTGGAGCATTTTGAGGGTTTTAAAGCAGGAGTCAGGAAGGTGGCGATCTTACGGGTGTTTGTGATTTTTTGGTTTAACAGCCTCCCTGTTAAACTTAATTATATATATAATTATATATAGGGATCAGGAGCTTTATGACCCGACCTACCCGCACCCGACATGACTCATATTTTTGAGGCATCCAACCCGCCCGAAACTGCGGGTTGACCGCGGCTTTCGGGCTAACCCGCGCATCACTACCCCTTAGGTAACACGTTGCCATAGATACACAGGGCCGATGGAAACGCTCTCAAACCGAGTCGAGTCGTGCCGAGTCAAGTTGAGGCGAGTAGAGTCGGGCCCGTGGAAACAGCCAGTGATACGCAGGAACGCATACACAACAAATATACTATATCATACAAGGCGGCCCCGACTCCACCGGGCACATAAAACGGACGACGTATCCGTCCAAACGCGTCCGTTTCATCTCCGTTTCCTTTATCTCCATGAGGGTGAATGGAAGTGGCTCCACGGCCTGCAACATGCGTCATTCCGTCAACGGAGGGTGCAACGGACGCGGACGGACGAAATCAAAACAATTTTACCCGTCCGTCGACGCGTGTCGCGACCGTTTTCCATTGAAAATACAATGGAATAATATATTTACCAAATTATTTAACATGTATTGATATATGCTGTAGTCCTTGGTTATAACTGTTTGTTAATGACAATGAAACAAAATGTGTGTCATTTTGTTTCATGTATTAAACTGAAATAATTGTTTCCTGATCGTAAATCTACCATTTACTTTTCGCGCAATGTTAATACGCTAAACTTTACATACACCTCGCTCTTTTAGTTCTTGCTCTGTCCCTGTCTACCTCCGAGGCGCTCTCTCCTCACCGCCGCTCCACACACACACACTGCACTTTTGCACGCCCACGCACACATGCACGCCAATAATACATTACTCCTCCATCAGCCAAACATTCATTTATTCACACAGTGTCCACTGGGGGTACACTCTTGAATATAAAATATGTGTTAGAGGGCCATAGACGAGTCCAACGGTGTAGGTTAGACCTCCAGGGGGCGCACGGTTCTCGATGGGCGGGCCTTAAAGCGGGGACGATTCTTACGATAATTAAGCTCATTAAAGGGTCAAATTTATTCGAAATGTCTAAAAACTCAGCACACACCCCTCTAAATACAGACTGAACCAGAATCCAACGTTTCAACCTGTTCGGGCACTCGCTTAGCTACTTAGCTTCCTATTGGCCAAAATGAGTGGGCGCCCAGATATTTGAGAAGAGAATAGTGTGCATTTAACACCATCCAACCTCACTGAAGGAGAAACTGGAAGAAATCAGAGTTGATCCCATCTTTTCCAACTGGATATATAATTACCTGACTGTGTGTCACAGTATGTCAGGTTAGGGAAGAGCGTGTCTGGGACTTTTGTGAGCCATAAGGGAGCACCACAGGGTACCATTCTGGCTCCCTTCCTCTTCACTGATTACACTGCAGAATTTGCACACAACTTTGCTACATGCCATGTACAAAAATAGGACTATAGGCAGGGGTGCACATAAGTGGTACGCAGGTACGCATGCGTGACTATCACTTGAGTTAGTAAGCGCTTTTGCGTACTTCACATTGACCAGTCCTTCTCAAATAGTGTGGCGCTCCTCCCTGGGGGGTCGTAGTGCAATAACATCCTTCGTTCTGACCCCGGGAGAAACTGTGGCGCTTCGACAGCTCAGCAAGTGTGCGTGGTCATATACCGAGCGCGGACCATAGACACGCGTGGTCATGTACCGAGCGAGGACCATAGACGCACGTGGTCATGTACCGAGCGAGGACCATAGACGCGCGTGGTCATGTACCGAGCGAGGACCATAGACGCGCGTGGTCATGTACCGCGCACCATAGACGCGCGACCTGGACTGGGTCCTAGTCCAGGTCCGGGTCTAGGTCTTGGTTCTCGACTCGGCTCAGGTCTGGGTCCAGGACTGAGTCTAGATCAGAGTCTAGATCAGAGTCTAGATCAGAGGCTAGATCAGAGTCTTGATCAGAGTCTAGATCAGAGTCTAGATCAGAGTCTAGATCAGAGTCTAGATCAGAGTCTAGATCAGAGTCTAGATCAGAGTCTAGATCAGAGTCTAGATCAGAGTCTAGATCAGAGTCTAGATCAGAGGCTAGATCAGAGTCTTGATCAGAGTCTAGATCAGAGTCTAGATCAGAGTCTAGATCAGAGTCTAGATCCGAGTCTAGATCCGAGTCTAGGTCCGAGTCTAGGTCCGAGTCTAGGTCCGAGTCTAGGTCCGAGTCTAGGTCCGGGGCTGAGTCCGGGACAGGGTCCGGGATTAAGTTAGACCCAGACTTAGGGTGATAAGTTAGACACATTCTTAAATGTTCCTCTGAGGACTTCCCTGGGTTTGGACTGAAGTCATGAAACTGTCAGAGAAGAGCCCTGAGGCCCAGGAGCAGTGCTGATGACCCGCCCTCTGTGACCCGTCTGTGGGATGGACCCCTCTCTCTGTGGTGTTTCCGAGGTTCTCTTTTTCTGCCACTGGTTTAGGAGTTTCCTCGATGCAGGAGGGTCTAAGGTGGATGGACTGTGTCTCAGCTGGATGGACTGTGTCTCAGCTGGATGGACTGTGTCTCTCAGCTGGATGGACTGTGTCTCTCACCTGGATGGACTGTGTCTCAGCTGGATGGACTGTGTCTCTCAGCTGGATGGACTGTGTCTCAGCTGGATGGACTGTGTCTCAGCTGGATGGACTGTGTCTCTCAGCTGGATGGACTGTGTCTCTCAGCTGGATGGACTGTGTCTCTCAGCTGGATGGACTGTGTCTCTCAGCTGGATAGACTGTGTCTCAGCTGGATGGACTGTCTCTCAGCTGGATGAACTGTGTCTCTCAGCTGGATGGACTGTGTCTCAGCTGGAGGAACTGTGTCTCTCACTAATTTGAATTATGAAACACTCAGAAACTTCATATGATCCATGTTTTGTGTTGAAGAGGAGGAGGCTCATTTGATTGCTAGACTGAAATCTGTGGTGATTCGTCTGCAGTTTTGAGTCAGGGGCGGGTAATTAGGGCTGTGTCAATTATCAGATATATAGCAAAGGAAGGTTTCTCACCCATCATCTGTACTTCTTAGCACGTTTTGGGAAAACGTGCTAAGAAGTACAGATGATGGGTGAGAAACCTTCCTTTGCTTTGACTAATCCCTGTACGACTGAGGGCTTACACAAACTTATCAGATATATATCAATATTTTAAAATTGAATACATTATAGCTGTTTTATTTAGGAATATATATATATATATATATATTTATTTATATATATATATATTAATTGTCCACTCACCTGGCCCTCCGTGGGCGGTTATCCCTCTCTAAGCTTGGGTCCTCTACCAGAGGCCTGGGAGCTTGAGGGTTCTGCGCAGTATCTTTGCTGTTCCTAGCACTGCACATTTCTGGACCCAGATGTCCGAGGTTGTTCCGGGGATCCGCTGTAACCTCTTCTAGCTTCGGGGTCACTGCCCCGAGTGCACCGATCACCACGGGCACTACTGTCACCTTTACCCTCCAGGCCCTCTCCCAGCTATATATATATATATATATATATATATATATATATATATATATATATATATATATATATATATATATATATATATATATATATATATATTATATATATATATTAACAGCTACTAATAGGAGCTGTTAACAGCTCCTATTAACAGCTACGCCCTGCCAGTGATCAGATACCCTGCAGGAATAATCAGGTGGCCAAAGGAAGAGATTCAGACCACGGATGTTAAAACTCGAAAGCTCCTTACCATGCATGGCGGGTTCCATCCCAAATCCAGCACCCTGAGACTGTACGTAAGCCGTAAAGAAGGAGGCAGAGGACTAGTGAGTGTGAGAGCCACTGTCCAGGACGAAACATCCAAACTCCATAACTACATCATGGAGAAGGCCTAAACGGATGACGTACTCAGTGAATGTCTCAGGCAGTGGCGGGATGAGGAGGTGCTGGAGGAGAGCCCATCATGGGAGAACAAGCCCCTACACGGCATGTACCACCGGAGCATAGCAGAAGTGGCTGATCTCAAGAAGTCCTACCAATGGCTAGAAAGGGCTGGCCTACAGGACAGCACAGAGGCACTCATCATGGCTGCACAGGAACAGGCCCTGAGCACCAGAGAGGCCCAGATATACCACACCAGACAAGACCCAAGGTGTCGGTTGTGCAAAGAGGCACTTGAGACGATCCAACACATAACTGCAGGGTGCAAGATGCTGGCAGGGAAGGCCTACATGGAACACCATAACCAAGTGGCTGGCATAGTGTACAGAAACATCTGTGCAGAGTATGGGCTGGAAACCCCAAGGACTAAGTGGGAAACTCCTCCAAAGGTGGTGGAGAATGAGAAGATCATGTGTGGGACTTCCAGATACAGACCGACCGAACGGTAATGAACCAACCTGACATCGTGGTGGTGGACAAAGGGCAGAGGACAGCCGTGGTGGTGGACAAAGGGCAGAGGACAGTCGTGGTGGTGGACAAAGGGCAGAGGACAGCCGTGGTGGTGGACAAAGGGCAGAGGACAGCCGTGGTGGTGGACAAAGGGCAGAGGACAGCCGTGGTGGTGGACAAAGGGCAGAGGACAGTCGTGGTGGTGGACAAAGGGCAGAGGACAGCCGTGGTGGTGGACAAAGGGCAGAGGACAGCCGTGGTGGTGGACAAAGGGCAGAGGACCGCCGTGGTGGTGGGCAAAGGGCAGAGGACAGCCGTGGTGGTGGGCAAAGGGCAGAGGAGCCGTGGTGGTGGGCAAAGGGCAGAGCACAGCCGTGGTGGTGGACAGAGGACAGCCGTGGTGGTGGACAAAGGGCAGAGGACAGCCGTGGTGGTGGACGTGGAAATTCCAAGCGATGGTAACATCAGGAAAAAAGAACATGAAAAGCTTGAGAAATACCAAGGTCTCAGAGAGGAGCTGGAGAGGGCCTGGAGGGTAAAGGTGACAATAGTGCCCGTGGTGAAAGGTGAGTGGACAATTTTTTTTTAAAATATATATATATATATAATTTTCCGATTTAGTCTCTTTTCCATTATTTCGATTTTTTGATGTTACAAACAGAAGCTTGAGATGATTTTTTTCATCAAATGTAATGCACCAATAATAGCTTTAAGATACCAGCCAAAAGCCTTTTTTACTGTGTTGTATTTTTGTTTGATTGTATGACTATATTTTTGACTGTGCGCACGTGTCTCCTGCAGCCCTGAACATACGTTCTAAGTTTATCAGTCCAGGTCTCAGTTCAGGTCTCAGTCCAGGCCTTGGATTCTTCAGCTGCAGATTGAAACATTGTTTCTCTTTGATGGCCCACTCTGGATCAGCCAATCAGAGTAGCCTACGGTCCCGCCCCCTGTGCACTTAGTATCACAGCCTAAAACTAAACATGTTTAAATGTGTTGTTTTAACACACACAGCACAGGAAAGGGCTTTAACACGAGTTCACCAGCAACAAGTTTCATTTGAAAACTTTGAAATGTTGTAATTGTAAAATGAATAAGTAAAAAACTATATTTTTTGAGGGAGAAAGAAACAGCTTGCAGGTGGATTTAACCAATCACAACACTGTGTATCTTAACCAATGAGAGCGCACAATGAGCCATGCGTGAAACGAATGCACGTTCTGTCTGAGTTCACGTGCACACGAGGACCACGCGAAGAGCACACGGCGACGAACCGGAGAGATGGCGCGTGAGAGCAGAGCCGATGCGGTAAGTACCTCTGTCTTATTTCTGTGGGTAAAGTGAGTGCTTTTCATTGTAATAACTCCGGCCAAAGTAACTTCTCCGTATCAAATCCAATGTTTTAAATACAAAACGTGGTGCTCAGCGGTAAGTTCGTTTGATGGCGGCGTGGGTCTGCGCCTGGGTCTGTGTCTATGCGCGAGTAAGTAAGTAGTAAGTAAGTTTTTATTTATATACCGCCTTTTCACTGCAGATCTGAGTCTCAAAGCGGTTTACAATTGTTAATTTTGGGCATTTGTCTCTCACTCCACACAGAGATGGGAGCAGAGTCGCCAGTACAGGAGGCACATGCCTATTGGACATATTTTTAGTGGTAGGGGAAACCGGAGTACCCGGAGGAAACCTACGCAGACACGGGGAGAACATGCAAACTCCACTCAGAAAGGCCCTGGTCCGACCGGGATTCAAACCCAGGACCTTCTTGCTGAGAGGCGAGAGTGCTATCCACTCAGCCACCGTGCCGCCCACGGTCTGGGTCTGTGCGCGGGTCTGGGTCTGTGCGTGGTTCTGTGGTTCTGTGGGTCTGTGCGTGGGTCTGTGCGTGGTTCTGTGGGTCTGTGCGAGGGTCTGTGCATGGTTCTGTGTCTGTGCGCGGGTCTGCTCGTTGTTCTGTGGGTCTGGGTCTGTGCGTGGGTCTGTGGTTCTGATCTCTGAAACTTCGAAAAAGATGGAGGCCTTCTAAAATCAATTGCTGAATTATGAAAATTGTATGAGCAAGCGATTATTATTTTATTTATTTTTTCCCCTTGGTCTGTGAAATGCACTATATATGAATATTACTTACTTATAGAACGTGTTTTGGATTCAGGACCTCATGGAGTAATTTCCAAAAATCATTTTAAATTTATTGTAAAATTAAAATGTGTTGAAATGTATTAAACAAAATGCAGATGAATTCTAATTGTAAATCTTGCATGTTGCAGATGAGTAGCCCATCTTCAGATGCCTGGTCCAGTGATGAGTACAAGCCTCCTCCTGGAAGCCCGTGCTCCTCTACATTATCCAGCAACGTTTCAGTATTTTCTGACACATGTGAGTCCAGACCAAAGACAAGTCCTGGTTTAGTCCTGGTTTAGTCCTAGGGTAGACCTGGTTTAGACCTGGTTTAGACCTGGTTTAGACCTGGTTTAGACCTGGTTTAGACCTGGTTTAGACCTGGTTTAGACCTGGTTTAGACCTGGTTTAGACCTGGTTTAGACCTGGTTTAGTCCTGGTTTAGTCCTGGTGTTTAGACCTGGTTTAGACCTGGTTCAGTCCTAGGGTAGACCTGGTTTAGACCTGGTTTAGACCTGGTTCAGACCTGGTTTAGACCTGGTTTAGACCTGGTTTAGACCTGGTTTAGTCCTGGGTGTTTAGACCTGGTTTAGACCTGGTTTAGACCTGGTTCAGTCCTGGTCCAGTCCTGGTTTAGACCTGGTTTAGTCCTGGTTCAGTCCTGTTCAGTCCTGGTTTAGACCTGGTTTAGACCTGGTTCAGTCCTGGTTCAATCCTGGTTCAGTCCTGGTTCAGGCCTGGTTTAGGCCTGGTTTAGACCTGGTTCAGTCCTGGTTTAGTCCTGGTTTAGACCTAGGCTAGACCTGGTTTAGTCCTGGTTTAGTCTTGGTTCAGACCTGGTTCAGACCTGGTTCAGACCTGGTTTAGTCCTGGTTTAGTCCTGGTTCAGTCCTGGTTCAGTCCTGGTTCAGTCCTGGTTCAGACCTGGTTCAGTCCTGGTTCAGTCCTGGTTTAGTCCTGGTTTAGACCTAGGCTAGACCTGGTTTAGACCTGGTTTAGTCCTGGTTTAGTCTTGGTTCAGACCTGGTTCAGACCTGGTTCAGTCCTTTTTTTAGTCCTGTTTCAGTCCTTTTTTTAGTCCTGGTTTAGTCCTGGTTTAGTCCTGGTTTAGTCCTGGTTTAGTCCTGGTTTAGTCCTGGTTTAGACCTGGTTTAGACCTGGTTTAGACCTGGTTTAGACCTGGTTTAGACCTGGTTTAGACCTGGTTCAGTCCTGGTGTTTAGACCTGGTTTAGACCTGGTTCAGTCCTGGTGTTTAGACCTAGGGTAGACCTGGTTTAGTCCTGGTTTAGACATGGTTTAGGCCTGGTTTAGGCCTGGTTTAGACCTGGTTTAGTCCTGGTTTAGACCTAGGCTAGACTTGGTTTAGTCCTGGTTTAGTCTTGGTTCAGACCTGGTTCAGACCTGGTTCAGTCCTGGTTTAGTCCTGTTTCAGTCCTTTTTTAGACCTGGTTTAGACCTGGTTTAGACCTGGTTTAGTCCTGGTTTAGTCCTGGTTTAGACCTGGTTCAGACCTGGTTCAGACCTGGTTTAGTCCTTGCTGACCCTTCTGTGTGTTCTTAGCGTGTGCTGAAGTGTCTGATGAAGAGGAGCTAGAGCCGACCTCCACAAAGGCCCAGAAAAACAAACGGACCAAGAGGACAGATGGTGAGTACAACTGGTCCTGGTTTAGTCCTGGTTTAGTCCTGGTTTAGACCTGGTTTAGTCCTGGTTTAGACCTGGTTCAGTCCTGGTTCAGTCCTGGTGTTTAGACCTAGGGTAGACCTGGTTTAGTCCTGGTTTAGACGTGGTTTAGGCCTGGTTTAGACCTGGTTCAGTCCTGGTTTAGTCCTGGTTTAGACCTAGGCTAGACCTGGTTTAGACCTGGTTTAGACCTGGTTTAGTCCTGGTTTAGTCCTGGTTTAGTCTTGGTTCAGACCTGGTTTAGTCCTGTTTCAGTCCTTTTTTTAGACCTGGTTTAGACCTGGTTTAGTCCTGGTTCAGTCCTGGTGTTTAGACCTGGTTTAGTCCTGTTTCAGTCCTTTTTTAGACATGGTTTAGGCCTGGTTTAGGCCTGGTTTAGACCTGGTTCAGTCCTGGTTCAGTCCTGGTTTAGTCCTGGTTTAGACCTAGGCTAGACCTGGTTTAGACCTGGTTTAGTCTTGGTTCAGACCTGGTTCAGACCTGGTTTAGTCCTGTTTCAGTCCTTTTTTAGACCTGGTTTAGACCTGGTTTAGTCCTGGTTTAGTCCTGGTTCAGACCTGGTTTAGACCTGGTTTAGACCTGGTTTAGACCTGGTTTAGTCCTGGTTTAGTCCTGGTTCAGACCTGGTTTAGTCCTGGTTCAGTCCTGGTTTAGACCTAGGGTAGACCTGGTTTAGTCCTGGTTTAGTCCTGGTTTAGTCCTGGTTTAGTCCTGGTTTAGTCCTGGTTCAGACCTGGTTTAGTCCTGGTTTAGTCCTGGTTCAGACCTGGTTTAGTCCTGGTTCAGACCTGGTTCAGACCTGGTTCAGACCTGGTTCAGACCTGGTTCAGACCTGGTTCAGACCTGGTTCAGACCTGGTTCAGACCTGGTTCAGACCTGGTTCAGACCTGGTTCAGACCTGGTTTAGACCTGGTTCAGTCCTGGTTCAGTCCTGGTGTTTAGACCTAGGGTAGACCTGGTTTAGTCCTGGTTTAGACATGGTTTAGGCCTGGTTTAGGCCTGGTTTAGACCTGGTTCAGTCCTGGTTTAGTCCTGGTTTAGACCTAGGCTAGACCTGGTTTAGACCTGGTTTAGTCCTGGTTTAGTCTTGGTTCAGACCTGGTTCAGACCTGGTTCAGACCTGGTTCAGACCTGGTTCAGACCTGGTTTAGTCCTGTTTCAGTCCTGGTTTAGACCTGGTTTAGACCTGGTTTAGACCTGGTTTAGTCCTGGTTTAGTCCTGGTTCAGACCTGGTTTAGACCTGGTTCAGACCTGGTTTAGACCTGGTTTAGTCCTGGTTCAGTCCTGGTTTAGTCCTTGCTGACCCTTCTGTGTGTTCTTAGCGTGTGCTGAAGTGTCTGATGAAGAGGAGCTAGAGCCGACCTCCACAAAGGCCCAGAAAAACAAACGGACCAAGAGGACAGATGGTGAGTACAACTGGTCCTGGTTTAGTCCTGGTTTAGACCTGGTTTAGACCTGGTTCAGTCCTGGTGTTTAGACCTAGGGTAGACCTGGTTTAGACGTGGTTTAGGCCTGGTTTAGTCCTGGTTTAGACCTGGTTTAGTCCTGGTTTAGTCTTGGTTCAGACCTGGTTTAGTCCTGTTTCAGTCCTTTTTTAGACCTGGTTTAGTCCTGGTTCAGACCTGGTTTAGTCCTGGTTCAGTCCTGGTGTTTAGACCTAGTTTAGACCTGGTTCAGTCCTGGTCCAGTCCTGGTCCAGTCCTGGTTTAGACCTGGTTTAGACCTGGTTTAGACCTGGTTTAGACCTGGTTTAGACCTGGTTTAGACCTGGTTTAGACCTGGTTTAGTCTTGGTTCAGACCTGGTTCAGACCTGGTTTAGTCCTGTTTCAGTCCTTTTTTAGACCTGGTTTAGACCTGGTTTAGTCAATCAATCAATCAATCAATCAAATTTTATTTATAAAGCGCTTTTCATACAAAAAGTGTAACACAAAGTGCTTTACAGTTTAGTTAAAAACAATCCAACATGCCCAGCCCTAAACCCTCCTCCCCACAGACCCCCCAAAATCACATTTATAATTATATATACAATACACACACACACACACACACACACACACACACACACACACACACACACACACACACACACGCATATACACAAGTATAAAGTCATATCAGGTAAAATAGGTAAAACAATAAAAAGAAATGGGGCTGGGAGCAGATGTAACCGGCTGAAGAAGCGTCATCCAAGGAGCCATCTGCACCAGGAGCAGAGAGCCGGCTGCAGCCACAGGCAACGACACAGGACCCAGAGGAGAGAGGGGCCCCAGACCCCACCAGGCCCAGGACTCAGACCCCATAGGACCCAGAGGAGAGAGGAGGCCCCAGACCCCCACCGGATCCAAGAGCCAGTCCCCCGAAGCCACAGCAGACCCCAGCTCTCAGTGCAGAGGGCTCCTCCAGAGGAAACACTGGGGACACTAAAACAATACAATAATACAATAGAAAGTAGAACAATAGAATGTGAAAATAAAAAGAAAAATGGCAGCTGCCTAATATAATAACAATAGTAAATGGGTAGATACAATAAATAATTAAAAATAGCAAATAATAAAAATAAATAAAAATATAATCCGTCTAAAAACATAAATAGATGTACTAAAAAGCAATAATAGATAATAAATACTAATCAAAAGCTGCTCTAAAAAGGTGCGTCTTGAGCCTACTCTTAAAAATATGAACGTTCTCTGCGGCCCTGAGCTCCTCCGGCAGACTGTTCCAGAGACGGGGGCCGTAGTGCTGGAAAGATGCCTCGCCGTGAGTGTGTGTCCTGACTTTGGGGATGGTTAGGAGTCTGTTGCCGGAGGAGCGCAGGGGCCGGGAAGGCTCATAGGATAAAAGCAAATCTGAAAGATAAGAAGGCCCAAGACCATTAAGACATTTAAAGACCATTAAAAGAACCTTAAAATCGATCCTGAAACACACGGGGAGCCAATGCAGCGATTTTAAAACCGGTGTAATGTGGTCCCGCCCCCTGGTCTTAGTCAGGACACGTGCGGCCGAGTTTTGAAGTAATTGTAAACCTGAAATGTTCTTTTTGGGAAGACCAGAGAGCAGGGCATTACAGTAGTCAATGCGACTGGTGATAAAAGCATGCATCAGCGTCTCCGTGTTGGCCCGAGAGAGAATGGGGCGGACTCTGGCGATGTTCTTTAAATGATAACCTATTTTTGTGATGTTCTTGATGTGAGGAATAAAAGTCAGCTCAGAGTCAAAGATTACGCCCAGGTTTTTCACTTGTGATGATGGATTAAAAGAGTGTGATTGGAGTTTCGGTAAAAGTTTCTCTCTCTGGGCCTCAGGACCGATGACTAAAACCTCAGTTTTGTCCTGGTTGAGCTGGAGAAAGTTTTCTGCCATCCAGGATTTCAGGTCTAAAATGCAGTTAAAAAGAGCATCCATTGGCCTGGTGTCATCAGGAGACATGGAGATGTACAGCTGTGTATCATCTGCATAACTGTGGAAGTCAATTCCATGTCTCCTGATGACACCGCCAAGAGGGAGCATGTACAGGTTAAAAAGGACTGGACCTAAAATGGAACCCTGGGGCACACCACATGTGATTTTATGGACCTGAGAGGAGCAGGATTCCAAACTTACCATGAAGGATCTGTCTGTTAAATAAGAAGTGAACCATTTGTGGACAGCACCAGAGAGGCCGAGGTGTTTCAGGCGGGATAAAAGAATGGTGTGGTCTACTGTATCAAAGGCAGCGCTTAGATCCAGTAGAACCAACACGGTCACCTTTTTAGAATCATAATTTAGTCTAAAATCATTTAAAATCTTTAAAAGAGCAGTCTCTGTGCTGTGGTTCACCCTAAATCCTGATTGAAATTTCTCTAAAATTTGCTGCTGATCTAAAAAGGCATTGAGCTGGGTAAAAACAAGTTTTTCTAAAATTTTGCTTAAAAATGGTAAGTTGGATACCGGTCTGTAGTTGTTAAAATCATTAAAATCCAAATTGCTCTTCTTCAGAAGGGGCCTCACCACAGCCGCTTTGAAGGCTGCAGGAAAGACCCCAGTCTGAAGAGAGCAATTCATCAGGTTTAAAAGCTCCTCTCTAAAAGATTCATAAAATGACTTAAAAAATGGAGTGGGGACTGGATCTAAAAGACATGTGGTGGGCCTCACTGAGGAGAAAACTTTATCAAGCATCTCAGCATCAACCAGGACAAAACTGTCCAGTGTTTCCTCTGGTGAAGACAAACAATCAAATGTGTTTAAAAACAGTTGTGCGGTTGGATAAAATGTTACATCTGATTGTATTTATCTTCCCCATGAAGTGGACTGCAAAATCCTCACAGAGGGAGTCTGTGGGGGTTAAAAGAGACATGCTAAAATCAGGGTTTAAAATGGTGTCGATGGTTGAAAAGAGGATTTTTGGATTATTTTTGTTCTGGCTGATTAGTTTTGCAAAGTAATTGTTCCTGTTTTTCCTGATTGTGTTGTTGTAAATTTGCTGTCGGTTTTTATATATTTCGTGATTGATTGTCGTTTTATTTTTTCTCCATCTTCGCTCTGCCACCCTGCACTGTCTTTTCATACTCCTTGCTTCCTCATTTTTCCAAGGGGCTATAGATTTTTGTTGAATGCTTACAATTTTTAATGGAACAACCTGATCCAGTGTAGTTCTTAGTCTACTGTTAAAATCATCTGCTATAAAATCACAGGGGGCAGGTAAAACCAACTGAGGAGTGTTATTTAGAATGTCCATAAAATTTGCAGCCACTTCAGGGGTTAGACGTCGTTTCTTCACAGTTCTCACAGAGGTCTCCTGTTTAACAAAACCAGTGATTTTAAAAAACACACAATAGTGGTCAGAGATAGCCAGGTCAACAACAGAGGACACACCCGCACTCAGGCCATAAGTAATGACCAGGTCGAGGGTGTGCCCTCTGTTGTGCGTCGGCTGTGTGACATGTTGAGTAAAATCCATGTAATTTAAAATACTTACAAACTCGCAGGTAGAATGGTCTGATGGGTTGTCAAAGTGGATGTTAAAATCACCGGTTAAAACAATCCTATTATAGGAATTGTATAACAAAGATAAAAACTCTGAAAATTCATTGATAAAACGGCTGCACTTTTTTGGTGGCCGATAGATGGTTACTGCTAAAATTTCGGGGCTGCTAAAAACAAGGGCATGATACTCAAAACTTGAGTATTGGTTAAAATTAATGGTTTTGGTGGCCAGGGTGTTTTTCCAAATTGAGGCTGTGCCACCACCTCTTCTTCCTTCTCTTGTTTTAAAAGCAAAGCTAAAATCGGGAGGGGAGGTCTCTGTGAGAACAGCCGGAGCATCCGGACCCAGCCAGGTCTCAGTTAAAAACATAGCATCCAGTTTGTGTTGTAAAATCAAATCATTAATGATAAAAGTTCTATTTAAAAGAGAGCGTACATTTAAAAGAGCAAACCTGATGGTGGATGGAGAGTCATTTTTGTTTGTAGTGAGGGGAGAAGATGATGTGGAGGAGCAAAGGGCAACAGGGATGAGGGTGTTGAGGGACGGTTTCCGGAGTATGGACGGTCTGTAGGGGCGGGGTCTGGACAGAACTGAAATTCCTTGTTGGGGGGGGGAGCAGGGACTGATGTTGGAGTCCAGCGGGGCAGGAATGATGTGGGATGGAGTGATGGGTTGTCAGAGGTGCGGGGGACGGGATTGAACTGAGTGGGTGATGTTTGAAATCAGGTACCGGGTGCCGAGTTTATTGATATGGAGTCCATCGGGTGTGAAGAAGGGGTGGCGGTTCCAGAACAAATTAAAATTGTCAATAAAACCAAAGTTGTGCTGCTGTGATGATTTTTGAAGCCAAGTGGTGAGTGATAGTATCCTGCTAAAACGTTCCACGCCCCGGTTCAACGTGGGCAGAGGGCCAGAGATAAAAACACTTTTTCCGGTTTTTGATAAAAGGTTAAAAAGGTCCTTTAAAATGGAGTTTGGTGATTTCAGATTGGCGGAGTGCAGCATCATTTGTACCAACATGAATTATGATCCGGGTTATTGTGGGGGGTGCTGTCTGTAGAAGTGCGGGTAGTTTAGTGAGGATGGTAGGGACAGTGGCTCCGGGAAAGCAGTGCGTGATGGCATTGAAGAACTTACAGTGTTTGATGATAGAGTCCCCCACCAGGAGTGTAGTTGGTGCGAACAGAGGTCGTGGAGGGGAGGGAGTGACTGGAGTAGGACCCGGGGGAGAGCAGGGGACAGGAGAGCGTTGGGATGCGCCCGGAGCAGAGCTGCTGCGAGCCCCGTGAGCTGCAGTGGAGCAGAAGGAGGGAGCCGGAGACCGAACCGGCGCCCCTGCAGCGGGGTTGGTGGTGGTGGTAGTGCGGGCGGTTGTGGGAGGGCCATGCACCGGGCGGAGAGATCCTCCAGCAGGCGAGACAGCCTCCGCGGGGGAGCTCCGCGCTGAGATAAAGCGCAGAGACCCCCCCGCGGGCGAGGCAGCAACTACGGGAGGACTCTGCGCCGCGGCACGGCGCAGAGGTCCCCCCGCGGCCACCTCAGCGTAGGACCTGCTTTGTGTCTCGCCTCTGGGGATTCCCTCCGCGTCAGAGCGCACGGACCCTCCCACAGCAGGGACAGCGCTCCCGGGGGTATCCGGTGCCGCGTCGGGGCACAGAGATCCCCCCGGGGCTTCCCGCAGTTGGTCCTGCGTGACACCCGGAGAGCCCCGCGCTGTTTTTAGAGCGTGGGAAGCTCCCCGAGCGTCTGCGCACAGCCTCCTCCACCAACCTGCGGCGCGAGGACGCCGTGGATGTCGTGTGGCCTCCAGGCCTCTGCTCCACGCCGCTCTGGGTATGGGCAGCAGGCTCCGGGACTGAGGAGGAGGGAAGAGCACCAAGAGGGACAGCTGCAACCGGGGAGCGTGAGGTAAGCACCGGGGTAGAGCATGATGAGGGGTGAGGACAGGCGATTGGATCCCAGAGTGCAGTGTCGTGGAGCTGTGATTGTCTGAGTACGGAGAGGGATATTTGCTGTGACTGTTTGAATGATATGTCCATGAAATGTTCCAGAAGTTTCTCTTTATGTATGAGTTCGGTGGATAGTTCTTTGACAGTGCGCTGAAGTTCCTCGGGGGTCATGGTGTTTACAGGTTTGGATGGGAGGATTGAAGCCAGTTGTGATTTGTATATTTGTTTGTATGAGTTGGCGGGGGGAGCATCGGTGTCCATGGTGATGTGTGTGGGCAGGCTGGTTACCGGTAAAAGGCTGATAAACAGTCCTGTTAAAAGTGACAGTAATCCTTTTTTATGCAGTCTGTTAAAATCCGCTTACTCCGTCGAGTAGGGCAAATAAAACCAGTAAAAGAAACTTAGTTTAAAAATAAATCATAAAAAACGTGCAGCTCAAAAAAGGCTCCAAACAAATGCGTCCGCCATCCTGTCCTGGTTTAGTCCTGGTTCAGACCTGGTTCAGACCTGGTTTAGACCTGGTTTAGACCTGGTTTAGTCCTGGTTTAGTCCTGGTTCAGACCTGGTTTAGTCCTGGTTCAGTCCTGGTTCAGTCCTGGTTTAGACCTAGGGTAGACCTGGTTTAGTCCTGGTTTAGTCCTGGTTTAGGCCTGGTTTAGGCCTGGTTTAGACCTGGTTCAGTCCTGGTTCAGTCCTGGTTTAGTCCTGGTTTAGACCTAGGCTAGACCTGGTTTAGTCCTGGTTTAGTCCTGTTTCAGTCCTTTTTTAGACCTGGTTTAGACCTGGTTTAGTCCTGGTTTAGTCCTGGTTTAGTCCTGGTTTAGTCCTGGTTTAGTCCTGGTTCAGACCTGGTTTAGACCTGGTTTAGACCTGGTTCAGACCTGGTTTAGTCCTGGTTTAGTCCTGGTTTAGACCTAGGCTAGACCTGGTTTAGTCCTGGTTTAGTCCTGTTTCAGTCCTTTTTTAGACCTGGTTTAGACCTGGTTTAGTCCTGGTTTAGTCCTGGTTTAGTCCTGGTTTAGTCCTGGTTCAGACCTGGTTTAGACCTGGTTCAGACCTGGTTTAGACCTGGTTTAGTCCTGGTTCAGTCCTGGTTTAGTCCTGGTTTAGTCCTGGTTTAGACCTGGTTCAGACCTGGTTTAGACCTGGTTTAGTCCTGGTTCAGTCCTGGTTTAGTCCTTGCTGACCTTTCTGTGTGTTCTTAGCGTGTGCTGAAGTGTCTGATGAAGAGGAGCTAGAGCCGACCTCCACAAAGGCCCAGAAAAACAAACGGACCAAGAGGACAGATGGTGAGTACAACTGGTCCTGGTTTAGTCCTGGTTTAGACCTGGTTTAGACCTGGTTCAGTCCTGGTGTTTAGACCTAGGGTAGACCTGGTTTAGTCCTGGTTTAGGCCTGGTTTAGGCCTGGTTTAGACCTGGTTCAGTCCTGGTTCAGTCCTGGTGTAGTCCTGGTTTAGACCTAGGCTAGACCTGGTTTAGACCTGGTTTAGTCCTGGTTTAGTCTTGGTTCAGACCTGGTTTAGTCCTGTTTCAGTCCTTTTTTAGACCTGGTTTAGACCTGGTTTAGTCCTGGTTTAGTCCTGGTTCAGACCTGGTTTAGTCCTGGTTCAGTCCTGGTGTTTAGACCTAGTTCAGTCCTGGTCCAGTCCTGGTCCAGTCCTGGTCCAGTCCTGGTCCAGTCCTGGTCCAGTCCTGGTTTAGACCTGGTTTAGACCTGGTTTAGACCTGGTTTAGACCTGGTTTAGACCTGGTTCAGTCCTGGTTCAGTCCTGGTTTAGTCCTGGTTTAGACCTAGGTTAGACCTGGTTTAGACCTGGTTTAGACCTGGTTTAGTCCTGGTTTAGTCTTGGTTCAGACCTGGTTCAGACCTGGTTCAGACCTGGTTCAGACCTGGTTCAGACCTGGTTCAGACCTGGTTCAGTCCTGGTTCAGTCCTGGTTTAGTCCTGTTTCAGTCCTTTTTTAGACCTGGTTTAGTCCTGGTTTAGTCCTGGTTTAGTCCTGGTTTAGTCCTGGTTTAGTCCTGGTTTAGTCCTGGTTTAGTCCTGGTTTAGTCCTGGTTTAGACCTGGTTTAGTCCTGGTTTAGTCCTGGTTTAGTCCTGGTTCAGTCCTGGTTTAGACCTAGGGTAGACCTGGTTTAGTCCTGGTTCAGTCCTGGTTTAGTCCTGGTTTAGTCCTGGTTCAGACCGGGTTTAGTCCTGGTTCAGACTTGGTTGAGTCCTGGTTCAGACCTGGTTCAGACCTGGTTCAGACCTGGTTCAGACCTGGTTCAGTCCTGGTTCAGTCCTGGTTTAGACCTAGGCTAGACCTGGTTTAGACCTGGTTTAGTCCTGGTTTAGTCCTGGTTTAGTCCTGGTTCAGACCTGGTTCAGACCTGGTTCAGACCTGGTTTAGTCCTGGTTTAGACCTGGTTTAGTCCTGGTTTAGTCCTGGTGTAGTCCTGGTTTAGACCTGGTTTAGACCTGGTTCAGTCCTGGTTCAGTCCTGGTTCAGTCCTGGTTTAGTCCTTGCTGACCCTTCTGTGTGTTCTTAGCGTGTGCTGAAGTGTCTGATGAAGAGGAGCTAGAGCCGACCTCCACAAAGGCCCAGAAAAACAAACGGACCAAGAGGACAGATGGTGAGTACAACTGGTCCTGGTTTAGTCCTGGTTTAGACCTGGTTTAGACCTGGTTCAGTCCTGGTGTTTAGACCTGGTTTAGACCTGGTTCAGTCCTGGTTCAGTCCTGGTGTTTAGACCTAGGGTAGACCTGGTTTAGTCCTGGTTTAGACGTGGTTTAGGCCTGGTTTAGACCTGGTTCAGTCCTGGTTCAGTCCTGGTTTAGTCCTGGTTTAGACCTAGACTAGACCTGGTTTAGACCTGGTTTAGTCCTGGTTTAGTCTTGGTTCAGACCTGGTTTAGTCCTGTTTCAGTCCTTTTTTAGACCTGGTTTAGACCTGGTTTAGTCCTGGTTTAGTCCTGGTTCAGACCTGGTTTAGTCCTGGTTCAGTCCTGGTGTTTAGACCTAGTTCAGTCCTGGTCCAGTCCTGGTCCAGTCCTGGTTTAGACCTGGTTTAGACCTGGTTTAGACCTGGTTTAGACCTGGTTTAGACCTGGTTTAGACCTGGTTTAGACCTGGTTTAGACCTGGTTCAGTCCTGGTTCAGTCCTGGTTTAGTCCTGGTTTAGACCTAGGTTAGACCTGGTTTAGACCTGGTTTAGACCTGGTTTAGTCCTGGTTTAGTCTTGGTTCAGACCTGGTTCAGACCTGGTTCAGACCTGGTTCAGACCTGGTTCAGACCTGGTTCAGACCTGGTTCAGACCTGGTTCAGTCCTGGTTCAGTCCTGGTTTAGTCCTGTTTCAGTCCTTTTTTAGACCTGGTTTAGTCCTGGTTTAGTCCTGGTTTAGTCCTGGTTTAGTCCTGTTTCAGACCTGGTTTAGACCTGGTTTAGACCTGGTTTAGTCCTGGTTTAGTCCTGGTTCAGACCTGGTTTAGTCCTGGTTCAGTCCTGGTTTAGACCTAGGGTAGACCTGGTTCAGTCCTGGTTCAGTCCTGGTTTAGTCCTGGTTTAGTCCTGGTTTAGTCCTGGTTCAGTCCTGGTTTAGTCCTGGTTCAGACCTGGTTCAGACCTGGTTCAGACCTGGTTCAGACCTGGTTCAGACCTGGTTTAGTCCTGGTTTAGACCTAGGCTAGACCTGGTTTAGACCTGGTTTAGTCCTGGTTTAGTCCTGGTTCAGACCTGGTTCAGACCTGGTTCAGACCTGGTTCAGACCTGGTTTAGTCCTGGTTTAGTCCTGTTTCAGTCCTGTTTCAGTCCTGGTTTAGACCTGGTTTAGTCCTGGTTTAGTCCTGGTGTAGTCCTGGTTTAGACCTGGTTTAGACCTGGTTCAGTCCTGGTTCAGTCCTGGTTCAGTCCTGGTTTAGTCCTTGCTGACCTTTCTGTGTGTTCTTAGCGTGTGCTGAAGTGTCTGATGAAGAGGAGCTAGAGCCGACCTCCACAAAGGCCCAGAAAAACAAACGGACCAAGAGGACAGATGGTGAGTACAACTGGTCCTGGTTTAGTCCTGGTTCAGTCCTGGTGTTTAGACCTGGTTCAGTCCTGGTGTTTAGACCTGGTTTAGACCTGGTTCAGTCCTGGTTCAGTCCTGGTGTTTAGACCTAGGGTAGACCTGGTTTAGTCCTGGTTTAGACGTGGTTTAGGCCTGGTTTAGACCTGGTTCAGTCCTGGTTCAGTCCTGGTTTAGTCCTGGTTTAGACCTAGGCTAGACCTGGTTTAGACCTGGTTTAGTCTTGGTTCAGACCTGGTTCAGATCTGGTTCAGTCCTGGTTCAGTCCTTGTTTAGTCCTGGTTCAGTCCTGGTTTAGTCCTGGTTCAGCCCTGGTTCAGTCCTGTTTCAGTCCTGGTTTAGACCTGGTTTAGACCTGGTTTAGACCTGGTTTAGACCTGGTTTAGACCTGGTTTAGACCTGGTTTAGTCCTGGTTTAGACCTGGTTTAGACCTGGTTTAGTCCTGGTTTAGACCTGGTTTAGACCTGATTTAGACCTGGTTCAGTCCTGGTTCAGTCCTGGTTCTGTCCTTGTTTAGTCCTGGTTCAGTCCTGGTTCAGTCCTGGTTTAGTCCTGGTTCAGTCCTGGTTCAGTCCTGTTTCAGTCCTGGTTTAGGCCTGTTTCAGACCTGGTTTAGTCCTGTTTCAGACCTGGTTTAGGCCTGGTTTAGTCCTGGTTTAGGCCTGGTTTAGGCCTGGTTTAGACCTGGTTTAGACCTGGTTTAGACCTGGTTTAGACCTGGTTTAGACCTGGTTTAGACCTGGTTTAGACCTGGTTTAGACCTGGTTTAGTCCTGGTTTAGTCCTGGTTTAGACCTGGTTTAGTCTTGGTTCAGACCTGGTTCAGACCTGGTTCAGACCTGGTTTAGTCCTGTTTCAGTCCTTTTTTAGACCTGGTTTAGACCTGGTTTAGTCCTGGTTTAGTCCTGGTTCAGACCTGGTTCAGACCTGGTTCAGACCTGGTTTAGACCTGGTTTAGACCTGGTTTAGTCCTGGTTTAGTCCTGGTTTAGTCCTGGTTCAGTCCTGGTTTAGACCTAGGGTAGACCTGGTTTAGTCCTGGTTTAGTCCTGGTTTAGGCCTGGTTTAGGCCTGGTTTAGACCTGGTTCAGTCCTGGTTCAGTCCTGGTTTAGTCCTGGTTTAGACCTAGGCTAGACCTGGTTTAGACCTGGTTTAGTCCTGGTTTAGTCCTGTTTCAGTCCTTTTTTAGACCTGGTTTAGACCTGGTTTAGACCTGGTTTAGTCCTGGTTTAGTCCTGGTTCAGACCTGGTTTAGACCTGGTTTAGACCTGGTTCAGACCTGGTTTAGTCCTGGTTTAGTCCTGGTTTAGACCTAGGCTAGACCTGGTTTAGACTTGTTTTAGTCCTGGTTTAGTCCTGTTTCAGTCCTTTTTTAGACCTGGTTTAGACCTGGTTTAGTCCTGGTTTAGTCCTGGTTTAGTCCTGGTTTAGTCCTGGTTTAGTCCTGGTTCAGACCTGGTTTAGACCTGGTTCAGACCTGGTTTAGACCTGGTTTAGTCCTGGTTCAGTCCTGGTTTAGTCCTGGTTTAGTCCTGGTTTAGACCTGGTTCAGACCTGGTTTAGACCTGGTTTAGTCCTGGTTCAGTCCTGGTTTAGTCCTTGCTGACCCTTCTGTGTGTTCTTAGCGTGTGCTGAAGTGTCTGATGAAGAGGAGCTAGAGCCGACCTCCACAAAGGCCCAGAAAAACAAACGGACCAAGAGGACAGATGGTGAGTACAACTGGTCCTGGTTTAGTCCTGGTTTAGACCTGGTTTAGACCTGGTTCAGTCCTGGTGTTTAGACCTAGGGTAGACCTGGTTTAGTCCTGGTTTAGGCCTGGTTTAGGCCTGGTTTAGACCTGGTTCAGTCCTGGTTCAGTCCTGGTGTAGTCCTGGTTTAGACCTAGGCTAGACCTGGTTTAGACCTGGTTTAGTCCTGGTTTAGTCTTGGTTCAGACCTGGTTTAGTCCTGTTTCAGTCCTTTTTTAGACCTGGTTTAGACCTGGTTTAGTCCTGGTTTAGTCCTGGTTTAGTCCTGGTTTAGTCCTGGTTTAGACCTGGTTTAGTCCTGGTTTAGTCCTGGTTTAGTCCTGGTTCAGTCCTGGTTTAGACCTGGTTTAGACCTGGTTTAGTCCTGGTTCAGTCCTGGTTTAGTCCTGGTTTAGTCCTGGTTCAGACCTGGTTTAGTCCTGGTTCAGACCTGGTTTAGTCCTGGTTCAGACCTGGTTCAGACCTGGTTCAGACCTGGTTCAGACCTGGTTCAGTCCTGGTTCAGTCCTGGTTTAGACCTAGGCTAGACCTGGTTTAGACCTGGTTTAGTCCTGGTTTAGTCCTGGTTTAGTCCTGGTTCAGACCTGGTTCAGACCTGGTTCAGACCTGGTTCAGACCTGGTTTAGACCTGGTTTAGTCCTGGTTTAGTCCTGGTTTAGTCCTGGTTTAGACCTGGTTTAGACCTGGTTCAGTCCTGGTTCAGTCCTGGTTCAGTCCTGGTTTAGTCCTTGCTGACCCTTCTGTGTGTTCTTAGCGTGTGCTGAAGTGTCTGATGAAGAGGAGCTAGAGCCGACCTCCACAAAGGCCCAGAAAAACAAACTGACCAAGAGGACAGATGGTGAGTACAACTAGTCCTGGTTTAGACCTGGTTCAGTCCTGGTGTTTAGACCTGGTTTAGACCTGGTTCAGTCCTGGTTCAGTCCTGGTGTTTAGACCTAGGGTAGACCTGGTTTAGTCCTGGTTTAGGACGTGGTTTAGGCCTGGTTTAGACCTGGTTCAGTCCTGGTTCAGTCCTGGTTTAGTCCTGGTTTTAGACCTAGACTAGACCTGGTTTAGACCTGGTTTAGTCCTGGTTTAGTCCTGGTTTGGTTCAGACCTGGTTTAGTCCTGTTTCAGTCCTTTTTTAGACCTGGTTTAGACCTGGTTTAGTCCTGGTTTAGTCCTGGTTCAGACCTGGTTTAGTCCTGGTTCAGTCCTGGTGTTTAGACCTAGTTCAGTCCTGGTCCAGTCCTGGTCCAGTCCTGGTTTAGACCTGGTTTAGACCTGGTTTAGACCTGGTTTAGACCTGGTTTAGACCTGGTTTAGACCTGGTTAGACCTGGTTCAGTCCTGGTTCAGTCCTGGTTTAGTTCAGTCCTGGTTTAGACCTAGGTTAGACCTGGTTTAGACCTGGTTTAGTCCTGGTTTAGTCCTCCTGGACTGTTCAGACTGTTCACCTGGTTAGTCTTGGTTCAGACCTGGTTCAGACCTGGTTCAGACCTGGTTCAGACCTGGTTCAGACCTGGTTCAGACCTGGTTCAGACCTGGTTCAGACCTGGTTTAGTCCTGGTTCAGTCCTGGTTTAGTCCTGGTTTAGTCCTGGTTTAGTCCTGGTTTAGTCCTGGTTTAGTCCTGGTTTAGTCCTGGTTCAGTCCTGGTTTAGTCCTGGTTTAGACCTGGTTTAGTCCTGGTTTAGTCCTGGTTTAGACCTGGTTTAGTCCTGGTTCAGTCCTGGTTTAGTCCTGGTTTAGACCTGGTTCAGTCCTGGTTCAGTCCTGGTTTAGTCCTGGTTTAGTCCTGGTTTAGTCCTGGTTCAGTCCTGGTTTAGTCCTGGTTTAGTCCTGGTTTAGTCCTGGTTTAGTCCTGGTTCAGTCCTGGTTTAGTCCTGGTTTAGTCCTGGTTTAGACCTGGTTTAGTCCTGGTTTAGTCCTGGTTTAGTCCTGGTTTAGTCCTGGTTTAGACCTGGTTCAGACCTGGTTCAGACCTGGTTTAGACCTGGTTTAGACCTGGTTTAGTCCTGGTTCAGACCTGGTTTAGTCCTGGTTCAGTCCTGGTTCAGTCCTGGTTCAGACCTGGTTCAGTCCTGGTTCAGTCCTGGTTTAGTCCTGGTTTAGTCCTGGTTTAGTCCTGGTTTAGTCCTGGTTTAGTCCTGGTTCAGTCCTGGTTCAGTCCTGGTTCAGTCCTGGTTCAGTCCTGGTTCAGTCCTGGTTCAGTCCTGGTTCAGTCCTGGTTCAGTCCTGGTTCAGTCCTGGTTCAGTCCTGGTTCAGTCCTGGTTCAGTCCTGGTTCAGTCCTGGTGTTTAGACCTAGGGTAGACCTGGTTTAGTCCTGGTTTAGTCCTGGTTTAGGCCTGGTTTAGGCCTGGTTTAGGCCTGGTTTAGGCCTGGTTTAGACCTGGTTTAGACCTGGTTTAGTCCTGGTTTAGTCTTGGTTCAGACCTCGTTCAGACCTGGTTCAGACCTGGTTCAGACCTGGTTCAGACCTGGTTCAGACCTGGTTCAGACCTGGTTCAGACCTGGTTCAGACCTGGTTTAGTCCTGGTTCAGTCCTGGTTCAGACCTGGTTTAGACCTGGTTCAGACCTGGTTTAGTCCTGGTTTAGTCCTGTTTCAGTCCTTTTTTAGACCTGGTTTAGACCTGGTTTAGTCCTGGTTTAGACCTGGTTTAGTCCTGGTTCAGACCTGGTTTAGACCTGGTTCAGACCTGGTTTAGACCTGGTTTAGTCCTGGTTCAGTCCTGGTTTAGTCCTTGCTGACCCTTCTGTGTGTTCTTAGCGTGTGCTGAAGTGTCTGATGAAGAGGAGCTAGAGCCGACCTCCACAAAGGCCCAGAAAAACAAACGGACCAAGAGGACAGATGGTGAGTACAACTGGTCCTGGTTTAGTCCTGGTTTAGACCTGGTTTAGACCTGGTTCAGTCCTGGTTTAGTCCTGGTTTAGACGTGGTTTAGGCCTGGTTTAGGCCTGGTTTAGGCCTGGTTTAGACCTGGTTCAGTCCTGGTTTAGTCCTGGTTTAGTCCTGGTTTAGACCTGGTTTAGTCCTGGTTTAGTCCTGGTTTAGTCCTGGTTTAGACCTAGGCTAGACCTGGTTTAGACCTGGTTTAGACCTGGTTTAGTCCTGGTTTAGTCTTGGTTCAGACCTGGTTTAGTCCTGGTTTAGTCCTGGTTTAGACCTGGTTTAGACCTGGTTTAGTCCTGGTTTAGACCTAGGCTAGACCTGGTTTAGACCTGGTTTAGTCTTGGTTCAGACCTGGTTCAGACCTGGTTTAGTCCTGTTTCAGTCCTTTTTTAGACCTGGTTTAGTCTTGGTTCAGACCTGGTTCAGACCTGGTTTAGTCCTGTTTCAGTCCTTTTTTAGACCTGGTTTAGACCTGGTTTAGTCCTGGTTTAGTCCTGGTTTAGTCCTGGTTTAGTCCTGGTTTAGTCCTGGTTTAGTCCTGGTTTAGTCCTGGTTTAGACCTGGTTTAGACCTGGTTTAGTCCTGGTTTAGTCCTGGTTCAGACCTGGTTTAGTCCTGGTTCAGTCCTGGTTTAGACCTGGTTTAGACCTGGTTTAGTCCTGGTTTAGTCCTGGTTTAGTCCTGGTTTAGTCCTGGTTCAGACCTGGTTTAGTCCTGGTTCAGACCTGGTTTAGTCCTGGTTCAGACCTGGTTTAGTCCTGGTTCAGACCTGGTTCAGACCTGGTTCAGACCTGGTTCAGACCTGGTTCAGACCTGGTTCAGACCTGGTTCAGACCTGGTTCAGACCTGGTTCAGACCTGGTTCAGACCTGGTTCAGACCTGGTTCAGACCTGGTTCAGACCTGGTTCAGACCTGGTTCAGACCTGGTGTTTAGACCTAGGGTAGACCTGGTTTAGACCTGGTTTAGACCTGGTTTAGGCCTGGTTTAGGCCTGGTTTAGACCTGGTTCAGTCCTGGTTTAGTCCTGGTTTAGACCTAGGCTAGACCTGGTTTAGACCTGGTTTAGACCTGGTTTAGTCCTGGTTTAGTCCTGGTTTAGTCCTGGTTTAGTCCTGGTTTAGTCCTGGTTTAGACCTGGTTTAGTCCTGGTTTAGACCTGGTTTAGTCCTGGTTTAGTCCTGGTTTAGACCTGGTTTAGACCTGGTTTAGACCTGGTTTAGTCCTGGTTTAGTCCTGGTTTAGACCTGGTTTAGTCCTGGTTCAGACCTGGTTCAGACCTGGTTTAGTCCTGGTTCAGTCCTGGTTTAGTCCTTGCTGACCCTTCTGTGTGTTCTTAGCGTGTGCTGAAGTGTCTGATGAAGAGGAGCTAGAGCCGACCTCCACAAAGGCCCAGAAAAACAAACGGACCAAGAGGACAGATGGTGAGTACAACTGGTCCTGGTTTAGTCCTGGTTTAGACCTGGTTTAGACCTGGTTCAGTCCTGGTGTTTAGACCTAGGGTAGACCTGGTTTAGTCCTGGTTTAGACGTGGTTTAGGCCTGGTTTAGACCTGGTTCAGTCCTGGTTTAGTCCTGGTTTAGTCCTGGTTTAGACCTGGTTTAGTCCTGGTTTAGTCCTGGTTTAGTCCTGGTTTAGACCTAGGCTAGACCTGGTTTAGACCTGGTTTAGACCTGGTTTAGACCTGGTTTAGTCCTGGTTTAGTCCTGGTTTAGACCTGGTTTAGTCCTGGTTTAGTCTTGGTTCAGACCTGGTTTAGTCCTGGTTTAGACCTGGTTTAGACCTGGTTTAGTCCTGGTTTAGCTAGACCTGGTTTAGACCTGGTTTAGTCCTGGTTTAGTCCTGGTTTAGACCTGGTTTAGACCTGGTTTAGTCCTGGTTTAGTCCTGGTTTAGTCCTGGTTTAGACCTGGTTTAGTCCTGGTTTAGTCCTGGTTTAGTCCTGGTTTAGACCTGGTTTAGACCTGGTTTAGTCCTGGTTTAGTCCTGGTTTAGTCCTGGTTTAGTCCTGGTTTAGACCTGGTTTAGTCCTGGTTTAGTCCTGGTTTAGTCCTGGTTTAGTCCTGGTTTAGTCCTGGTTTAGTCCTGGTTTAGACCTGGTTTAGACCTGGTTTAGTCCTGGTTTAGTCCTGGTTTAGTCCTGGTTTAGACCTGGTTTAGTCCTGGTTCAGACCTGGTTCAGACCTGGTTTAGTCCTGGTTCAGTCCTGGTTTAGTCCTGTTCAGACCTGGTGTTAGCTGTGCTGAGTCCTGGTTCAGACCTGGTTCAGACCTGGTTCAGACCTGGTTTAGTCCTGGTTTAGACGTGGTTTAGACGTGGTTTAGGCCTGGTTTAGACCTGGTTCAGTCCTGGTTTAGACCTGGTTTAGTCCTGGTTTAGTCCTGGTTTAGTCCTGGTTTAGTCCTGGTTTAGACCTAGGCTAGACCTGGTTTAGACCTGGTTTAGACCTGGTTTAGACCTGGTTTAGACCTGGTTTAGTCCTGGTTTAGACCTGGTTTAGTCCTGGTTTAGTCCTGGTTTAGTCCTGGTTTAGACCTGGTTTAGACCTGGTTTAGTCCTGGTTTAGACCTAGGCTAGACCTGGTTTAGACCTGGTTTAGTCTTGGTTCAGACCTGGTTCAGACCTGGTTTAGTCCTGTTTCAGTCCTTTTTTAGACCTGGTTTAGTCTTGGTTCAGACCTGGTTCAGACCTGGTTTAGTCCTGTTTCAGTCCTTTTTTAGACCTGGTTTAGACCTGGTTTAGTCCTGGTTTAGTCCTGGTTTAGTCCTGGTTTAGTCCTGGTTTAGTCCTGGTTTAGTCCTGGTTTAGTCCTGGTTTAGTCCTGGTTCAGTCCTGGTTCAGACCTGGTTTAGACCTGGTTTAGTCCTGGTTCAGACCTGGTTCAGACCTGGTTTAGACCTGGTTTAGTCCTGGTTCAGTCCTGGTTTAGTCCTTGCTGACCCTTCTGTGTGTTCTTAGCGTGTGCTGAAGTGTCTGATGAAGAGGAGCTAGAGCCGACCTCCACAAAGGCCCAGAAAAACAAACGGACCAAGAGGACAGATGGTGAGTACAACTGGTCCTGGTTTAGTCCTGGTTTAGACCTGGTTCAGTCCTGGTGTTTAGACCTAGGGTAGACCTGGTTTAGTCCTGGTTTAGACGTGGTTTAGGCCTGGTTTAGGCCTGGTTTAGACCTGGTTCAGTCCTGGTTCAGTCCTGGTTTAGTCCTGGTTTAGACCTAGGCTAGACCTGGTTTAGACCTGGCTTAGTCTTGGTTCAGACCTGGTTTAGTCCTGTTTCAGTCCTTTTTTAGACCTGGTTTAGACCTGGTTTAGTCCTGGTTCAGACCTGGTTTAGTCCTGGTTCAGTCCTGGTGTTTAGACCTAGTTTAGACCTGGTTCAGTCCTGGTCCAGTCCTGGTCCAGTCCTGGTTTAGACCTGGTTTAGACCTGGTTTAGACCTGGTTTAGACCTGGTTTAGAGCTGGTTTAGAGCTGGTTTAGAGCTGGTTTAGAGCTGGTTTAGAGCTGGTTTAGAGCTGGTTTAGAGCTGGTTTAGAGCTGGTTTAGACCTGGTTTAGACCTGGTTTAGACCTGGTTCAGTCCTGGTTTAGTCCTGGTTTAGTCCTGTTTCAGTCCTTTTTTAGACCTGGTTTAGACCTGGTTTAGTCCTGGTTTAGTCCTGGTTTAGTCCTGGTTTAGTCCTGTTTCAGTCCTTTTTTAGACCTGGTTTAGACCTGGTTTAGTCCTGGTTTAGTCCTGGTTTAGTCCTGGTTTAGTCCTTTCAGTCCTGGTTTAGACCTGGTTTAGACCTGGTTTAGACCTGGTTCAGTCCTGGTTCAGTCCTGGTTTAGTCCTGTTTCAGTCCTTTTTTAGACCTGGTTTAGACCTGGTTTAGTCCTGGTTTAGTCCTGGTTTAGTCCTGGTTTAGTCCTGGTTTAGTCCTGGTTTAGTCCTGGTTTAGTCCTGGTTTAGTCCTGGTTTAGTCCTGGTTTAGTCCTGGTTTAGTCCTGGTTCAGACCTGGTTCAGTCCTGGTTCAGTCCTGGTTCAGTCCTGGTTTAGACCTAGGGTAGACCTGGTTTAGTCCTGGTTTAGTCCTGGTTTAGTCCTGGTTTAGTCCTGGTTTAGTCCTGGTTTAGTCCTGGTTTAGTCCTGGTTCAGACCTGGTTTAGTCCTGGTTTAGTCCTGTTTCAGTCCTGGTTTAGACCTGGTTTAGTCCTGTTTCAGTCCTGTTTCAGTCCTGTTTCAGTCCTGTTTCAGTCCTGTTTCAGTCCTGGTGTAGTCCTGGTGTAGTCCTGGTGTAGTCCTGGTGTAGTCCTGGTGTAGTCCTGGTGTAGACCTGGTTCAGACCTGGTTCAGACCTGGTTCAGACCTGGTTCAGACCTGGTTCAGACCTGGTTCAGACCTGGTTCAGACCTGGTTTAGTCCTGGTTTAGTCCTTGCTGACCCTTCTGTGTGTTCTTAGCGTGTGCTGAAGTGTCTGATGAAGAGGAGCTAGAGCCGACCTCCACAAAGGCCCAGAAAAACAAACGGACCAAGAGGACAGATGGTGAGTAAAACTGGTCCTGGTTTAGTCCTGGTTTAGTCCTGGTTTAGACCTGGTTTAGACCTGGTTCAGTCCTGGTGTTTAGACCTGGTTTAGACCTGGTTCAGTCCTGGTTCAGTCCTGGTGTTTAGACCTAGGGTAGACCTGGTTTAGTCCTGGTTTAGACGTGGTTTAGGCCTGGTTTAGACCTGGTTCAGTCCTGGTTCAGTCCTGGTTTAGTCCTGGTTTAGACCTAGGCTAGACCTGGTTTAGACCTGGTTTAGTCTTGGTTCAGACCTGGTTCAGACCTGGTTCAGTCCTGGTTCAGTCCTGGTTCAGTCCTGGTTCAGTCCTGGTTCAGTCCTGGTTCAGTCCTGGTTCAGTCCTGTTTCAGTCCTGGTTTAGACCTGGTTCAGTCCTGGTTTAGACCTGGTTTAGTCCTGGTTTAGACCTGGTTTAGACCTGGTTTAGACCTGGTTCAGTCCTGGTTCAGTCCTGGTTCAGTCCTGGTTCAGTCCTGGTTCAGTCCTGGTTCAGTCCTGTTTCAGTCCTGTTTCAGTCCTGGTTTAGACCTGGGGTTTAGACCTGGGGTTTAGACCTGGGGTTTAGACCTGGGGTTTAGACCTGGGGTTTAGACCTGGGGTTTAGACCTGGGGTTTAGACCTGGTTTAGTCCTGGTTCAGTCCTGGTTTAGACCTGGTCCAGACCTGGTCATCAGGATAAACATGTCTTTATGTGTCTTATTGTCTCCATCAGAAGCTTCTAGAAACCCAAAGAAACCCTGGAGTGAGGAGGAGAGCCGTGGAGAAGAGGATGGGGAAGTACCTGGCTCTGTGTGCTGTGCCTCACACAGGAGTCTGCAGCCCTCATCAACAGAACCTGGAAGGACCTCAAGTACTTTGTGTATAATACTATTATCCGACTCAAGAGGCAGCTTGTGTAGCTGGTATTTGTGTCAAACTCATTCCCAAAGCGCCGCAGTGGCTGCAGGTTTTCCATCAGACCAAGCAGGAGCAGAACAGACTCCTCCAATTTCCTCAGTGAGTTCAGTCTTAACCTGAAGGTTTGAGGAAATGGGAGGAGTCTGCTCTGCTCCTGCTTGGTCTGATGGAAAACCTGCAGCCACTGCGGCGCTTTAGGAATGAGTTTGACCGCCCTGCTTTAATGTTAAGTGCACAGTTATGTTTTAAAGTCCCGTTCAAGAGCACTTTGTATTAGGTCCTTTGTAATTGTCCTGTTGGGACAAGTCAAAATACAAAGATGCAAATAAACCTGTCTTTCAAATGTTTTGCTTTGTTTTATTAAAATTGCTGTGATCCCACATAATAATCTGTGTCCATTTGCACATGTGACCAACTATATAATTCTAAATAAACCTTCAAAGAGTTAAAAAAAGGTCTATTCATGATTTCTTTTGCAAATTTCACTTATTGTCCCCACTCTGATGGTTCAAAACGTTTTCTTAAATCTTGGTTCTAAAATTTTTTCAATGGAGTGTATAGCTCCGCAGCGCCGTCAAGTGTCTAGAAAGTGTTTTTTCTTCCTCCTAAAACATTGGGAAAGGCAAGTCCTCAGTTTTCATGTTTTTAACTACGACCTCACTTTGTGGGGTTTGCGGGAATGTGTGTGTTTGTGTGTGTGTGTTCTGGCGAATAAATAGAGACTGATTCTTGAATGTCTATTCAAGTCAGTGTGGTGCTATTGCAATAGCACCACACTGAGAGCGAGGGTCAGGGCAGATAGTAACATATGTGTGCACGTGTGTGTGTGCGCGCCCCGGACACGAGTGCACACACACACACACTTCAGCAACGAGCGCTGAGAAATGAATGAATGAGAATGAAAAGTGTGGAGCAAAGCGATGGGAGGCAGGGAAGTTACGTGTGTGTGTGTGTGTGTGTTCTGGTGATTAAATAAAGACTGATTCTTTAATGTCTGAAGTGTTACTGCGATAGCACCACTGAGAGCAGGGTCAGGACAGAGGGAGTTATACTCGTAGTAAACACTTTTCTTTGGCCTTGCAGCCACACACTCCCTGTGCCCCTCGGTCTGGGGCTATATGAAAGGTTTAACAGAAGCGGAGAATATAAGAAAGTGCAGGAGAGACGTGTGTGAAAATGCGCGTTAGGACCTACAACACACACATCAGGTCAGAGTGAGATATTAGGACTTATAACACACACATCAGGTCTGAGTGAGATATTAGGACCTACAACACACACATCAGGTCAGAGTGAGATATTAGGACTTATAACACACACATCAGGTCTGAGTGAGATATTAGGACCTACAACACACACATCAGGTCTGAGTGAGATATTAGGACCTACAACACACACATCAGGTCTGAGTGAGATACCAGGACCTACAACACACACAACAGGTCTGAGTGAGATATTAGGACCTACAACACACACATCAGGTCTGAGTGAGATATTAGGACCGACAACACACACATCAGGTCTGAGTGACATATTAGGACCTACAACACACACATCAGGTCTGAGTGAGATATTAGGACCTACAACACACACATCAGGTCTGAGTGAGATATTAGGACCTACAACACACACATCAGATCTGAGTGAGATATCAGGACCTACAACACACACATCAGGTCTGAGTGAGATATTAGGACCTACAACACACACATCAGGTCTGAGTGAGATATTAGGACCGACAACACACATATCAGGTCTGAGTGACATATTAGGACCTACAGTATAACAAGCACTTCAGGTCTGAGTGAAATATTTATCAATCATTACTCCTTTCACGGAGAGTAACTCTGTAGATGGACAAATACATTATAACTTTAATGTAGAATTATTTATTTTTATACATTGTGTTTGTAATTTTTGACACCTCACTTTTATATTTGTTTTTGATGTTTTAAATTCTAATTTAAACATGATTTTCCAACTGGAGTTAAGACAATTTTTCAGGGAGATAATCTACTGACACAAGGAGAACATGCAAGCTCCACTCCAAAAGGCCCCTTCTGGCTGAAAGTTTTTTTTTTTTTTTTTTTTTTTTACAAACACACACTCACTACTCAAGTATCTTTTTAAATTACCATGAGTCAATATTTTGGCTATTCTACCCACCTCTGGGAATGTATTTAAGTTTGTGACAAAATAGGTGACATGAGGACAAGTGTGTGTGTGTTAAAAGTGTGTTAAGGTAGTACCGTGCACGACCAGAGAGGCGCTTCAAACTTTTTGGGACGGAGTGTTTCGGCCCCGACACACATTTTCACTATTTGTAGACATTTTGGGACATGCTTGATTTTTGGTGTGGAGCTTGTTCTGGGCCTCTACAACACTGTAGTATGCATGGAAAAATGGGGACCTGAAAAAAGTCCTCACATTTCCTCAGGTCCTGATATTGAAGGTGTGTTATCATACAAAAGTCCTCATATGTCCACAAAACACACACACACACACACACACACACACACACACACACACACACACACACACACACACACACACACACACACACACACACACACACACACACACACACACACACACACACACACACACACACACACACACACACACACACACACACACACACACACACAGGAGGCTGCTTGTTGCTCAGTTGTGCGTGAGATCTTGAACACTGAGAAGCTCTTATCGGAGCAGAACATTCTGGGAGTTCTCACACCAGTGAGCAGCACATGTCTATGACCGAGGAAAAGCTTTCAGACGCTTCTGTGCTCCAACTGCAATGCACCCAACGACCACCAGGGGGCAGCAAAGAACACAACCCCCTGTCCCCATAACGTTCCGATAACGCCTCCATAAGGTCCCCATAACGTCGCTTAAATACATCCCTATAAGGTCCCCATAACTTCCGCATAAGGTCCCCATAAGGTCCCCATATCGTCCCCATAGACTGGAAACTGCCGCTAGGACCAGTGGGAAGAGGCTGTAGATCCAGGACTGAAGCTGTAGACCCAGGACTGAGGCTGTAGATCCAGGACTGAGGCTGTAGATCCAGGACTGAGGCTGTAGACCCAGGACTGAGGCTGTATATATCCAAGACTGAGGTTGTAGACCCAGGACTGAGACTGTAGATCCAGGACTGAGGCTGTAGATCCAGGACTGAGGCTGTAGACCCAGGACTGAGGCTGTATATATCCAAGACTGAGGCTGTAGATCCAGGACTGAGGCTGTAGACCCAGGACTGAGGCTGTAGATCCAGGACTGAGGCTGTAGATCCAGGACTGAGGCTGCAGACCCAGGACTGAGGCTGTAGATCCAGGACTGAGGCTGTAGACCCAGGACTGAGGCTGTAGATCCAGGACTGAGGCTGTATAGATCCAAGACTGAGGCTGTATAGATCCAGGACTGAGGCTGCAGACCCAGAACTGAGGCTGTATAAGACTGAGGTTGTAGACCCAGGACTGAGACTGTAGATCCAGGACTGAGGCTGTAGACCCAGGACTGAGGCTGTGGATCCAAGACTGAGGCTGTAGACCCAGGACTGAGGCTGTAGACCCAGAACGGGACAGCAGGTGAACAGAAATGAACAGACTACAGCTGAAGTTAAGAAATGTTAGACTTGTTGTGGACCTAATGAGTCGCAGGTCATTGTTCTGCTCCTGACCTCGGATCAGACCTGAAAGAAAACAGTCACATGTGTCTAAACAGAACACAGGATCGATGAGAGCAGCAGGAGAGAGTGTGTGTGTGTCTGTGAGTGTGTGTTTGGTGTGTGTGTGGATGTTTTCAGTGTGTGTGTGTGTGTGTGTGTGTGTGTCTGTGGTCTGTATGTGTGTGTGTCAGTGTCTCTCTGTATGTGTGTGTGTGTGTGTGTCTGGGTCTCTGTATGTGTGTGTGCGTGTATTCATGGAGAGAGGGAGGGGTAGTGTTCCGTCGCCTCCCCTCTCTTGCTCTCCCTCTCTCTCCCCACCCCCCTTTCACTCTCTCTCTCCCTCTCTCCCCCCCTCTCTCTCTCTCCCTCTCTCTCTCTTCCTCTCTCTCTCTCTCTCCTCTCTCTCTCTCTTCCTCTCTCCTCTCTCTCTCTCTCTCTCTCTCCCTCTCTCTCTCTCTCTCTCTCCCTCTCTCTCTCTCTCTCTCTTCCTCTCTCCCTCTCTCTCTCTCTCTCCCTCGCTCTCTCGCTCTCTCTCTCTCTCTCTCTTCCTCTGTTTCTCGCTGATGGCCACTGCTCTCAGAGGATCAGGATCTCTGGTCTTATCCGCATCATTTGTGGATGGACAGACGGCTTCACAGACGGAGGAGACCGGACTCAGATAAAGTAAGTCCTCTGTGCTTTTAGATCCTGTACCTGTGTCTGTGAGAGAGAGCAGCTCACAGGGACAGGTTTCTCTCAGCCCAAACATATAGCACAGGTTCATTTGTTTATTTATCTGCAGAGTGTTTGTCTTGGAGCAGGGAGGTCGGCAGCACGACACGGAACACATGCACTGAACAGAATCGCACAATCACTCTGGTGTTTAACAGTTAGATGAGACACTAAAGTTAAACTTGTTGCTTTTGCACCGTCTCCCAGAATGCATCAGGTCATAGTGAGAGTGTGAGAGCGTAGGACATGGGTCTCTGATGTTCTGAGTGTTATGTTTGTGGATTTGAGTGTATCATTGTACCTGTTTTTTACTAATGCTAACTGGGTCATTCTATTTATGTACTACTTCTTCTACATACTGTAATGTAATGTCTGGGTCCTATAGCGTCCTACAGATAGTAAACCTGCTGTACTGGTCTTATAGCATCCTATAAATAGTAAAACAACTGTAATGTGGTTATAGCGTCCTACAGATAGTAAACTGGATGTAGTAGTAAGTAGTCTTTGTTTATATTGCGTCTTTCACAGCCCAGAGTCAGAAAGCACTTTATAATTGTTGAGGGCATTTGTCCCTCGCTCTACACAGAGAGCGAGGTCGCAGAACAGGTGCATGCCAGACCTGTTGTACATGTTTTAGTGGTAGGGGAAACTTGAGCACCCGGAGGAAACCTACAGTACACAGACATGGGGAGAACATGTAAACTTCACTGACAAAGGCTCTGTTGCGACCGAGATTCTAATCTACAGTAGGACCTTCTGGCTGAGAAGTGAGAGCGCTCACCACTCAGCCAGCACGGTGATGGTCCTGTAGTGTCCTACAGTGAACCTGCTTTAATGGTCCTATAGCATCCTAGAGATAGTAAACCTGCTTTAATGGTCCTGTATCGTCCTATCATTGTACCTGTTTTTTACTAATGCTAACTGGGTCATTCTATCTATGTACTACTTCTTCTACATACTGTAATGTAATGTCTGGTCCTATAGCGTCCTACAGATAGTAAACCTGCTGTAATGGTCCTATAGCATCCTACAGATAGTAAACCTGCTGTAATGGTCCTGTAGTGTCCTACAGATAGTAAACCTGCTGTAATGGTCCTATAGCATCCTACAGATAGTAAACCTGCTGTAATGGTCCTGTAGCGTCCTACAGATAGTAAACCTGCTGTAATGGTCCTATAGCATCCTACAGATAGTAAACCTGCTGTAATGGTCCTGTAGCGTCCTACAGATAGTAAACCTGCTGTAATGGTCCTATAGCATCCTATAGATAGTAAACCTGCTGTAATGGTCCTGTAGCGTCCTACAGATAGTAAACCTGCTGTAATGGTCCTGTAGCCTCCTACAGATTGTAAAGACAGACCAGTGTGATGGAAGTAAAGGCCCCTGCTGACTCTCATGCAGCCGCTCGGTCACTACAAGGTCAAATATGCAACAAATATCACGTTTTTATACATGAGAAGTTTCATAATCGGCCTTTAACACAAGATGGAGAGCAGTCAATGTGACTGCTGTTAGTTAGTGAATGTGTAATCCAAACGTGTCTGTGGTCTTCTTTGTGACGGTTTCTGTTTAACTGTTTCTGATTTTCTCTTAATTTTCCATCTTTATTTTTATCTTTTGATTCATGAGGAGTTCTTCCTTTAGCTCCATTAATTTAAAAGTAGAATTCAGATGAAGCTGTTTCAGTCACTTGGCAACCGACATTCTCCAGTTAGAGGTCTCCAAGGTGCTGCCCTGGTCTGGTCCTGGCCCGTTCTGGGTGTGGTCCTAGTCTGGTCCTGGTCTGGTCTTGGTTTAGTCCTGGTTTGGTCCTGGTCTGGTCCTGGTTCAGCTTGGGTTTCCACCAGAGAAAAGTGAGTACTTGTTGCCATAGGAACATACTGTTTACTGTCAGCAGTTAGCATTAGCCTTTAGCTTTTCAACCAAGTGATTGTGCTGTATTTGAGTGAAATTCACCAGTTTTAGTCATGTTTATCGATACAGTGCATTTTCACAAACCAAGATCCCAAAAAGTATATGTAAAAACCTGAGCAATTACTTTAGAATTTACAGCTAACGCTAGTTATGAAGCACATACTAGTATATTCTGGGCTCTTCCTGTATGTGCGCTGCAACACTGACATTTCCTCACTGAGGGACTAATACAAGTCTCTTCTGTTCTAATAAAACTGGTGGAAACAGATTCAGATTTTCATTGGTTTGAACGAACGCCGTCAAATTGACTGCTCCAGAAGCTTTAGGGATAAAAGGAAAGTTGTTGATAGATCCAACAGATGTCAGGTACCATGAGTTTGGTACCATGTGTCAGGTACCATGTGTGAGGTGACGGTTGCAAGAACCACACGCCAGGTACCAGAGTCAGTTACCATGAGTCATATACCAGGATCAAGTACCATGAGTCAGGTATCATGTGTCAGGTTCAATAAGTAATGTACTGGGGAATCAGTACCAGATGCAGAAACCATGTGCCAGGTACCAGGAGGCAGGTACCATGTGTCAGGTGACGGATGCAAGAACCACATGCCAGGTACCAGGAGTCAGGAACCACAATCAGTTACCATGAGTCATATACCAGGATCAAGTACCGTTCACCGGGTATCATTGTCAGGCACCATGAATCAGGCACCATGTGTCCAGTACCATGCGTCCACAGAGACAGAGCAGAGAGGATTCAGGTCTGTGTGGAACATCTCAGTGAATATTTTAGTTCGATTACGTCCCGACGACTCTGAGCCGCTGCATATTTCAGATGTTCTTCTGTTCCTCTCACAGCAGCTAACCCGCTAACTCAATGAAGCCCAATAAGGAAGTGCTCATGGATGAAGTTTGGCTCCAACTCCCTCTGGCTCCTATAGATCCAGCACTGAGGCTGTAGATCCAGGACTGAGGTTGTAGACCCATGGGACTGAGGCTGTAGACCCAGGACTGAGGCTGTAGACCCAGGACTGAGGCTGTAGATCCAGGACTGAGACAGTAGATCCAGGACTGAGACAGTAAAACCAAGACCTGGAGACCTGAGACCAGGACTAATGTGATGGAAGACGGTGACATTGTTTTTTTCAGGTCTTTGTCCACGAACCACATTTTAATTGATTTGTTTCTGTCGACACCGTTCATTGTAAATGAGATTTTAATTATTAAGTGACCGCTGGAGAACTGATGAGCAGCGACTGTTTTAAAGAGACAGTGTGTAGCATACGCTCAGCACTGATGCAATCCACCTGCTGGGGATTGGACACAAACTGCAACCTCTGCACCATTATTAATACAGAGACCCAGGACTGAAGCTGTAGACCCAGGACCGAGGCTGTAGACCCAGGACTGAGGCTGTAGACCCAGGACTGAAGCTGTAGACCCAGGACTGAAGCTGTAGACCCAGGACTGAGGCTGTAGACCCAGGACTGAGGCTGTAGACCCAGGACTGAAGCTGTAGACCCAGGACTGAGGCTGTAGACCCAGGACTGAGGCTGTAGACCCAGGACTGAGGCTGTAGACCCAGGACTGAAGCTGTAGACCCAGGACTGAGGTTGTAGATCCAAGACTGAGGCTGTAGACCCAGGACTGAGGCTGTAGACCCAGGACTGAGGCTGTAGACCCAGGACTGAGGCTGTAGACCCAGGACTGAGGTTGTAGATCCAAGACTGAGGCTGTAGACCCAGGACTGAGGCTGTAGCCCCATGGGACTGAGGCTGTAGATCCAGGACTGAGGTTGTAGCCCCATGGGACTGAGGCTGTAGATCCAGGACTGAGGTTGTAGACCCATGGGACTGAGGCTGTAGACCCAGGACTGAGACTGTAAAACCAAGACCTGGAGACCTGAGACCAGGACTAATGTGATGGAAGACGGTGACATTGTTTTTTTCAGGTGTTTGTCCACGAACCACATTTTAATTGATTTGTTTCTGTCGATACCGTTCATTGTAAATGAAATTTTAATTATTAAGTGACCGCTGGAGAACTGATGAGCAGCGACTGTTTTAAAGAGACAGTGTGTAGCATACGCTCAGCACTGATGCAATCCACCTGCTGGGGATTGGACACAAACTGCAACCTCTGCACCATTATTAATACAGAGACCCAGGACTGAAGCTGTAGACCCAGGACCGAGGCTGTAGACCCAGGACTAAGGCTGTAGACCCAGGACTGAGGCTGTAGACCCAGGACTGAGTATATCTGACCTGATTCTTAGTAATATTCATATTCGTCGTCACTCTGATGATGAACTCGTCTTTGTTTTGACGTAAGAGGATTTATGTTAATGTGATGAAATTAGTTAAACACCAGTGCATTCTGGGAAAATGTCACAGTGACCTCTATTTATTACACTTTTCATATGTTCAGAATGATTTCTGAAGATAGTTTAAAAGGCCATGGTCAGACCTCTGAAGCTAAGCAGGGCAAGGCCTGGTTAGTACTGTGATGGGAGACAGCAGGTCCCACAGTGGGGCGGCTGCGTCTGTAAAGTGCCAAACTGTGGTTGTGTCCTTAGGCAAGACACTTCCCCCACATTAGAAAGAATCTGGTGTATGTGTGTTTTAGAATGGTTGTTGGTGGAGGGAGGGGCTGAGGGTACATACTGGTTGCCTCGCTTCTGTTAGTGTGTCCCAGGGCAACTGTGGCTAGAGTAGTAGTTTATCACCACTGTGTCTACAGCCTCAGTCCTGGATCTACAGCCTCAGTCCTGGGTCTACAGCCTCAGTCCTGGGTCTACAACCTCAGTCCTGGATCTACAGCCTCAGTCCTGGATCTACAGCCTCAGTCCTGTGTTTCTATGTGGTTCCTCTCTTTTTTACAATTTATTTTTACGTGACAAGGAGCCAAACTTTACCATGAGCACTTCCTTTTTTGGGCTTCATTGAGCTAGCAGGTTAGCATTGTCCATCTGTATACAGTCTGTGTTAGCATTAGCATCTGTAAATAGTCTGTATTAGCATTGTCCATATGTTTACAGTCTGTGTTAGCATTGTCCATCTGTATAGAGCTCTGGTGCCAAAAGTGTTATCTGAAAGCCGTGGTGTGGGTACATTGTTGATACACACAGGGGCAGTAGACATCTATGATAAGTCCAGCAAGAAGTTGAGAAGAGATTTTTCTCTGCTGCTGGATGACCTTTAAAAAAATAGAGTTACACATGTTAATCAGTGGACCCCTTCCAAATGCAGATGGAAAAATCGAGAGGTTTAGCCGCCTGTACCAGTTAAATACATTTCTACATAATGAGTGTTCACGCAGAGGACTTGGATTCATTGAAAACTTCAATCTGTTCTGCAATAGGCTCAAGCTTTTTGAAGGGAAAGGCCCATATCTGAACAAATACGGAGTAAAAGTGTTGATGGATGATTTGCATCTGCCTTAAGACCTGAGTCTGCGCAGCGCGTGCAGCCGTTGAGAGAGAGGAAGAAGCAAAGGGCACGACCCTCTCCACGGAACCCAGAGGTCTCGGCAACTCCACCGCCTCAAAAGAACTCAACACGTTCACCAGCATCATCATCAGCAGCGGATACAGCACCAGCAGCAGCAGTGGCTGCCACAGCGTCATCAGCGCCTTCAGCATCCGCGCCACCAGCACCAGCTGTGGCTGCTGCATCATCTTCAGCAGTACCTTCCCCACCTACAGCTCCCGTGAAGCCCCCCCCCCCCCATTGCTTCAGGCTACAGACAGGCCTGTACTGGGGGCCTCTCAACCACCTCCGTCTCCACCAAAGAGTTTGGGTCCCACCCGCCACATCCACTCCATCTAAGCAAAATGAGGACGACCTTTCCCTGTGTTTTCCATCACTATTGGATTTACCGGAACACTCTGCAGGCATGATAAGATCGGCGATGAAGACTATTCCTCTCACACCCACTGTAGCCAGATCAAGAGTCCTATCTAACATTCATAACTACTCCCCATACGTACCTCCAAAGCCACCTAGGGCGTCCAACTCAAATTCTCCTACAAAATCCACCCGTCCCTCAAATTCTACCTCAAATACACCCGCAAAATCCACCGATCCCTCCCCTAACCCCAAAACCATTCCAACCGCACCCCCACCCCCCCTTGTTCAGCCAACCTCCCCCCTAACCCATCACAAAGAACCCCTCCACTCCCCCCTCGTCTATCTCCCAACTCCTGCCCCTCCCCTAACACCCATCCACCTCCAACCCCCCCTCGTCCAACACCCAAGAACCACCCGCCTCTCCATCCTCCTCCCAGGCTTTCCCCTTCTCCTCTTTTCTCTAAACACTAGGATGCACAGGGTCTCTGCTTCGCAGCCACTGGCAGTCTAGGTAGAGGAGAGACCCGGCTGGGGCCCTGTCATAAAGCCACCTGTGCCATTCCCTTAGTGATAACACAAAGAATACATAACAGAAAAACATCTGAAGTTAGTCAGTCTAATCTGGAAAATCTAATTCTTGTTCTGTGTAAAAATCAGCCGACCACAACCACTGATACTGAAACATTGAAACTTGCTATTCTAAATGTCAGATCTAAGTAAGTAAGTAAGCTTTATTTATATACCGCCTTTCACAGACCAGAGTCACAAAGCGGTTTACAATTGTTATTTTTTTGGGCACTTGTCCTCTCACTCCACACAGAGATGGGAGCGGGGTCGCCGAACAGGAGGCGCATGCCAGACCTATTGTACATATTTTTAGTGGTAGGGGAAACCGGAGTACCCGGAGGAAACCTACGCAGGCACGGGGAGAACATGCAAACTCCACTCAGAAAGGCCCTGGTCCGGCTGGGATTCGAACCCAGGACCTTCTTGCTGAGAGGCGAGAGTGCTATCCACTCAGCCACCGTGCCGCCCAAGTCTTTGTAACCAGTCTTTTTTAATCAATAATTTTATTTGTTCTGATAATCTTGATCTTATGTTCATGGCTGAAACTTGGCTTGACCAAAATACAGGAAATGCAGTTTTAATAGAAGCATCACCACCAAATTTCACATTTGAATCTAAAATACAGGAAAACAAAAAGGGGGGTGGCTTAGCTGCCATTTTTAGAGACCACTTTGTCTCCCATAGAATGTCTCTTGGGAATTCTTCGTCATTTGAATATGTGTCTTTTAAAATACAACAAAAACAATCTCCTCCAATACTCTTCATTGTCCCATACAAGCCACCGCAGTCATGTCACAGTTTTATTGATCATTTTACCGAGTTGCTTTCAGTTGTATGCACAGATTTTGATAGTTTAGTTATTACAGGGGATTTTAATATTTATGTGGATAATGTTAATGACAGAAATGCAAAAGAGCTGAGTTCTGTACTTGATACCTTTGGTCTCACTCAGCACGTGAGTGGCCCCAGCCACAGCAGAGGGCACACTCTAGATCTGTTAGTTACTAAGGGGGTGAATATTTCAAATGTAAACGTGGTCAATGTTGCGCTTTCGGATCATTTCTGTGTTTTTTTTGACATGTGTTTCACTAACAAACCACCAGTGGACTCTGCAACTGTTCGAAGAAGACACATACATGAAAATACAAGTGAACTATTTATGGGAATGGTAAACTTTGAAAATGCATCATATTCTACTGTAGATGAACTGTTTAACTCTGTCACGTCTAGTGTTTTGAATGTTCTGGATACCGTTGCCCCTGTGAAGGTTAAAATAGTGAAAAATAAGCAGAAAGCGCCGTGGGCTAAAGCAGACTCGGTCAGAGCACTGAAGAGAAAGTGCCGGAGGGCCGAGAGGAAGTGGCGCAAGTCCAACCTCCAGGTTGATTACGAGATCTTCAAAGATAAGTTGTGGGAATTTAACCGGGTGCTACGTAGTACGAGAAAAAGGTATTTTTCTGAAATGATTGAAGGCTGCAGTAACAATTTGCGTGTTCTGTTTTCAACAGTTAAAGGAGCAAGATGTCAAGTCATCATTAAATGACCCGAATATTTCAAAAGGCATTAATAAATCATGTTCTTTTCAAACACATCTTTAACTGATAACAGTAGTTCATCCGAGATATTTGAATATCAAAATTAGTTTTACGACCCGTAAAAGTTGTTATTGTTTTGATTTTGATGTCTTAAGCCTAGCGTACATCGGACTGGCAACTGATTATATCCGTCGCCTCTGAGTTGCTGCCCCGCACACATCGACAATCTGGCGAAAACGGGCAACTCTGAGTCGCAGGCCAGTCTCTTGAATAACAGCGCGTACATCGACAGCAACTGGCCTCAACTACAGTGTGTTTTCTGACAACAAACTGTTGCGGGCTCGCAATACACGCAATACACACACGTTGTTGGAGCGGCGCATGGAGCGCGCACATCGGGGCAACTGAGGACAACTAGTTGCCGAAAAGTAGAACACGGGCAACTGACTGGAACTGGAGACCGACTGATCATCTCCAGTTGTAAGAGCGCGCACATCGACCGATTTCGGCAACTGATCATCTCCCACCATCTCCTCTCAGTTGCCAAAAGCCGCCTTGCAACTAGTTGTCCCCAGTTTCTCTGTCGATGTGCGCTAGGCTTTACCCTCCGCCGTTTCGCCAATCAGGAAGTGTCATGTAAGTCCGTGATCGGGTTGCCAGAACTCTGCGCGGCTCACTAATCTCAGAGGTAAAATAACATGTGGCGCAGAACTAAAAAAGGTCTTGTTATGACTCTCAAATCATTAATGATAAAACAAAGACTAAAACGAGGATTTATATCGGGACACCTTTGAACAATTGATCAGCTGATAAAAGTTTACGTGTGATGCAGAATTTGCTAGTTTGAGTCCGTTCTTCACAGTGACTCTAACTGTGAATTGGTGGTCTAGTGGTCAAAACTGTGCGCTTACGATGCAGGAACCCGGGTTCGATTCCGGGCTATGTCTTTTTGTATTTATTGCATGTTATCACATTCTATGACAGATTGCTCTAAAAACGGTAAAAGACAAAGGTCAAGACGTTTTTTTGCAGATTATAGCTTAATTGTAAAAATAATCATTTAAGACCACATGTACCCCAATTAAAATAATGTTAGTCTCTTTTTGATGTGGGACTTTTACATGTTTGTCTAAAAAATAGGGAATAAATAAAATTGAAAGGTGATATCCTCTTGAGCAAACCCTGATGTTGATACGCTGAAGAAATACGTTCCAACATCCATTCTTCCCACTCCTATTTTGGACATCAATTGCTTATGTATTTTGCATAAACTATGTATAATTACATTGCTTTTATTTTGTTTTTGTTTTTTATCTCAAATGTCCAAATAATAATAATAAAAAAACATGAATCAAAACATTCATTCAGCATTAGCACGGCTGTCATGGCAATGTGAATGGAGACGGACAAACAATTGATAAAATAATTCCCTGTGTTTGCTGCTGGATTTGGTGTGAATCTGGCAACCTGAGTCAGGGAGAGTGGGAGAGGACTACAAAATATTGACTGTGACTGCAGTACCACTTTTGGCCAGATTTTTACATATTGTTCCTTTAATAGATTAACAAACCCCCCTGTTCAGCTTCCATTAGAGCTAACTTTCAAACATAAATGCAATGAGTTTGCACATTTTTTCAATGACAAGGTTCAAGGCATCAAAAACGCCATTGTCTCCAATCCACAGATAACCATCCAACAGCCAGAAAGGCTCTCTGAGCTAACTCACTTTGCACCTGTAGATGATAAAAATGTCCAAGAGATAATCTCCAGTCTGAGCTCCTCCACATGCAGCTTGGATGTACTACCCACTAGATTTCAGAATTCTGTTCTGAGCAGTCTGTTACCTTCACTCACACAGATAGTAAACATGTCCCTTCATTCTGGAATATTCCCAAAGGCCCTGAAAACTGCAGTCATCAGGCCCCTGCTAAAAAAGAGCAGTCTGGATGCCACTGTACTTAACAACTATCGTCCCATCTCAAATCTGCCATTTATGGGGAAAGTCCTTGAGAAAGTTGTCTACCTACAGCTTACTAGATTTCTTATAATCAACAACTCATTTGACATGTTTCAGTCCGGCTTTAGACCCCACCACAGCACTGAGACTGCTCTTGTCAAGGTTACAAACGATATCCGGCTAAACACTGACGCAGGCAAAGTCTCAATCTTAATCTTGTTAGATCTGAGTGCTGCCTTTGACACTGTCGACCATGAGATCCTCTTACAGAGACTAGAGGACTGGGTTGGCGTTGCTGGCACCGCCCTAAGTTGGTTTAGGTCTTACCTTGAAGACAGGAAGTACTTTGTGGAGATTGGAAACTGTGTCTCAGATCATATGGCCCTGACCTGTGGAGTACCACAGGGGTCGATCCTGGGACCTCTTCTGTTCAATCTCTACATGCTGCCGTTAGGTCAGTTAATACGCAGAAACAAAGTGTCCTATCACAACTATGCAGACGACACTCAGATCTATGTCTCACTGACTGCAGGAGAACATGGACCAGTGGACTCACTCCTTCACTGTATCCAACAGATCAGTGAGTGGATGCAAAACAACTTCCTTCAGCTAAACGCAGACAAAACTGAAATTATTGTCTTTGGTCCCCAGAAACAAAGAGAGAGCGTCATCTGTCACCTCCAGTCTCTCTCCCTAAAACCTTCAAACAAGGTCAGGAATCTAGGGGTAATACTGGACTCAGACACATCAAATCAGTAACATCAGCAGCTACTGCAATGGCCTGCTCACAGGTCTGTCCAAACAGGCTGTAAAACAGCTGCAGTACATTCAAAATGCAGCAGCTCGAGTCCTGACTAGAACCAGGAAGTACGACCAAATTAGTCCAGTTCTCAGGTCTCTGCACTGGCTTCCTGTGGCTCAGAGAATAGACTTTAAAACAGCTCTGCTTGTGTACAAGTCTCTCCATGGCCTCGCACCAAAATATATTAGTGACATGTTAGTCCCATATGAACCAGCCCGGACTCTGAGGAGCACAGGGACTGGACTCCTGTTAGTGCCCAGAGTCAGAACTAAACATGGGGAGGCTGCTTTTCAGATTCTAAAAGCTGCTAAAATCTGGAACAATCTTCCTGAAGATGTGAGACAGGCCTCCTCTCTGACAATGTTTAAAACCAGGTTAAAAACAGTTCTGTTTAGCTGTGCATACAACTGAGGGATTTTATAATTTTAGCTTTCTTTTTAATGTTCTGTGATTATTTATGATTTTAATGCTTTCTTGTTTTTTTCAGCACTTTGAATTGCCTTGTGTATGAATTGTGCTATACAAATAAACTTGCCTTGCCTTGCCTATACAGTCTGTGTTAGCATTGTCCATCTGTATACAGTCTGTGTTCCTCACTTTTGGCTCTAAATCTAAAATTTCCTGTGTGAGACGACACCGGTCACTGTTGTATTCAGAAAATTTGCGGATTTCCTCAGGATTTCAATCAAATCCTCAAAATATGTGAAACTCTCTGCTTCACTGTCAGACACGTGTTTGTGCCAGTCCCAATCCTGCCGCAGCAACATGATTTTATTTGACCTCGAGCTTTTCACAAAGTTAGTTTTATTGTTTTAAATCTAATTGCATTTTTGTATCGCTTTTCATCACAACAGGACTTTAAACACAATACAATACATTTTATTCTTGTATTTCCCTAAATCACAACAGCATCATCTCAGAGACTTAACAAAACCATTGAAATCACCAACACAGATCAGAGAATCAACAGTTAACACACATAAAGAATATAGAACACATGTTGATAAACGTCACACATGTTTATATATGTCACTGTTGTGGAAATCTAACTGGGATTATAAATCATTTTAACTTAAGAATGAATCTAATGATGAATTAGGATATCTGGGACAAAGTTCAAGCTACAGTAACTAATCTGTTGTTCTGTAGAGACGGCGAGGCCCATGTCGGGATAGAGGCAGATACTAGCTTGATATCGGGTCATACTGACCATTCTTCCTAATATCAGAGTAATATCAGAGTAAGACGTCAGAAGAGAGGGGGGTTTGGGCGACTGCTACCACTTAATCTCGGACTCAGAGACGCCATAGATAGACTCTTCTGTTGGTTCCATCCTATAAATATGAGAGAGAGTGAGCACTATTCGGCAGATCTACTCGAGACCTGCTCACGCGGTGACGGTTGTATTTCCTGTATATGTCACATTTACTGAGATAATAAACCACACTTTGATTGTTTACAGCTCTTTGTTGTTTATTTTATATGTAATTATTGTGTATTTCAGTCCTTAGATATTCCACAACATCACACATGTCAATAAATGTCACACATGTCAATAAATGTCACACATGTTGATAAATGTCACACATGTTGATAAATGTCACACATGTTGATAAATGTCACACATGTCAATACATGTCACATATGTCAATAAATGTCACACATGTCAATAAATGTCACACATGTTGATAAATGTCACACATGTTGATAAATGTCACACATGTTGATAAATGTCACACATGTCAATAAATGTCACATATGTCAATAAATGTCATAATTGTTGATAAATGTCACACATGTCAATAAATGACATACATGTCAATAAATGTCATACATGTAGAATGTTAAAGTGTCCTGGATCACCACATCATTTTTGTTGGACACTAACTGTCCAACAGACCCTCCTGCATCAGAGGAAAAACTCACAAAAACCCAGTGGGAAAAAAGTGAGAAACCTTGGGGAGACCCACATATTGGTCTGCTCCACACGGACGGACGGGCTGTATAGATCCAGGTCCTTTAAGCAGGTACTAGCCTTTTCAACTGATCCGTCTGATTTATGATAAACAGTGCTGACAGAGAGCAGAGAGAGACCAGAGAGAGAGACCAGAGAGAGAAACCAGAGAGAGAGACCAGAGAGAGACCAGAGAGAGAGACCAGAGGGAGACCAGAGAGAGAGACCAGAGAGAGACCAGAGAGAGACCAGAGAGAGAGACCAGAGAGAGAGCGGTGAGACCAGAGAGAGAGACTTGAGAGGGACCAGAGAGAGAGACACGAGAAAGACCAGAGAGAGAGACCAGAGAGAGAGACCAGAGAGAGACCAGAGAGAGAGACCAGAGAGAGACCAGAAAGAGAGACCAGAGAGAGAGACCAGAGAGAGAGACAAGAGAGAGAGTGGTGAGCCCAGAGAGAGAGACCAGAGAGAGACCAGAGAGAGAGCGGTGACACCAGAGAGAGAGACTTGAGAGAGACCAGAGAGAGAGCGGTGAGACCAGAGAGAGAGACGAGAGAGAGACGAGAGAGGGACCAGAGAGAGAGACACGAGAAAGACCAGAGACTAGGGAGAGAGAACCGAGAGGGACCAGCAATTTTTAATATAAAATAACTAATTGAAGTGAGACGCTGGAATCTCAGGTCTGTGCCTCAGGAAGAACTCACACTGGGTCAGGGCTCACTTTGATGTGTGTGTGTGTGTGTATATGTATGTATATGTATATGTATGTGTACGTGTGTGTGTGTATATATGTATGTATATGTATGTGTACGTGTGTGTGTGTGTGTATATGTGTGTACATGTATGTATATGTATGTGTACGTGTGTGTGTGTATGTATGTATGTGTACGTATGTGTGTGTGTGTGTGTATATGTATGTATATGTATGTGTGTGTGTGTGTGTGTGTGTATATGTATGTATATGTATGTGTGTGTGTGTGTGTTTGTATATGTATGTTTACGTGTCTGTGTGTGTGTGTGTGTATATGTGTGTATATGTATGTATATGTATGTGTACGTGTGTGCGTATATGTATGTATATGTACAGTATGTGTGTGTGTGTGTGTATATTTTCACAAGTATAAATATGTGTTCATATGTGTATCAACTACCACAGATTGGTGAACAGTTGTTGACCACCTCCAGAGGTTCATTCTGTAGAAATATACGACTACAAATAAATTGTTTCTATTGGTTAATTTATTCACCAGGCATGTCCAAACTAAGGCCCGGGGGCCAAATGCTGCCCTCTGTGTCATTTTATACGGCCCTTGCTAACCCAAAAGTAATCATCATGAAAACAAGTTCACAGAGCTCTGTGTGCGTGTCTGTGCGTGTGCGTGTGTGTGTGTGTGTGTGTGTGTGCGTATGTGTGTGTGTGTGTGTGTGCGTGTGTATGTGTGTGTGTGTGTGTGTGCGTGTGTGTGTGCGTGTCTGTGCGTGTGCGTGTGTGTGTGTGTGCGTGTGTGTGTGTGTGTGTGCGTGTGTGCGTATGATTGTGTGTGTACGTGCGTGTGTGTGTGTGTGTGTGTATGTGCGTGTGTGTGTGTGTGCGTGTGTGTGTGTGTACAGTTATGGACCGTGGCTTCTATCGCTCGGTGGACGTCCAGGACCAGGCTCACTACATCGTGGCGTTCTTCGTCTTTGTCATTGGAACAGTCGGCGTCACCGGCAACGCTCTGGTTATGTACGCGTGTGCTTGGTAAGATTTACACACACACACACACACATACACGTTTTTGTTACCTGGTGGGTCCCTTTGACAGGGCCGTTCAGAATGGGACCCATAGACATAATCTTTTTTTACCAAGACTTTAAGTAATACAAAACAGTCAATAGAAACCAAACAACTATTTTAAAGGAATTTTATTTTAGATTTTGTTTTCGAATTGCAGTGATTTTATTTTTGACATAGAATTTAATGCCACTCCATGTCCGATGTCTAAGGTCATCTGGTGAGGCATTAATGCAGGCCAGGCAGTGAGACTTCCCAGGGACCTTTCCAGTCTGTATGAAAGGTGTCATGGTCTTCTCCACAGCCTTCACCTCAGATGCAGACCATGGCTTTCTTACACGTTCTAGGGAGAGAAATAAAAATATATTAGCAATATACACTCCCAGGGTGAGGACCAAGCAGCCTGGCTGTAATCCCCCACCTGGTACACTTACCAGAAGGGGCACTGCCACTACCATGGGGTGCATCTGGATGAATGGTTGAAGGTTCTCCGCTTGAGTTTCTTTTAGCCCGTCCGTTTGTGAGAGGATCTCTACTGCTCTCCCTGTCGCACAGAAAATAAAAATACAAGTGGCCTTTAGGGGGAAAAAAATCATACATATTTTAATAATATCAAGAATTACCTTCAGGCTCAATTTGTATCTGGTCGAGGCTCTTTCCTTCGAATTCCGTCACTCTTCCCTGCTCCATGGCCATCAACACTTTGCTGATTTTGGCCAGCTCCAGTGTCCCCTCTGGTAGTCTGTAATATTGCCTGTGGATGCGAATGTCATGGCCGAGGAAGTTGGCAAGTATGTCCATCTCATTCTCTTTCATATTGAGAACTGTAGACATAGTAGCTATGTGCTTTCTAAGTTTGGTTGAGGATAGCATCTCTGGATGCACCGCACCACATTCTTTGGCTACCTGGCGTAGGGAGTCTGATCCCCTGATGTGGGTGTCTGCGCCCGGGCGGGAAAAGAAGTATGGGTTATGGTCAGAGATGGAACAGGCCCTTCTGTTCTCCACCAGCACCTCCATCGAAGCAATCATTTCAGGAGTCAAAAGAACCGGCACTTTCCGACTTCTTTTCCCTTTAATTTCAATGCGTTGAAAATGCTGACACAGCTTTTTCTCAAGTTGGGACAGTCCCAGAGCAATGTCAGAATGGATCCCAGTCTTACTTCTTAAGGTAAAGGCTGTCAGTGGCATCTTTGAAACCTCACCTTCCCTTCTTCGATTGAAAATGATGACCTCACAAAGAGTCAAAACTGCCAGTTTAGACCAATGCTTAGACGTTGGCTCACTTATTAGGGTTTGCACATATTCAGGTCGACATACCTCAATATGTGCATGCATGGCTCTAACGTCCTCAGTCAGAGGGAGCAGGTCCGGAGTGTTCCACTTGGCTTGCCGGAGGGTCTGTAGGGCAGCAGAAGAAACACAGACGTCCCACCTCTTCTCAAAAAGCAGCCGGCTTCGTTGGAGGTTTTTAATAAATAGTTCATCAACACAATGCTCCATTTTTGAGTCACATTCAAGAATATCTGCTAGCTTTCTGAGGCTATGGCCGAGTTTGAGGGCCAAGGATGGAGTCTTGTATTGATTTGTTTCCTCATCATATCCAGCCACAGACCTGACTGCATCAATCACATGGTTAAAGTTGGAAGGAATAAAGAAATCCTTAATTGTTTTCAGTTTCCCTGCGGTTTTTGCTTCGTTAATTAACCTACCGACTTCTCTCATTTTCTGCCTAATGTAATCATGCTTTGTCTTATCATGCCCGTGTTTTAAGTACAGGTGCTCTCCGAGTCTCAGAATCCCCTTTTCTGCTTTGACAACACCCGTGACCTCATCCTGATGCATTGCCGAAATTAAAGACCACAGCTTTTTGCTGATGCCCTCCGGTACAGGCTGGGCTAGGGAGCAGAGGGACTGGACCCTACTTCTACCTGGTTTAGCCTGGGCATCTTTCTGTGAAAGCCGGCACCTGGCCACATGCCTCCACAGCGACTTTCGCTTAAGCAATGCCCCACAGTCTATACAGTGCAAAAACTCACTGGATTTAACTGGGGAATTTGGCTGTTTAGCTGGGACTAAAGTTCCAATGCCGGCCTTTAAAACCTCAAAATTGTGCTCACGGTTTCCACTATTCCTGATCAAATCAAACTGAAGTTTACGTGCTTTAGATTTCACAGGTAGAGCCAATGCTCTGGCTACGTCACTTTCATTTCCATGTTTTCTAGTCAAATGACGGGACATTTTGTGGCAGGACATTGAACAGTAGAGGCAGAAGTGTCTCTTGCTGTATACTCGCCCCCCATTTTTCTTCTTTTGCAGCTGCATGATAACAATCTTATTTGCCTTTGGTTCGTCACTTTCCGAGTCTTGAAGAAAAGTGTTTTTGATTTTTCTTTTTCCATACTTTTTTACAGGTTTCTTCTTGACAGTTAAATCGTCAGAATCTGAGTCGACTTCATCAATTAGGGACTCTTGACTAAGCTGCACAAACAACAAATAATTTGTAATCATTCTATATAACAATTTGAAGTCATGACTTGTAGTCAGCACTTACCAGTGGTTTGTAAGCGTGCGCTTCAGTGTGCTCCTCCATGATTTCTTGCAGCCTAATGAACCACACACTTGCACCTTTTTCTAGCCTGACACCTGATTTCCTCTGTTGTGCTGCTCCATGATTGGCTCCAGCCTGCTGGACTGAAATTGCCCCAGTGTGCCCCTCCTTGATATCCCGCAACCCACCACCAGGGTTCCGACACATAACACACTTTTTTCAGGAAAGTAAACCTCCAGGGGTCCTTTCCATATTTTTACAGAGACTGCATAAGGACCGTTAGAAAAGCATTACCCATTGATTATTAAGCTTGGACCAGTGGGGTCCGGTGTTCGGGCCCCACCACGTAAAACCAGTCCCCATGACGTGAGTGGAATCTCAGGTTATGGAACCCACCAGGAGTTGAAAACAAGTGCACACACACACACACACACACACACACACACACACACACACACACACACACACACACACACACACACACACACACACACACACACACACACACACACACACACACACACACACACGCACACACACAGACACACACACGCACACACACACACACACACACACACACACACTGAGGCTGTAGACCCAGGATTGAGGGAAATAACACATTCATCTCAACCTGAACAAAGGATGTAGCTGTGCATTTGTCACGAGGGGAAGAGTCTTGAGTCAATACCAGGAAAATACAGATTTATCAACTTCACAGAATCAGAGGTTTATTCAACAGTTCAATTACAGAGATCTGAGAGACCAGAGAGAGAGAGAGATCCGAGATAGACCAGAGAGAGACCAGAGAGAGAGACCAGAGAGAGAGGCCAGAAAGAAAGCAGAGAGAGAGAAACCAGAGAGAGAGACCCGAGAAAGAGACCAATAGAGAGATATCAGAGAACGAGAGAACAGAGAGACAGATCAGAGAGAGACCAACGAGAGGCTAGAGAGAAAGACCAGAGAGAGAGACCAGAGAAGGAGAGAGACCAGATTGAAATACAGTGTCTCTCTCCTCACAGAGTGATTATTTTTGAAGGTAAATGGTCAAAGTCCTGGAGCGTTTCTCTCGGACAGAGTTTGTTGGTGTTCGGACAATACTCTCTGTGCTTGGGGACGACACCAGTGAAGAACCAAGTGAGACCCGAGGGGGAGTTTAGTCTCAAACATGTTTCCTGCATTAGGCCTGTCCTCCTGTGACTAACACGAGCAACTCAGAGTTCACTCAGATCACACTGTACACTCTGGAGAAACAAAGAGAGAGACCAGAGAGAGACTAGAGCGAGAGACTAGAGCGAGAGACCAGACAGAGAGACCAGAGAGAGGGACCAGAGAGAGAGACCAGAGAGAGAGACCAGAGAGAGAGACCAGAGAGAGGGACCAGAGAGAGAGACCAGAGAGAGAGACCAGAGAGAGGGACCAGAGAGAGAGACCAGAGAGAGAGACCAGAGAGAGAGACCAGAGAGAGGGACCAGAGAGAGAGACCAGAGAGAGAGACCAGAGAGAGGGACCAGAGAGAGAGACCAGAGAGAGAGACCAGAGAGAGAGACCAGAGAGAGGGACCAGAGAGAGGGACCAGAGAGAGAGAGACTGGAGAGAGAGACCGGAGAGAGAAACCATATAGAGGCCAGGGAGAGGGACTAGAGAGAGATACCAGATACAACAGTCTGGTAGAGCTCTGACTGCAGACGCTCCTCCCTCTGCTCTACAACAGTCTGGTAGAGCTCTGACTGCAGACGCTCCTCCCTCTGCTCTACAACAGTCTGATAGAGCTCTGACTGCAGACGCTCCTCCCTCTGCTCTACAACAGTCTGATAGAGCTCTGACTGCAGACGCTCCTCCCTCTGCTCTACAACAGTCTGATAGAGCTCTGACTGCAGACGCTGTAACAAATGTAAATATAATTATAATAATAAATTATTATTATTCATTTGTTTATTTGAGAAAACAGACATCTGTCATACAGTAGTCTGATCCTGGTGCCACAGCCTAGGAAGGTCCAAACTTAGGCTTGGGGGCCAATTTCGGTCCTCATTGTAATTTTCTTTGGCCCTCTGGATTTCTAACTCAAAGTAGTCTTTGGGATCATAAGAACAATTTCACTGTGTCATCCATCCAACTTCAGCTCAGCCATGATAGACATGTCGTTCTAAAGCACAGTACGTGGTTCTTGATTGTGTGACAAACTTCTGTTAACGGTGCTGCTGGAGCTGGTGAGATGGTAAACAACAACAACACATTCTAAAGCTCAGAACAGCGCAGTGCCGTCAGGACAGTTTTCCATCCGTGATACCGGCCACTGGTGACCTCAGGTGGCCCTCCTGCTAAAATGTTTGGACACCCCTGCTTAGCCAAAGCTAATTCGCAGCCAACACCAAAATGATAATAATAATCTCGATTTGCTTTATGGGTCACGTCCTTGTTACATTAAAGCAAAAGCAGTTATTATAATTACAATATTATCTGGTTGACGTAGTGTTTAAAGTTTTAGGAAAATGTATTAGAAGTGGATTTATACTTGAGATTCTCTCTGAGCTTGAGACCAGAGAGAGAGAGACACAAGAAAGACTAGAGAGAGAGAGAGACACGAGAAAAACTGGAGAGAGAGAGAGACACGAGAAAGACTGGAGAGAGAGAGAGACACAAGAAAGACTGGAGAGAGAGAGACACGAGAAAGACTGGAGAGAGAGAGAGACACAAGAAAGACTGGAGAGAGAGAGACACGAGAAAGACTGGAGAGAGAGAGACACGAGAAAGACTGGAGAGAGAGAGAGACACGAGAAAGACTGGAGAGAGAGAGAGACACGAGAAAGACTGGAGAGAGAGAGACACGAGAAAGACTGGAGAGAGAGAGAGACACGAGAAAGACTGGAGAGAGAGAGAGACACAAGAAAGACTGGAGAGAGAGACACACAAGACAGACTGGAGAGAGAGAGAGACACGAGAAAGACTAGAGAGAGAGACCAGAGAGAAACACGAGAAAGACTGGAGAGAGAGAGACCAGAGAGAAACACGAGAAAGACTGGAGAGAGAGAGACCAGAGAGAGAGACACAAGAAAGACTGGAGAGAGAGAGACACGAGAAAGACTGGAGAGAGAGAGAGACACAAGAAAGACTGGAGAGAGAGAGACACGAAAAAGACTGGAGAGAGAGAGAGACACGAGAAAGACTGGAGAGAGAGAGAGACACACAAGAAAGACTGGAGAGAAAGAGAGACACAAGAAAGACTGGAGAGAGAGAGAGACACGAGAAAGACTGGAGAGAGAGAGACCAGAGAGAGAGACACAAGAAAGACTGGAGAGAGAGAGAGACACGGAAAGACTGGAGAGAGAGACCAGAGAGAGAGACATGAGAATGACTGGAGAGAGAGACCAGAGTGAGAGACACGAGAAAGACTGGAGAGAGAGACCAGAGTGAGAGACACGAGAAAGACTGGAGAGAGAGACCAGAGTGAGAGAGAGAGACACGAGAAGAGAGATAAGGAGGCTTTAACACTCTTTGTCCTAGTAAAAAAACTAGCTTTACGAGCTTGTGAGAGTCGACACATGTGGTTCTACTGTATGTTGCACATCCTGAGATTAACAGTTTTCCTTTCTCTCTTTCAGTAATAAAAAACTGAGGACACGACCGAACTACTTCATCATAAATCTGGCCGTCAGTGACTTCCTCATGGCCATCACTCAGTCTCCCATCTTCTTCATCAACTCGCTCTACAAAGGATGGATCTTTGGAGAAACTGGTATTTACCTGTTTCCTAAAACTCAACCGGATTTTAGAAATGTGTTAGAGACCAGGGGTGAGAGAGGAGAGGAGGGAGGCAGGTGAGAGAGGAGAGAGGACCAGAGAGAGGAGAGAAAAGAGAGATGAGGGAGGGAGAGGAAGGAGGGAGAGGTGAGAGAAGAGAGAGGACCAGAGAGAGGAGAGAGAGGGTAGGAGAGAGGTGAGAGAGGAGAGAGAGGGTAGGAGAGAGAGGAGAGAGGGGATAGGAGAGAGGTGAGAGAGGTGAGAGAGGATAGGAGAGAGGTGAGAGAGGTGAGAGAGGAGAGAGAGGGTAGGAGAGAGGTGAGAGAGGATAGGAGAGAGGTGAGAGAGGTGAGCGAGGAGAGAGAGGAGAGAGAGGGTATAGGAGAGAGGTGAGAGAGGATAGGAGAGAGGTGAGAGAGGAGAGAGAGGATAGGAGAGAGGTGAGAGAGGAGAGAGAGGATAGGAGAGAGGTGAGAGAGGAGAGAGAGGGTAGGAGAGAGGTGAGAGAGGAGAGAGAGGGTAGGAGAGAGGTGAGAGAGGAGAGAGAGGGTAGGAGAGAGGTGAGAGAGGAGGGAGAGGATATGAGAGAGGAGAGAGAGGGTAGGAGAGAGGTGAGAGAGGAGAGAGAGGGGTAGGAGAGAGGTGAGAGAGGAGAGAGAGGGTAGGAGAGAGGTGAGAGAGGAGGGAGAGGAAAGGAGAGAGGGTAGGAGAGAGGTGAGAGAGGATAGGAGAGAGGTGAGAGAGGTGAGAGAGGATAGGAGAGAGGTGAGAGAGGAGAGAGAGGATAGGAGAGAGGTGAGAGAGGAGAGAGAGGATAGAAGAGAGGTGAGAGAGGAGAGAGAGGATAGGAGAGAGGTGAGAGAGGAGAGAGAGGAGAGAGGGTAGGAGAGAGAGGTGAGAGAGGAGAGAGAGGATAGGAGAGAGGTGAGAGAGGAGAGAGGTGAGAGAGGAGAGAGAGGGTAGGAGAGAGGTGAGAGAGGAGAGAGGTGAGAGAGGATAGGAGAGAGGTGAGAGAGGAGAGAGAGGGTAGAAGAGAGGTGAGAGAGGAGAGAGAGGATAGGAGAGAGGTGAGAGAGGAGAGAGGTGAGAGAGGAGAGAGAGGGTAGGAGAGAGGTGAGAGAGGAGAGAGAGGATAGGAGAGAGGTGAGAGAGGAGAGAGAGGAGAGAGGTGAGAGAGGAGAGAGAGGGTAGGAGAGAGGTGAGAGAGGATAGGAGAGAGGTGAGAGAGGAGAGAGGTGAGAGAGGATAGGAGAGAGGTGAGAGAGGTGAGAGAGGATAGGAGAGAGGAGAGAGAGGATAGGAGAGAGGTGAGAGAGGAGAGAGAGGATAGGAGAGAGGTGAGAGAGGAGAGAGAGGATAGAAGAGAGGTGAGAGAGGAGAGAGAGGATAGGAGAGAGGTGAGAGAGGAGAGAGGTGAGAGAGGTGAGAGAGGGTAGGAGAGAGGTGAGAGAGGAGAGAGGTGAGAGAGGTGAGAGAGGAAAGAGAGGGTAGGAGAGAGGTGAGAGAGGAGAGAGGTGAGAGAGGAGAGAGAGGATAGGAGAGAGGTGAGAGAGGAGAGAGAGGAGAGAGGTGAGAGAGGAGAGAGAGGGTAGGAGAGAGGTGAGAGAGGAGAGAGGTGAGAGAGGATAGGAGAGAGGTGAGAGAGGATAGGAGAGAGGTGAGAGAGGAGAGAGAGGATAGGAGAGAGGTGAGAGAGGAGAGAGAGGATAGGAGAGAGGTGAGAGAGGTGAGAGAGGAGAGAGAGGATAGGAGAGAGGTGAGAGAGGAGAGAGAGGATAGGAGAGAGGTGAGAGAGGAGAGAGAGGGTAGGAGAGAGGTGAGAGAGGTGAGAGAGGAGAGAAAGAGGATAGGAAAGAGTAGAAAGAAATGAGAGAGAATAACTGGTGTTACATCCTTGTGGCCTGAACATTATTGCTGTGTAACTTCCTGTGTGTACTTGGCCATTCTCGCACCTGTGACTAATGGAAGGTTCTGGTGTTTCTGGTTCTGGTGTCTCTGGTTCTGGTGTTTGTGTGCAGGCTGTAAGATGTATGCCTTCTGTGGGGCCCTCTTTGGGATCACGTCTATGATCAACCTTCTTGCTATCTCTGTGGACCGCTACATCGTCATCACCAGACCTCTGCAGGCCATTCAGTGGGCCTCCAACACCCGCACCTGCTGCACCATCGCCCTGGTCTGGCTCTACTCCCTGGCCTGGAGTCTGGCCCCTCTGCTGGGCTGGAGTGAGTGTGATACTACTGCTACTGCTACTACTGCTGCTACTGCTGCTACTGCTTCTGCTACTGCTGCTACTGCTGCTGCTGCTTCTGCTACTGCTGCTGCTGCTACTGCTGCTGCTGCTTCTGCTACTGCTGATGCTACTACTGCTACTGCTACTACTGCTGCTACTGCTGCTGCTGCTTCTGCTACTGCTTCTGCTACTGCTGCTGCTACTGCTGCTGCTGCTTCTGCTACTGCTGATGCTACTACTGCTACTGCTGCTGCTACTGCTGCTACTGCTACTACTGCTGCTACTGCTGCTACTGCTTCTGCTACTGCTGCTGCTGCTGCTGCTGCTGCTTCTGCTACTGCTGCTGCTGCTACTGCTGCTGCTACTGCTGCTGCTGCTTCTGCTACTGCTGATGCTACTACTGCTACTGCTACTACTGCTGCTACTGCTGCTGCTGCTTCTGCTACTGCTTCTGCTACTGCTGCTGCTACTGCTGCTGCTGCTTCTGCTACTGCTGATGCTACTACTGCTACTGCTACTGCTGCTGCTACTGCTGCTACTGCTGATGCTACTACTGCTACTGCTACTACTGCTGCTACTGCTGCTACTGCTTCTGCTACTGCTGCTGCTACTGCTGCTGCTGCTTCTGCTACTGCTGCTGCTGCTACTGCTGCTACTGCTGCTGCTGCTTCTGCTACTGCTGATGCTACTACTGCTACTGCTACTACTGCTGCTACTGCTGCTGCTGCTTCTGCTACTGCTTCTGCTACTGCTGCTGCTACTGCTGCTGCTGCTTCTGCTACTGCTGATGCTACTACTGCTACTGCTACTGCTGCTGCTACTGCTGCTACTGCTGATGCTACTACTGCTACTGCTACTACTGCTGCTACTGCTGCTACTGCTTCTGCTACTGCTGCTGCTACTGCTGCTGCTGCTTCTGCTACTGCTGCTGCTGCTACTGCTGCTACTGCTGCTGCTGCTTCTGCTACTGCTGATGCTACTACTGCTACTGCTACTACTGCTGCTACTGCTGCTGCTGCTTCTGCTACTGCTTCTGCTACTGCTGCTGCTACTGCTGCTGCTGCTTCTGCTACTGCTGATGCTACTACTGCTACTGCTACTGCTGCTGCTACTGCTGCTACTGCTACTACTGCTGCTGCTGCTGCTGCTGCTTCTGCTACTGCTGCTACTACTACTGCTGCTGCTTCTGCTACTGCTGCTACTACTACTGTTGCTGCTGCTTCTGCTACTGCTGCTACTGCTGCTACTGCTACTACTGCTGCTGCTGCTTCTGCTACTACTGCTGCTACTGCTGCTGCTGCTGCTGCTACTGCTGCTACTGCTGCTACTGCTGCTACTGCTGATACTGCTGCTACTGCTGCTGCTACTGCTGCTGCTGCTACTGCTGCTGCTGCTGCTGCTGCTGCTGCTGCTACTGCTGCTGCTGCTACTAATTGTTGTGTTTAGACTTGAACAGAAAAAGCAGTTGTGTCTTGGTTGACACCAAATGAATCCTGTGATTCTGACGACAATGTTTTACATTTGTTGATGTGAGAGATTCTATCAGAGCTGACCCCAGCAGAGATTATAAAAGGAAGTCCCCCCTGGGTCTGGACCCTGGTGGTGGGAGCCAGAAAAGGGTGAGACCTGGTTCAGCTGTGGTACAGAGACTCATCTCTCTCCTCTCTCTCTGCTCCCTCTCCTCCCCCTTTCTCCTCTCTCTCCTCCTCCTCTCTGCTCTCTCTCCTCCTCTCTGCTCCCTCTTGTCCTCCCCCTCTCTCCTCCTCTCCTCCCGCTCTCCTCCCCTCTCTCTCCTCCTCCCTCTGCAGGCTCCTACATCCCCGAAGGGCTGATGACCTCCTGCACCTGGGACTATGTGACGGCGACTCCTGCGAACAAAAGCTACACTCTGATGTTGTGCTGCTTTGTCTTCTTCATTCCTCTGGGAATCATCTCCTACTGTTACCTCTGCATGTTCCTGGCCATCCGCCACGCCAGCAGGTACCTCCTCTCTCCTCTCCCCTTGTCTCTTTTCCTCTCTCTCCTGTCCTCCTCTATTTTCCCTTCTCTCCTCTCTCTCGTCATTCTCCTCTTTCCCCCTCTCGCCTCCTCTCCCCCTCTCTCCTCCCTCCTCTCCTCCCCCCTCTCCTCCCTCCTCTCTCCCCCTCCCCCTCCCCCCCCTCTCCCCTCTCTCCCCTCCGTCCCCCCCTCTCCCCCTCTCTCCTCCTCTCCCCCTCTCTCCCCTCCCCCCTCCCCCCCTCTCCCCTCTCCCCTCCCTCCTCCCCCCCCTCTCCCCTCTCTCCCCTCCGTCCCCCCCTCTCCCCCTCTCTCCCCTCCCCCCTCCTCTCTCCTAACCCTGTCTGTGCACAGGGAAGTGGAGCAGATGGGTTCTCAGATGAGGAGGTCGACCCTGCTGCAGCAGCAGTCCATCAGGACCGAGTGGAAACTCGCCAAGATCGCCTTCGTGGTCATCATCGTGTTTGTGTTGTCGTGGTCACCGTACGCCTGCGTCACCCTGATCGCCTGGGCGGGGTCAGAGTTCACTCTTTACTGCAGTCAGATCAAAGGATCAAAGCACGTTCTAGAGAGAAACTCTACTCTACTCTACTCTACTCTACTTTACTCTTCTCTGCCTGGTGGTGTTTCCATTACACTCTGGTACATACCTGCAACAAACCAGTATCCTGGGAAATTCCTTGGTAACCATGGCTTCCAGCAACACTCTGGCCTAGAGTAGAGTTATGGAGAGTAGAGTGTAGAGTAGAGTAGAGCAGAGTAGAGTGTAGAATACAGTAGAGTGTAGAGTACATTAGAGTAGAACATGTAAATCTCTTGGCTGTTTTTTAAACTTATATACTTTAGTTTTTTCCACAAACATAAACTTTGATGTCTTTCAGATACGGGGGGATTCTTGACCCTTATTCCAAAGCCGTTCCTGCGGTGATCGCCAAAGCCTCCGCCATTTACAACCCCTTCATCTACGCCATCATCCATCCTAAATACAGGTCCGTCCGCTTTATCTGTATAGCACACTATTGATTGTAGTGTTGATTGTATAGGAACACATACAATCAGCTACAGAACTGTTTTACCTGGGCTTCAACAGAACTGTCTCACATTTTCTGGAAGACTGTTCCCAAGTTTAGCTGCATGAATCTGATACCGGGCACCAGCAGGAGGCTAGTCCCTGTGCTCCTCAGAGTCCCAGCAGGAGGCTAGTCCCTGTGCTCCTCAGAGTCCCAGCAAGAGGCCAGTCTCTGCTCCTCAGAGTCTCAGCAAGAGGCCAGTCTCTGCTCCTCAGAGTCTCAGCAAGAGGCCAGTCCCTTTGCTCCTCAGAGTCTCAGCAAGAGGCCAGTCCCTGTGCTCCTCAGAGTCTCAGCAAGAGGCCAGTCCCTGTGCTCCTCAGAGTCTCAGCAAGAGGCCAGTCCCTGTGCTACTATGTTCTCAGTGTTGTACTTTGATGTCTCACAGGGACACTCTGGCAGAGAAGTTCCGATGTCTTCACTTCCTGAATCAAACGAAAAGGAAAAACAATCTGTCGGTTTCTCAGAGCGAGTCGTCCTTTAAAGAGTCCGGTCTGAGTCGACAGTCTTCAGGCTCCAGCAAGATCCAGAGAGAGACCTCCATGTCCACCACCGACACCGTGAGTTTTGACCATGTGTGGTGTTGTGTGGAAGCTACTGGTCTCCACATGGACTAGAGGCCACACGCGATACTGCAGCCTAAATACACAGAGATTGTAAGGAGCCAGAAAGAGAAAGAGAGATATCAGAGAGCAAACCAGAGAGAGAGACCAGAATGACAAGAGAGAGACCAGAGAGAGGAAGAGAGATAGAAACCAGGGAGGGAGAGAAAACAGAGAGACATCACAGAGACCAGAGAGAGAGAATCCAGAGAGTAAGACTATAAAGAGAACAGAGAGAGCGACCAGAGAGAGAGCGACCAGAGAGAGAGCGACCAGAGAGAGGAGAGCGACCAGAGAGAGAGCGACCAGAGAGAGAGCGACCAGAGAGAGAGCGACCAGAGAGAGAGCGACCAGAGAGAGACCCACCAGAGAGAGACCAGCAGAGAGCGACTAGAGATAGACCACAGAGCGACCACATTAGAGACCGGAGGGTGAGAGAGACCAGAGTGCAACCAGAGAGAGAGAGAGAGAGAGAGAGAGAGAGAGACTAAGGAGAGAAACCAGAGAGAGAGACCAGAGAGAAAGAGACTAGAGAGAGAGAGGCCAATTCCCGACGCCTTCATCAGAACGTAATGATATCTTTGAGACCCGGGACTTTTTAAATACAATACTAAATGTGAATAGTGAATAAATACTATATGAAATGATGTTCACATGGTTCTCTGGTCTTCACATGGTTCTCTGGTGTTCACATGGTCCTCTGGTCTTGGCTGCAGCAGGTGTTGAGCGACGTGGAGCTGGATCCTCTGGACAAAGGCCGCTGCCTCTCCCTGAGCTTCTCTCTCTGCTCTTTGACCGAGAGAGTCAACAAACCATCAGGAAACACAGACCAGAAGCACAGCGGGACCAGACACCAGGACTTAAGGTTTTTACAACAATTCCTTTTTATTTTTACATCATAAAGAGAGAAACCAGAGAGAAACCAGATAGTAAGTATAGTAAGTTTTTATTTATATACCGCCTTTTCACTGCAGATCTGAGTCTCAAAGCGGTTTACAATTGTTAATTTTTGGGCATTTGTCTCTCACTCCACACAGAGATGGGAGCGGAGTGGCCAGTACAGAAGGCACATGCCAGAACTATTGGACATATTTTTAGTGGTAGGGGAAACCGGAGTACCCGGAGGAAACCTACGCAGACACGGGGAGAACATGCAAACTCCACTCAGAAAGGCCCTGGTCCGACCGGGATTCGAACCCAGGACCTTCTTGCTGAGAGGCGAGAGTGCTATCCACTCAGCCACCGTGCCGCCCAGATAGAAAGGAACCAGAGAAAAAGAGGCAAGATAGAGAACAGAGCGGGAGATTAGAGATAGGCCAGAGAGAGACCAGAGTGAACCCAGAGAGAGAGAGACCAGAGTGGACCCAGAGAGAGAGACCAGAGAGAGAGAATAGAGAGAGACCAAAAAGAGAAATTGGGGAGAAAGAGAGAAAAGAGCAAGAGACCAGAGAGAGATACCAGAGAAAGAATGTGCATTGTTATTGAGTTATCATTTGTGCAGCAACCCTCCTCCTCCCCATCACCAGCTCTTCAACCCTTCTCTTAGCTCCCACCACTAGATGCTACTCTGCAGATTCTTATGCTCATTTGTCAACTGATATATATAAAATAAGACAATCAGATTACTATGGCAACCAATAAACACAATCAGATTACTTTGGCAACCACTACAAGTGTCATCTGCTCGAGTCCTTCCAGATTGGATGTTGTGATGTCGCATGAACACAGTGTAACAGTATTTTTCCATGTGTTTCCAGTTTACCGTCACACACGACGAGAGCTGTCTGAGACGAGTGGACTCTGTTCAGAACCTGCTGCTTCAAACTGAGCTGGACCCGGGAAGAAAACCCCAAAAAGAGACTAAACTCTGAGTCTGAGTCTGAGTCTGGGTCTGGGTATAGGTCTAGGTCTGAGTCTGAGTCTGAGTCTGAGTCTGAGTCTGAGTCTGAGTCTGAGTCTGAGTCTGAGTCTGAGTCTAGGTCTGAGTCTGAGTCTGAGTCTGAGTCTGAGTCTGAGTCTGAGTCTGAGTCTGAGTTTGAGTCTGAGTTTGAGTCTGAGTCTGAGTTTGAGTCTGAGTTTGAGTCTGAGTCTGAGTTTGAGTCTGAGTCTGAGTCTGAGTCTGAGTCTGAGTCTGAGTCTGAGTCTGAGTCTGAGTCTGAGTCTGAGTCTGAGTCTGAGTCTGAGTCTGAGTCTGAGTCTGAGTCTGAGTTTGAGTCTGAGTTTGAGTCTGAGTCTGAGTCTGAGTCTGAGTCTGAGTCTGAGTCTGAGTCTGAGTCTGAGTCTAGGTCTGAGTCTGAGTCTGAGTCTGCAGACATTAGCCACTTTCACTCTGCAGACCTGGTTTTTGGTCGGTGTGAAAACCTGCACAGTGTTACACGTTTACTTCCTGTTTACTGTGTCGTCTCAGAGACAGAATCACAGTGTAATGGTGTGTATGTATGTAAGTGTGTGTGTGTCTGTGTGTGCGTGTGTGTGTGTGTCTGTGTGTCTTTGTGTGCTTTTGTGTGTGTTTGTATGAATGTATATGTATATATATTATTGTATAGGTGTGTGTGTGTGTGTGTGCGTGCGTGTGTGTGAGTGTGTGTATATATATATATATATGTATGTATGTGTGTATAAATGTATACATACAGTATGTGCTTGTGTGTGTGTGTGTATGAATGTGTATATATACTATTGTATAGGTGTGTGTGTGTGTGTGCGTGCGTGCGTGTGTGTGTGTGTGTGCGTGCGCGTGTGTGTGTTTGTGTGTTTGTACGAATGTATATTTTTCTATATAAATTATTGGATTTAAACTCTTGTGTGAACAGTTTTGCAGTTTTTGTAAAATGAGGTATTTTTAAACCTTTTGTACGTGTTATTATTGAACACACTTGACTCTGTACTACACACCACATGTGTCACTGTCAACACAACACAACACTGCTACACAACATTGCACTGTATCCACTGTACATTTTGCTGCTACTTTGATTTTGTTACGACAAATAAAGATATTTACATAATTCATGATGATTGTGTGGAACTCTTTCTCTCCACTGTGTTTCCGGACCACTTCACTCATCCCCCCTTATGTGTGTGTGTGCGTGTGTGTGTGTGTGTGTGTGTGTCGGTGTATGTGTGTGTGTGTGTGTGTGTGTGTCTGTGTGTGTGTGTCTCTGTGTGTGTGTGTGTGTGTCTCTCTGTGTGTGTGTGTGTGTGTCTCTGTGTGTGTGTGTGTGTGTCTCTCTGTGTGTGTGTGTGTGTCTCTGTGTGTCTCTGTGTGTGTGTCTCTCGTCACTGGTGCAGAAGAAGCCTGTTCTATAACCATATATTGACTCTACACACATGCAGCTGGTCTCACTGTGAAATTCTGAAAACCAGATCAATGTGTGTGTGTGTCTGTACGTGTGTGTGTGTGTGTGTGTGTGTATGTGTGCACTTGTTTTCAACTCCTGGTGGGTTCCATAACCTGAGATTCCACTCACGTCATGGGGACTGGTTTTACGTGGTGGGGCCCGAACACCGGACCCCACTGGTCCAAGCTTAATAATCAATGGGTAATGCTTTTCTAACGGTCCTTATGCAGTCTCTGTAAAAATATGGAAAGGACCCCTGGAGGTTTACTTTCCTGAAAAAAGTGTGTTATGTGTCGGAACCCTGGTGGTGGGTTGCGGGATATCAAGGAGGGGCACACTGGGGCAATTTCAGTCCAGCAGGCTGGAGCCAATCATGGAGCAGCACAACAGAGGAAATCAGGTGTCAGGCTAGAAAAAGGTGCAAGTGTGTGGTTCATTAGGCTGCAAGAAATCATGGAGGAGCACACTGAAGCGCACGCTTACAAACCACTGGTAAGTGCTGACTACAAGTCATGACTTCAAATTGTTATATAGAATGATTACAAATTATTTGTTGTTTGTGCAGCTTAGTCAAGAGTCCCTAATTGATGAAGTCGACTCAGATTCTGACGATTTAACTGTCAAGAAGAAACCTGTAAAAAAGTATGGAAAAAGAAAAATCAAAAACACTTTTCTTCAAGACTCGGAAAGTGACGAACCAAAGGCAAATAAGATTGTTATCATGCAGCTGCAAAAGAAGAAAAATGGGGGGCGAGTATACAGCAAGAGACACTTCTGCCTCTACTGTTCAATGTCCTGCCACAAAATGTCCCGTCATTTGACTAGAAAACATGGAAATGAAAGTGACGTAGCCAGAGCATTGGCTCTACCTGTGAAATCTAAAGCACGTAAACTTCAGTTTGATTTGATCAGGAATAGTGGAAACCGTGAGCACAATTTTGAGGTTTTAAAGGCCGGCATTGGAACTTTAGTCCCAGCTAAACAGCCAAATTCCCCAGTTAAATCCAGTGAGTTTTTGCACTGTATAGACTGTGGGGCATTGCTTAAGCGAAAGTCGCTGTGGAGGCATGTGGCCAGGTGCCGGCTTTCACAGAAAGATGCCCAGGCTAAACCAGGTAGAAGTAGGGTCCCAGTCCCTCTGCTCCCTAGCCCAGCCTGTACCGGAGGGCATCAGCAAAAAGCTGTGGTCTTTAATTTCGGCAATGCATCAGGATGAGGTCACGGGTGTTGTCAAAGCAGAAAAGGGGATTCTGAGACTCGGAGAGCACCTGTACTTAAAACACGGGCATGATAAGACTAAGCATGATTACATTAGGCAGAAAATGAGAGAAGTCGGTAGGTTAATTAACGAAGCAAAAACCGCAGGGAAACTGAAAACAATTAAGGATTTCTTTATTCCTTCCAACTTTAACCATGTGATTGATGCAGTCAGGTCTGTGGCTGGATATGATGAGGAAACAAATCAATACAAGACTCCATCCTTGGCCCTCAAACTCGGCCATAGCCTCAGAAAGCTAGCAGATATTCTTGAATGTGACTCAAAAATGGAGCATTGTGTTGATGAACTATTTATTAAAAACCTCCAACGAAGCCGGCTGCTTTTTGAGAAGAGGTGGGACGTCTGTGTTTCTTCTGCTGCCCTACAGACCCTCCGGCAAGCCAAGTGGAACACTCCGGACCTGCTCCCTCTGACTGAGGACGTTAGAGCCATGCATGCACATATTGAGGTATGTCGACCTGAATATGTGCAAACCCTAATAAGTGAGCCAACGTCTAAGCATTGGTCTAAACTGGCAGTTTTGACTCTTTGTGAGGTCATCATTTTCAATCGAAGAAGGGAAGGTGAGGTTTCAAAGATGCCACTGACAGCCTTTACCTTAAGAAGTAAGACTGGGATCCATTCTGACATTGCTCTGGGACTGTCCCAACTTGAGAAAAAGCTGTGTCAGCATTTTCAACGCATTGAAATTAAAGGGAAAAGAAGTCGGAAAGTGCCGGTTCTTTTGACTCCTGAAATGATTGCTTCGATGGAGGTGCTGGTGGAGAACAGAAGGGCCTGTTCCATCTCTGACCATAACCCATACTTCTTTTCCCGCCCGGGCGCAGACACCCACATCAGGGGATCAGACTCCCTACGCCAGGTAGCCAAAGAATGTGGTGCGGTGCATCCAGAGATGCTATCCTCAACCAAACTTAGAAAGCACATAGCTACTATGTCTACAGTTCTCAATATGAAAGAGAATGAGATGGACATACTTGCCAACTTCCTCGGCCATGACATTCGCATCCACAGGCAATATTACAGACTACCAGAGGGGACACTGGAGCTGGCCAAAATCAGCAAAGTGTTGATGGCCATGGAGCAGGGAAGAGTGACGGAATTCGAAGGAAAGAGTAAGTAAGTAAGTAAGTTTTTATTTATATACCGCCTTTTCACTGCAGATCTGAGTCTCAAAGCGGTTTACAATTGTTAATTATGGGCATTTGTCTCTCACTCCACACAGAGATGGGAGCGGGGTCGCCAGTACAGGAGGCGCATGCCAGAACTATTGGACATATTTTTAGTGGTAGGGGAAACCGGAGTACCCGGAGGAAACCTACGCAGACACGGGGAGAACATGCAAACTCCACTCAGAAAGGCCCTGGTCCGACCGGGAAAGAGCCTCGACCAGATACAAATTGAGCCTGAAGGTAATTCTTGATATTATTAAAAAATGTATGATTTTTTTCCCCTAAAGGCCACTTGTATTTTTATTTTCTGTGCGACAGGGAGAGCAGTAGAGATCCTCTCACAAACGGACGGGCTAAAAGAAACTTCAAGCGGAGAACCTTCAACCATTCATCCAGATGCACCCCATGGTAGTGGCAGTGCCCCTTCTGGTAAGTGTACCAGGTGGGGGATTACAGCCAGGCTGCTTGGTCCTAACCCTGGGAGTGTATATTGCTAATATATTTTTATTTCTCTCCCTAGAACGTGTAAGAAAGCCATGGTCTGCATCTGAGGTGAAGGCTGTGGAGAAGACCATGACACCTTTCATACAGACTGGAAAGGTCCCTGGGAAGTCTCACTGCCTGGCCTGCATTAATGCCTCACCAGATGACCTTAGACATCGGACATGGAGTGGCATTAAATTCTATGTCAAAAATAGAATCACTGCAATTCGAAAACAAAATCTAAAATAAAATTCCTTTAAAATAGTTGTTTGGTTTCTATTGACTGTTTTGTATTACTTAAAGTAGTCCCAGTAAAAAAAGATTATGTCTTTGGGTCCCATTCTGAACGGCCCTGTCAAAGGGACCCACCAGGTAACAAAAACGTGTATGTGTGTGTGTGTGTGTGTGTGTCTGTACGTGTGTGTGTGTCTGTGTGTGTGTGTGTGTGTGTGTGTCTGTACGTGTGTGTGTGTGTATGTGTGCGTGTGTGTGTGTGTGTGTGTGTCTACGTCTGTGTGCGTGTGTCTGTGTGTGTGTCTGTACCATAGACTGCATGTGTGTGTCTGGACGTATGTGTGTGTCTGTACGTGTGTGTGTGTCTGTGTGTGTGTGTGTCTGTGTGTGTGTCTGTACGTATGTGTGTGTCTGTACCTGTGTGTGTGTGTGTGTGTGTGTGTGTGTGTGTGTGTGTGTGTGTGTGTGTGTGATCCAGCTCATCTGGGGGAATCCTGAGGCATTCCCGGCAGAGACACTATGTCCTGGGTCTTCCCCTGGTCTCTTCTCGGTGGGACATGTCGAGAACACCTCCCCAGTCAGGCGTCCAGGAGGCATCCCAAACAGCTCCTCTCCATGTGGAGGAGAAGCGGCTCTACTCCAAGCTCCTCCTGTGTGACTGAGCTCCTCTTTCTCTCAGGGAGCTTCACTCTGGAGGAAACTCATGTGGACCGCTTGTAGTTGCAATCCTGTCCCTTTTGATCATTACAGAGGGGAGAGCTCTGACTGCAGACACTGCTCCCTCTGCACCACAACAGCCTGAAAGAGCTCTGATTGCCGACTCTGCTCCCTCACTTGATTGTAAACAAAATGACAGATATATAAATAATATATTAGTTGAGTTGAATTGATTACTTTGCTCAAGCCTTTCTATAAATATCAGATTTTTTTCATGTTTTATTTATTGTAAAAAAGATAAATGTATGTTGTTTTTTCAACATAGTCTGGAAAAATGAATATATGTCTTTATCTTTGAAGTAACAGTTTTCAAAAGCGTGTGAAACCTCTGCACTCCGCCAGAGGGCGCACTCACTGCAGCAGACGTGCGTGGATCATTATTTTGGACTGTTTTAATGATTGAACTGTGACTATACATAGTTCCCACAGACCAATGAATGTCACATGACCTCCTCGGAGACGCCATCTTTGATGGCACGCTGCTGTGTTTGTGCATTCCATTAAACAGAAGAATGAGAATAAATGTAGATATTCAAACGCAAATTGGAAAAAAAGGGCAACTTTTGAGCAAATAATTGTATATTAATACAATGGCACCACAGTTTAACGTGCTACGGCCATGTTTTACATATTTGATCAAATTATGCAGCAAAAATTAACAAGCAATGCAAACATTTCTCAAAAACTTTAGATTTAATACCAGTTGGAGCTCCATTTAATTATTTTAATTATATTAACAATTAATTTAATTAATGCTAATGCCACACGGACACTCTGGATTGCTGTTATTGTTTATTTCCGCGTTTTTGACCGTATGTTTTGGTGAATGGTGGGCAACTGATTTTTCCAGGCGTAAAGAGCAGTTTATTTTATGACACAGATCTTTTTACAGAAGCAATGCTGTTTGTGAACATTGTTTTAGCCCACCATAGAACTATTATTATCTATTTAATACATTTACGTTGCCCTCGAGAGCCTCGGACGCGACACTGATCCTCCTCATAATAAAGTAATCTAAATAATGAAACTCTCAAGTTACCAGCTATCAGCATACACAAGTTAGTACTGAGTAAATTACGTCTGTCAACACATTATGAGATACGATACGCACCTGACACAAAGTGCTCCGAGCATATTCTTGCGTGTTTTGAGGGAGTTTCTTGCCTGTTTATCTTCGCAAGCCATAACCTCCGTCGTTGTTCTGACAAAAGCTTAGTCTTCTCACATTCATGAAGTCTAATGATGGGTATACTGTAAAATCCAAGTTTAACGGAACCTCCGGCACGATTTGAACATCCATTGACCCAGCAGGAGATGACCATTTTCAACTTTATCACGACATTAACACGTTTCAGCTTCTTTTTCAATTGTTTTGCCCACAGAATGCCAAGACAAATGGCGCCGGGTCGGCAAATCCCCGTATGTAGTGACGTCATGTGGGAACTATGTATAGACGTATGGAGAGCGTGATGACGTGACAGTGACTGAAGGTGGAAACACAAAGATAATAAATACATAAACTCTTGTAGACTCTGTTCTCTGTGTTAAGGCGATTAATCGGTTGGTTTTGCAACTTTCACTTAGATGAGAAACAGAAGATGATTTACTCTGATCCTTGAGAGAAACTATATGTAGTAGGAGGAGGAGTAGTAATAGTATTAGTAGTAGTAGCAGTAGAAGCAGGATAATAGTGGCAGAAGTAGTAACAATAGCAGTAATTGAAGCAGTAGTAGAAGTAATAGTAGTAAGAGTTGTAGAAGGCATTGTAAAAGAAGTTGTAGTAGTAATAGGAGTGGTAGGACTAGTAATAGCTCCATACAAAAACATTGCCAGGATCAAAAACATAGTGTCTAAAGCAGACTTGGAGATTCTTATCCATGCATTTGTCTCCAGTAGGTTAGACTACTGCAATGGCCTGCTCACAGGTCTGTCCAAACAGGCTGTAAAACAGCTGCAGTACATTCAAAATGCAGCAGCTCGAGTCCTGACTAGAACCAGGAAGTACGACCAAATTAGTCCAGTTCTCAGGTCTCTGCACTGGCTTCCTGTGGCTCAGAGAATAGACTTTAAAACAGCTCTGCTTGTGTACAAGTCTCTCCATGGCCTCGCACCAAAATATATTAGTGACATGTTAGTCCCATATGAACCAGCCCGGACTCTGAGGAGCACAGGGACTGGACTCCTGTTAGTGCCCAGAGTCAGAACTAAACATGGGGAGGCTGCTTTTCAGATTCAGGCTGCTAAAATCTGGAACAGTCTTCCTGAAGATGTGAGACAGGCCTCCTCTCTGACAATGTTTAATACCAGGTTAAAAACAGTCCTGTTTAGCTGTGCATACAACTGAGGGATTTTATATTTTTATCTTTCTTTTTAATGTTCTGTGATTATTTATGATTTTAATGCTTTCTTATTTTGTTCAGCACTTTGAGTTGCCTTGTGTATGAATTGTGCTATACAAATAAACTTGCCTTGCCTTACCTTGCCCTAATAGTAGTAGTACTAGTAGTAGGAGTAGTAGTTGTAGGAGTAGTAGTAGGAGTAGTAGAAGTAGGAGTAGTAGGAGTTGTATTAGTAGTGCCTCTCTCTCTCTCTCTCTCTCTCTCTCTCTCTCTCTCTCTCTCTAGCAGTGTTGTTCTCCAGGAGATGTCTTCCAGTAGGTGTAGAGACTCGTACGTGCACAGTTGGAGACCACTACAGTAACTTTGGTGTGTGTGTACCTGCCGTGCACTGGAGCACAGAGGGTCCTGATGATGGACCCTCTGTGTGAATGCATCAGGGACTGCACAGACTCTGGGGACGTCCTGTTCGTGGCCGGGGACTGAAACTGTACAGTAGAACCACAGCAGGACAGGAACCACTGTGAGCCCCACCCGGCCTCTTCCCTCAGGCTGAGGCGGCTGCTGGAGGCCCACAGTCTGGAGGACGTGTGGAGGACTTTGCAGGACTTTCCGTGAGTACACTTGGTCCCACTGTAAGGACAATGCTCTGTCTCTGGCCCGTTTGGACCGAGTGTATGTTCCGGGACACCAGCTGAGCATGTGCACTGCGGCTCACATCAGTCCTGTGGGCATCTCTCACCACAGTTTTATTGTTTGTGTAATTCGGGTGTCTAATGTGTGGGTGGGGAGTGCTTACTGGCACTTTTACAATTCATTGCTTTTGGATAAAATGTTTGTTTGTGCTTTTAAAGTGTTTTGGGAGTCCCACCAGCGGTGTAAGGCCCACTTTGTGAGCCTGCAGTGATGGTGGGACTATGGGAAAGTGCAGATAAGGCAGCTATGTCAGGAGTACACTCATGGTGTCACAAGAGACAGGGCCCGGCTTGTGAAGGAGCTGGAGACTACAGTGGTAGAACTGCAGCGTTTAGCAGTTTCTACAGGAGAACGGGGGTGTTTACAGTCCCTCAAAGCACAAAAGTCGGCCTTGGCCAGCCTGCTGGGCACCGCTGCACAGGGGGCTCTGGTCCGGTCCCGCCACATGGATCTGACCCAGATGGATGTACTCTCTCAGTTCTTTTTCAGTCTGGAGGTAAAGAACGGGCAGAAGAGGATCATCCAGTCTCTGCGCTCGGACATCGGTCGCCTCATCACAGACTCTGCAGAGGTCAGGAGTTTTGCCGCGGGCTTTTATGAACATTTGTTTAGCTCTGAGCTGCGTCCCGGGTCTGTTATGGGAGGCCGGTTTGGGGACGTTCTGCCTCAGGTCAGTGATGAGGACAATAAGAAACTGGAGGCCCCACTGACTCTGGCTGAACTGGGCTCTGCAGTGGGGAGTCTAAAACCAGGCAGAGCTCCGGGCATAGACGGACTTTTGGCCGATTTTTAGAAGGCCTTCTGGGACTTCCTGGGGCCAGACCTTCTGGAGGTCTTTATGGACAGTCTGGAGAGCAGTCGTTTGCCCCTGAGCTGCAGAAGAGCAGTACTGACTTTGCTCCCAAAGAAGGGTAATCTGCAGGTGTCGCTGCTCTGCATGGACTACAAGATCCTGTCCAAGGTGAGAGGGGTCATGGCCTCGGTCATCCACGTGGACCAGACGTACTGTGTGCCCAGCAGGCTCATAGGGGATAACCACACCCTGATCAGAGATGTTTTGGAGGTCTCCGGCTCATTGGGAATCAACCTGGGACTGATTTCCATGGACCAGGAAAAGGCGTTTGACCGGGTTGAACACCAGTTCCTCTGGCAGACCATGACTGCCTTTGGGTTCAGCCCTGGGTTCATCGCCCACATCCGGACTGTGTATTGTGACATCATGAGTGTACTAAAGGTGAATGGGGGGCTCAGTGCTGGAGGTCCTGGCTGACAGTCCAGTCGCTGCCTCTCTGGAGGCTGCTTCAGGGAAGACCTTTTACAGCTTCATGGTCCAGGCCTTGAACCACCAGAGACTGTGTGACCGAGCAGACACTGTGTGGAGGTCACACCTGGGCACCGCCTTCAGCCCGGCCTGGGGGGCCCTGTACAAGCCCCCTCTGACCAAGAAACAGGGGGACCTGCAGTGGAGGCTGCTGCATGGGGCAATAGCAGTCAATGCCTTTGTGTGTAGGGTGAACAGGGCTGTGGGGGAGGGCTGTCCCTTCTGTGGGGAGAGGGAGACAGTGTTCCACTGCTTCTGGGAGTGTGGCAGGCTCAGGCACATGCTGGAGCTGCTGAGGGGCCTCTTCACTTCACTGGGGGCAGAGTTTAGTGCTCAGGTGTTTGTGGGGGGGTCAGGTACTCCAGCCGCAGCAGGAGGAGGGGGCGGCTGCTCAGTTTCCTCGTCGGTCAGGCCAAGATGGCCGTCTACGTGAGCAGGAGGAGGATGGTCCAGGACCAGGGTGAGATCAGTCCCAGGGCTCTGCTGGTCCGGATGGTCCAGGCCAGACTCAGGCTGGAGTTCGGTCTCTACAGGATAAATGGGGATCAGGAGGGGTTTGAGGAGCGCTGGGGGTTCAGGGAGGTGTGCTCTGTGAGGGACGGGGAGCTGTTTGTTTCTGCCTTTTTATCGTTGCAAACCTATGAATTGAAGTGTGTGAAGTGTTGCATTGTTTATTTATTGCCAGTATTTGCACTTTTTGCACTTTATGTCCGGATTTTTATGTGTCTTTTTTCTATACATTACAATGTGTAAAATATAATGTCATTTGACCTGTTTAATGGACAAATAAAGGTCTGTTAAAAATAAAAAAATCTCTCTCTCTCTCTCTCCCTCCTCCTCTCTCTCTCTCTCTCTCTCTCTGCCTCTCTCTCTCTCCCTCCTCCTCTCTTTCTCTCTCTCCCTACTCTCTCTCTCTCTGCCTCTCTCTCTCTGTCTCTCTCCCTCCTCCTCTCTCCCCCACTCCCCCTCTTTCTTCTTTCTCCTTGAGCTGAAGAAATGCCCCAAATAACTTTGTTGTTGTTTTAGAACTATTGTATGTGGCTCAAATAAATAAATACATCTTTTCTCTCTTCCTGTTTCTCCACTCTTTCTACCCCCACCCTTCCCCTCCCTTCTCTCCCCCCTTCTCCCCCCTCCACTCTTTCTCTCCCCTCCACTCCTTCTCTCCCTTTCTCCCCTGCCTCTCCCCTTCTGTCACTCCCCTCCCTATGCCCCCCTCCCTCTCTCTCCCCCCCTCCCCTCTGTAACTCCCCCTGCCTATTTCTCCCCCTCCATTCTGTCACTCCCTCTCCCCTCCCCTCTGACACTCCCCTCCCTCTCCCCTCCTCTCTGTCACTGCCCTCCCTCTCTCCCCTCTCCCCCTCCCCTGCCCCCTCCCCTCCCTCCCCTCCCTCTGTTGTAGCAGTGCACACGGAAGTCTCCTCGTGAGTCCGTGAGCAGCGACTGACGCCTGAGCACCGGGACCGCGGCTTCCACACACGGTGAGCGCGTGCACCTCAGACAGAACCAAGAAACCGAATAATAATAATAACAATAATGATGACAATAATAATCAAATAAATGTAAATAAGTGTTTTATTCAGACTTCTCCACGTTAGTCACATGTCGCTGATTCACGTGAGAGAAAGAATGACCGATGATCGCTGAGTTCAGTGACAGTTATGTGATCATAGAACGTGCTGTTTATGTGTTTGTTTTATACTTAAATGAGCAGAATGTGACGTCACAGCTGTTCTCAGGCCAGAAACAAGGAAATAGTGTCAAAGTGTGTTTTTGAAAGCGCATGTGTCTCTGCTCTGCGGTCGGAGCGGCGCCTGCGGGGTCCGTGACGTCACTCTGTAAAGTTTTTAAGTTCAAATCAATCATAGTTTTTGTTTTTGAGTAAGAAAAGTTTGAAGTCAGGTGCAGAGTCAGTCGCTCGGATCCTTTTGTAGTAAGTCAGAGTCTGGAGCGGGAATGTGGGGAGTTTGCATGTTCTCCCTGTGCCTGTGTTGGTTTTCTCCAGGGGCTCCGGTTTACCCTACCACTATAAACTGGTCTCTTTCTAACCTCTCTCTCTCGCTCTGGTCTCCCTGTGGTCTCTCTCTGCTCTCTCTTTCTGGTCTCTCTCTCTCTCTCTCTCTCTCTCTTTCTCTGCTCTCTCTCTGGTTCCTCTGGTCTCTCTCAGTCTGCACTCTCTCTCTTCTCTCTCCTCTCTCTCCCTGCTCTCTCTCCTCTCTCTCTCTGCTCTCTCTCCTCTCTCTCTCTGCTCTCTCTCCTCTCTCTCTTCTCTCTGCTCTCTCTCTCCTCTCTCTATCTCTTCTCTCTCTCTCCTCTCTCTCTCCTCTCTCTGCTCTCTCTCTATCTCTTCTCTCTCCCCCCTCTCTCTCTCTGCTCTCTCTCTCTCTCTCTCTCTCTTCTCTCTCGTCTCTTTGTCATTACTACATTTCCTGTGTTGTAACCATTTGATTCTCTAATCTGCTGTTGTCGAATCCACACCTCTGTAGAGTCCTCCCAGACGCCTGCTGCTCTGTGTAGAACAGGGGTCTCCAACCTATAGCTCGCGAGCTACCGGTAGCTCGCGGCCCCATTTTGGGTAGCTCGCGCAAGGTTATCCATTATTTTCCTAAATTTAGCATGAGAGAAAAAATAAAAAAAACATTCGCATTTTTCGTTGATTTGGCCTATCATATTATCATATCCGTTGGTGTGTCCCGCCTCATTTACATAAATAACATATTATTTGTCTGTAAGCTGTCAATCAAAGGATCGCGCGTTTCAGTCAAACTGATACCCAGCGTTTGTTTCGTGCACGGGCCTTGACAGCGTTGATGCGGCACCATGAGCTCTGCTAAGAGGAGGAAAACGTACGCTTTTCACGAGGAGTGGGAAACGGACTTTTTATTCACAAATGTCAACGATAAATGCGTTTGTCTGATCTGTGGGTTCAGTGTGGCTGTTGGTAAACGATGCAACGTTCAGCGCCATTTCGTCTCAGTCCACGGTAACTTTTCACACGAGTTTCCCACGGGGAGCAACCTACGAAAAGAAAAGGTGAAGGAGCTCAAATCAGCGCTTCAGAGACAGCAATCTTTATTCACCAAGACAACAAAAAAGAGTTGTGCGGCCACGGAGGCGTCATTCAAAGTGGCACACTTACTAGCAAAACACAAAAAGCCCTTTACGGATGGAGCCATTGTGAAGGATGCTATGACTGCGGTGGCTGAAACTTTATTTGATGATCACAAAAGTAAGACAGAGATTCTTTCCGCTATTTCTGATGTGCAACTTGGGGCAAATACAGTGGCCCGGAGAGTTACTGCGCTGTCACAGGATGCCACAAAACACTGGATATGGACATTGAGAGAAGTCAATGGTTTTCCCTTCAGTGTGACGAGTCGGTGGACGCGAGTGACACCGCGCAGCTGGCTCTTTTCGTGCGTATGGTGTTTGAGGACTTCTCCACCAAAGAGGAGTTTTTGACCTTGCTTCCACTAAAAACCTCCACCAGGGGAATAGACATCTACAACGTCGTAAAAGGATATGTGGTGGATAAAAAGTTCCCTATTAGAAAGCTGGTGTCCATAACGAGTGATGGAGCCCCTGCTATGACTGGCCGCCACAACGGATTTATTGCGCATTGCAAAGCGGACCCGGACTTTCCCAAGTTTTTGAACTACCACTGTATTATACATCAACAAGCCATATGTGCAAAGGTTCTGGATTTTGACCATGTTATGGGACCTGTTGTCAAGATAATCAACTCCATTCGACCAAAGGCAAAGCAACATCGGAGCTTCAAATTGTTCCTGGAGGAATGCGCCGCGGATCACGGGGATCTTCTCCTTCATACGGACATCAGGTGGTTAAGTCGCGGTAAGATATTGCAACGCTTTATTTCTTTGCTGGATGAAATCAAGACTTTTGTGGCGGCAAGGGGGGAAGATATTACGTTGTTAAATAATACGGAGTGGCTTCTTGATCTTGCATTTCTGACTGATGTAACAGATAAAATTAACCAACTGAACACACAGTTACAAGGCAGAGATAAACATGTGTCAGACATGATCAGTGCTGTGAGAGCATTCAGCGCTAAGCTCTCGTTGTACATCCAGCAGGTGAAAAACAAAAAGTTACAGCACTTTTCTTCTCTCTCAAACATGTGTGAAAATAATCCAGGGGCAGCCAGTGCTTTGAATGTGGACAAATATTGTGAGCTTTTGGCAAAACTTGGACAGGAGTTTGTTGACAGATTTGTTGACTTTGACAAACTTCAGCCTTGTGTGACATTTATGGCAAACCCCTTCATGGATGTGGACATAAGTGACATTTCTGGTCAGATGGCAGTACTTTTTGGTATTGATCCTGTAGAAATGGAAATGGAGGTGATTAACCTACAAAACAATGTGCAGCTCAAGTCTCAGCAGAGTTCAGGACATTTTTGGAGCCTTGTGGATACAAATGACTTTAAGAACCTTAATGAGGTTGCTTTGAAAGTGTCTGCTCTGTTTGGGTCCACTTATCTTTGCGAGTCAGCTTTTTCGGACATGAATGCAATCAAATCAAAGTACAGGACGAGATTGACTGATCAACACCTGAACGATTCCATCAGGGTGAATTTGAGTAGCTATACTCCACAATACTCCAGTCTTGTTGAGGCCATGCAGTGTCAGCCATCCCACTGAGTATGTTTCAGCTTGAGCTTTTTGTTAGAGTGAAGTTTACATGTACACACTTTGTTTTAATTGTGGCAATATCAAGTGTTCGTTATTTTGATAATAATATCGCATGTTTCTCACTTTGTGCATTTTCTCTAAACCATAACGGAAAAATAAATATTTCCGAGCATAAGTAGCTCACGCCTGATTTTTTAAATTAAAGTAGCTCACAGAGCACAAAAGGTTGGAGACCCCTGGTGTAGAAAGAAAGAGAGCACACAGGGGGAGAGCACACTTCCATCAGTGAAGAAACCCACAGAAACTGAGGGGCAAACCCTCAGTTTCTGTTCAGGAAGTGAGAAGGTGTGTCCCTCGTGTCTCTGCATGAAATCATAACAAACAAGTATCGACACGAGACGCCAAAAGTCACGACCAGTGTCTCCATGGCAACGGTGAGGACAGGAGTGTGGGAACAGATGGTTACAGATGGACAACGCTTAGGGAAGTGCTCATGGTGAAGTTTGGTTCCAACTAGACAATGGCCCTGTTTCCACCAGTGTCTACTCTACTCTACTCTACTCTATACTACCGTACTCTACTCTACTCTATACTACTGTACTCTACTCTGCTCTACTCTATACTACTGTACTCTACTCTACTCTACGCTATACTACTGTACTCTGCTCTACTCTATACTACCGTACTCTACTCTACTCTACTCTATACTACCGTACTCTACTCTACTCTTCTCTATACTACCCTACTCTACTCTACTCTACTCTACTCTATACTACCCTACTCTACTCTACTCTACTCTACTCTATACTACCCTACTCTACTCTACTCTACTCTACTCTACTCTAGGTCTGGGCGATATGGGCCTCAGCATGTATCACGATATGACGATATGATAATTTTAACAAAGCCTCATATAAAAGCTATAAAAAACTTAGCACTGATAATTTTAAACACACTTGCCTCAAAGTGCATTTACTGATTTATTGGCAGCAAAATGTGTAATACAGCTATTGTATATAAAACGTATTAACAAAACTGAATTGTAGAGAATTCTGTTTTGTACATACTGAAAATTGCAGGCAACATGTAATAAAGGTGAACATTTGTAATTTGTAAAATATATAAAAGTTTGTCCTTTGTAATATAAAAAGTGTAGCATTATCAAATAATTATTTGATCACTTTGGCTTATGTTTCCTAATCCCAATATAGTCAAAATGATCAAATACTGTATATATTTTTTGTATCCTTTTGCGTTTCTATAATTATGTAATTATAACTTATTTGTAATTATATTGCAATGTAGACAAACATATGCATTGAAGTAAAATGAATGACAGTAAACAGTAAATAAAGCTTACCAATGGCACTATGAGAGAGAGAGAGAGCGAGTGTCCGAAGCAAGCCACTCCAGTCCAGTTGTTGCAGCTGCTTTCACAACATTAGATCCACTGTCGATAGTTACACACAATTGCTTCTTTTTATCTAGTTCCCAAACTACTCCCATATGTTTGAGGTAGCTCCGCGTTTTGGCACAATGTCTTCTACAATCTGCATGTCTTCACCATGGTCTTCACCGCCGCCCTCAGCCATGTTTGCTCTCTGCTCTGTTGTTGTTGTCCCTGCACGCCGCTCTGCTACACGTGCCGCGCAGATGCGTCATCAAAGTGCGCTGCACACAAACGTGTCTTCCGCTTGCCGTTTTCAGTGTTAAATGATCGTTTTCACCGGTATAAGGCATTTTCTTATCATTTAATTTACTTATACCGGTATACCGGTACAAAAAAAATATCGCCCAACCCTACTCTACTCTATACTAACGTACTCTACTCTACTCTATACTACCGTACTCTAATCTACTCTACTCTATACTACTGTTCTCTACTCTACTCTACTCTACTCTATCTTCCTCTACTCTACTACTCTACTCTACTCTACTCTACTCTACTCTACTCTATCTTCCTCTACTCTACTACTCTACTCTACTCTACTCTATACAACCGTACCCTACTCTACCCTACTCTACTCTACTCTACTCTATCTTCCTCTACTCTACTACTCTACTCTACTCTACTCTACTACTCTACTCTACTCTACTCTATACTACCGTACTCTACCCTACTCTACTCTACTCTACTCTACTCTACTCTACTCTACTCTACCCTACTCTACTCTACTCTACTCTACCCTACTCTACTCTACTCTACTCTACTCTACTCTACTCTCCCCTGATTGGGAGTGTTTCCTCTGGTCCTGTGTAACCAGTACCAGGTCCTTCTTTAGTCCCTCTTGGTCCTGGTTCTATCCAGGCCGACTTGGTCTTAATATGTTCTAACTGACAGTGATTGGTCAGAGTGCTGCTGCAAGCCATGGTTCTGTGAGTAATGTGGTCCAAACAGTTTTATTCTCTGGGTTTTAGTCTCTGGGTTTAAGTCTCTTGGTTTTAGTCTCTGGACAGGACTGGTTTAAGTAAAGTCTTTCTAAGTGTGAACCCAGCTGCTGTAGTGATCCCAGTTCATCAGTGACACTTAATCTGGTGGAATGTGGGACTAGAACCCTCTGTTTTTGTCTCGGAGACTGTTTGTCAAGAGCCTTTCTAACAATAGGCTCCATGTCTGCGTCTCTTTACTCTGTGCTCTCTGTTTTACTCTCGGACTCAGACTCGGACTCAGACTCAGACTATTTGCCATTTCCACTAAAACCATATTGGAATACATTTCCCTAGTGTCCCCGCTGTGCACACGCCATGTGTGTGAATAAAACAGGCTAAAAAGTACAACTAAACCTCTCGCTGGACTCTCTTTGGTGTCTCTCTGACCTCTCTTTGATCTCTTTCTGGTCTCTCTCTGGTCTCCCTACCTGGTCTTTCTCTGGTCTACATCTAGTCTCTCTCTGTTCTCTCTGTTCCTTTTTTGGTCTCTTTGTCGTCTCTCTCTTGTTCACTCTCTGGTCTCTCTCTGGTCTTTCTCTGGCCTCTCTGCTCATCCTGGTCTCTCTCTGCTCTCTCTGGTCTCTCTCACTCTTCCTGGTCTCTCTCTGCTCTCTCTGGTCTCTCTCACTCTTCCTGGTCTCTCTCTGCTCTCTCTGGTCTCTCTCACTCTTCCTGGTCTCTCTCTGCTCTCTCTGGTCTCTCTCACTCTTCTCTCTCTCTCTCTGTCTCTCTCTCTGTGATGACACCAAACCACACAGTTACTGAACAAACAAGCAAACTTTCAATAATGCAGTGATGAAAGTATGGTTTCAGAGTAGAGCAGAGAAGAGCGAGGCTGGTGAGTTTTCCTAACGTCCTGGTGTGTGTTTTAGTCCCAGCTCAGGTCGTTAGAAAGAGTTAAACCCAGAAACTTCTGCGAGTGACTTGGGACGCTGTGATGTCACTGTTTACGGAGCCCCAATCTCCAACTCCACAAGTTTCCATTCATCCAACACTGACTTTATTATGTACCAGTCGTCTGCACTGTGTCCAGAAGAGAGACCCGCCCAGAGGAGAGAGACCTGCCCAGAGGAGAGAGACCCGCCCAGAGGAGAGAAAGGCACGCCCAGAGGAGTGAGAGACCCGCCCAGAGAAGAGAGAGGCACGCCCAGAGGAGAGGGAGCCCCGCAAAGAGGAGAAAGAGACACACCCAGAGGAGAGAGAGACACGCCCAGAGGAGAGGGAGACCCGCCCAGAGGAGAGAGTGACCCATCCAGAAGAGAAAGACCCGCCCAGAGGAGAGAAAGGCAGCCTGCTAGTGCCGTTTCTCTCTGGTCTCTCTCTGGTCACCCACTGGTCTGTCTCTGGTCTCTTGCTGGTCTCACTGTGGTCTCCCTCTGGTGTCTCTCTCTCTGGTCTCTTTCTGAGTTCTCCCTGGTATCTCTCTCTCTGGTCTCCCTCTCTGGTCTCCCACTAGTATCTCTCTGGTCTCTTTCAGGTCTCTCCATAGTCTCTGTCTGGTTTCCCTCTGGTCTCTCTCTGGTCCATCAGTTTGGTCTCTCTCTGGTCTCGCCATGGTCTTTATCTGGTCTCTCTCCTTTGGCCTCACTGTTGTCTCTCTCTCTCAGTTCTCTCCATGGTCTCTCTCTTTAACTCACGTGATTCTCATTCCTTGTGTGATGGTTTCAGTCTTGTTTTGTTCAGCACCAGGAGTTGCTCTGTGTATGAACTGTGCTATACAGATAAACTTTCCTTCATGGTAGTTTTGCCTCATGGTGTCAGCTCCGCTAGTCCTGTTCCATGTCAACACCAGGCTTCCTGCTCAGAGTCAAAGGTCACACACTCTCACACTGAACAGATCTCTCTGCTCTGGTTCAGGACCAACTCAAATACTACCCAATGACAATTCAGATTCATTCATTTGACATTTGCAGTAAAACCCCATTGGAATACACTCGCAACAGGGTACTAGGTTAAAAGGTTGAGGGAGACCAGAGAAAGACTAGAGGGAGATACCAGAGAGAGACCAGAGAAGGACCAGAGAGAGGGACCAGAGAGGGACCAGAGAGGGACCAGAGAGGGACCAGAGAGGGACCAGAGAGGGACCAGAGAGGGACCAGAGAGAGACCAGAGAGAGACCAGAGAGGGACCAGAGAGAGAACAGAAAGAGACCAGAGAGAGACCAGAGAGAGAGACCAGAGAAAGACTAGAGGGAGAGACCAGAGAGACCAGAGAGAGACCAAAGAGAGACCAGTGAGAGACCAGAGAAAGACTAGAGGGAGAGACCAGAGAGAGACCAGAGAGAGACCAGAGAGAGACCAGAGAGAGACCAGAGAGAGACCAGAGAGAGACCAGAGAGAGACCAGAGAGAGACCAGAGAGAGACCAGAGAGAGACCAGAGAGGGACCAGAGAGAGAGACCAGAGAAAGACTAGAGGGAAAGACCAGAGAGAGAGACCAGAGAGAGAGACCAGAGAAAGACTAGAGGGAAAGACCAGAGAGAGAGACCAGAGAGAGAGACCAGAGAGCGACCAGACAGAGACCAGAGAGAGAACAGAGAGAGACCAGAGAAAGTAGAGAGAGACCACAAATACTAGAGGGAGAGAGACCAGAGAGAAGGGATGACCATTGTCCAGAAATGAATAATTAACAGCAGAAGAACAGATCATGTGACAGTTGGATTAAGACTATGGACGTCTTCAGTAGTCCATGGTTGTGTGGCTGCAATGAGGGTTTTAAACTATACAAAGACTATTGTGATGAGTCAGAGGACCAGGTGGGACAATTTCTCAAACAAACGCTTTTCTCAGCGTCGAGTTGTAGTGTCCTCTCTGTATTTATATTTATGAGTGAACATTGACAATAGGCTGACGTGATCCCTTTGTAGTACTGCAGTGTAAAAGCTGTTTTAAACTCTCTGGTCTCTCTGATCTCTCTCTGATCTCTCTCTGCTCTCTCTCTGCTCTCTCTCTGGTCTCTCTCTGCTCTCTCTCTGGTCTCTCTCTCTCTCTGGTCTCTCTCTGGTCTCGCTCTGGTCTCTCTCTGGTCTCTCTCTGGTCTTTCTCTGGCCTCTCTCTGGTCTCTCTCTGGTCTTTCTCTGGTCTCTCTCTGGTCTCTCTCTGGTCTCTCTCTGGTCTCTCTCTGGTCTTTCTCTGGTCTCGCTCTGGTCTCTCTCTGGTCTCTCTCTGGTCTTTCTCTGGCGTCTCTCTGATCTCTCTCTGGTCTCTCTCTGGTCTTTCTCTGGTCTTTCTCTGGCGTCTCTCTGATCTCTCTCTGGTCTCTCTCTGGTCTCTCTCTCTCTCTCTCTCTGGTCTCTCTCTGGTCTCTCTCTGGTCTCTCTCTGGTCTCTCTCTGGTCTCGCTCTGGTCTCTCTCTGGTCTCTCTCTGGTCTTTCTCTGGCCTCTCTCTGGTCTCTCTCTGGTCTTTCTCTGGCTTCTTCTCTCTGGCGTCTCTCTGGTCTCTCTCTGGTCTCTCTCTGGTCTCTCTCTGGTCTCTCTCTCTCTCTGGTCTCTCTCTGGTCTCTCTCTGGTCTCTCTCTGGTCTCTCTCTGGTCTCTCTCTGGTCTCTCTCTGGTCTCTCTCTGGTCTCTCTCTGGTCTCTCTCTGGTCTCTCTCTGGTCTCTCTCTGGTCTCTCTCTGGTCTCTCTCTGGTCTCTCTCTGGTCTCTCTCTGGTCTCTCTCTGGTCTCTCTCTGGTCTCTCTCTGGTCTTCTCTCTGGTCCTCTCTCTGGCTCTCTCTGGTCTTCTCTCTTGGTCTCTCTCTGGTCTCTCTCTGGTCTCTCTCTGGTCTCTCTCTGGTCTCTCTCTGGTCTCTCTCTGGTCTCTCTCTGGTCTTTCTCTGGCCTCTCTCTGGCGTCTCTCTGGTCTTTCTCTTGTCTCTCTCTTGTCTCTCTGGTCTCTCTCTGGTCTCTCTCTGGTCTCTCTCTGGTCTCTCTCTGGTCTCTCTCTGGTCTCTCTCTGGTCTCTCTCTGGTCTTTCTCTGGCTTCTCTCTGGCGTCTCTCTGGTCTCTCTCTGGTCTCTCTCTGGTCTCTCTCTGGTCTCTCTCTCTCTGGTCTCTCTGGTCTCTCTCTGGTCTCTCTCTGGTCTCTCTCTGGTCTCTCTCTGGTCTCTCTCTGGTCTCTCTCTGGTCTCTCTCTGGTCTCTCTCTGGTCCTCTGGCTCTCTCTCTGGTCTCTCTCTGGTCTCTCTCTGGTCTCTCTCTGGTCTCTCTCTGGTCTCTCTCTGGCGTCTCTCTGGTCTCTCTCTGGTCTCTCTCTGGTCTCTCTCTGGTCTCTCTCTGGTCTCTCTCTGGTCTCTCTCTGGTCTCTCTCTGGTCTCTCTCTGGTCTCTCTCTGGTCTCTCTCTGGTCTCTCTCTGGTCTCTCTCTGGTCTCTCTCTGGTCTCTCTCTGGTCTCTCTCTGGTCTCTCTCTGGTCTCTCTCTGGTCTCTCTCTGGTCTCTCTCTGGTCTCTCTCTGGTCTCTCTCTGGTCTCTCTCTGGTCTCTCTCTGGTCTCTCTCTGGTCTCTCTCTGGTCTCTCTCTGGTCTCTCTCTGGTCTCTCTCTGGTCTCTCTCTGGTCTCTCTCTGGTCTCTCTCTGGTCTCTCTCTGGTCTCTCTCTGGTCTCTCTGGTCTCTCTCTGGTCTCTCTCTGGTCTCTCTCTGGTCTCTCTCTGGTCTCTCTCTGGTCTCTCTCTGGTCTCTCTCTGGTCTCTCTCTGGTCTCTCTCTGGTCTCTCTCTGGTCTCTCTCTGGTCTCTCTCTCTGGTCTCTCTCTGGTCTCTCTCTGGTCTCTCTCTGGTCTCTCTCTCTGGCTCTCTCTCTGGTCTCTCTCTGGTCTCTCTCTGGTCTCTCTCTGGTCTCTCTCTCTCTGGTCTCTCTCTGGTCTCTCTCTGGTCTCTCTCTGGTCTCTCTCTGGTCTCTCTCTGGTCTCTCTCTGGTCTCTCTCTGGTCTCTCTCTGGTCTCTCTCTGGTCTCTCTCTGGTCTCTCTCTGGTCTCTCTCTGGTCTCTCTCTCTGGTCTCTCTCTGGCGTCTCTCTGGTCTCTCTCTGGTCTCTCTCTGGTCTCTCTCTGGTCTCTCTCTGGTCTCTCTCTGGTTCTCTCTCTGGTCTCTCTCTGGCGTCTCTCTGGTCTCTCTCTGGTCTCTCTCTGGTCTCTCTCTGGTCTCTCTCTGGTCTCTCTCTGGTCTCTCTCTGGTCTCTCTCTGGTCTCTCTCTGGTCTCTCTCTGGTCTCTCTCTGGTCTTTCTCTGGCCTCTCTCTGGCGTCTCTCTGGTCTTTCTCTTGTCTCTCTCTGGTCTCTCTGGTCTCTCTCTGGTCTCTCTGGTCTCTTTCTGGTCTCTCTGGTCTTTCTCTTGTCTCTCTCTGGTCTCTCTGGTCTCTCTCTGGTCTCTCTCTGGTCTCTCCATGGTCTCTCTCTGGTCTCTTTCTGGTCTCTCTCTGGTCTCTCTCTGGTCTCTCTCTGGTCTCTCTCTGGTCTCTCTCTGGTCATGTCTGTATTTATACCTGACGTGATCCCTTTGGAGAAGCCAAAGTCCAATTCATAAACGTTGCTTTAAACTTGTCAACACGGACCAGCAGCAGCTGCTATTATTAGATTAGCTAACGTCCTGATATCCTCATGCTAACGTCACATGACTGAGTGTCTGCTGCGACTCCCCCTGACTCCTCCTGACTCCTCCTGACTCTTCCTAACTCCTCCTGACTCCTCCTAACTCCTCCTGATATTTTATATTTTTATATAGCACATTTCATAAACACGCAGTTTCCAAAGTGCTGCACAACATGCAAAATTGCAACAAATAAATAAATACACTCATTTATATAAGAAAATACATAAATAAATAAAATAAAATAAAAACACAGAGGACCACACGACTCACGCGGTGTTAAAAGCCAGAGAATAAAAGTGGGTCTTAAGACGTGACTTAAAACATTCCAACGAGGGAGCTGTTTTGACGTGGGGGGGCAGGGCGTTCCAGAGCTTTGGTCCATGCCACAGAGAAGGCCCTGTCCCCCCGGGTTTTAAGTCTCGTCTTAGGCACCACGAGCTGGAGCTGGCTCTCGGACCTCAGTGCGCGGGGCGGGTGGTAAATCTGGATGAGGTCCGAGATGTAAGGAGGGGCCAGTCCATTCAGAGCTTTAAAAACAAACAATAAAATCTTAAAATCAATTCTAAAATGAACAGGAAGCCAGTGCAAGGACGGGAGTGATGTGGTCGCGCTTTTTGGTTCCTGTTAAAAGCCGTGCCGCAAAGTTCTGGACTAACTGTAGCCGGTGAAGTGCCTTGTGTGAAATACCGGAGTAGAGTGCGTTACAGTAGTCCATCATATAGAATATCAGATTCTAATGTATAGATAAGTAACAATCTTGACTATTTTATGCAAGAACCTGCTGAACCTATATTGAAATTCACACACCAAATTATACCGTGATGTATACCGTCTACCGTCTGTGACCCAAATCATACCGCGATATGAATTTTAGGCCATATCGCCCACCCCTACCACAGAAAATTGTGTACTATGGCTATCTGAAATCCGAAACCAGATTCTGAAAGAATACACTGTCTACTTTCATCAGCAAAAAGATTTTTGTTTCTAGCTTGTAATCCCCAGTTGAGTAGAGGGAAGTTTAACTGAAATCACCAAAAAGTTGAGAAAAAAGAGGCAGAACAAGTGCATCTAGCTGTTTTCAAACCATTCAGAGAGCGCTGCTGCCACCTGCTGGCTCGATTCAATATGCTCTCAAGCTTATCCCCATACATATTAGATATAATAGACATCTGGGAACATGAAAATAGCAGAAAACGCAATTGACGTAATAGTGCGTCAATGGCAGGCAACGGGCCATGTAAAATTCATACGCGGGCCGGATTTGGCCCGCGGGCCTTGACTTTGACACATGTGCCTTACGGAGTTTTGAGGAGAATGTTGTAATCCCACAACAAACCACATGAGGGCGATCACACAGGAGCGGTCCCATTTACGCTGCTACTTTGTCCTCTTCAGAACAACAATAACAAACAAAGCTGTTTGAGCTCATTACACGTGTTTCTACTGTAGGTTTATGTGATAGTTTTATGGATTCATTATTTTATAAGTCATTTCAACTGTGATGCTGTGAATAAAGAGACAGTTCTTGTTGGAAACAGTTATTATTAAATCGTTTTCAGCACAAACAGCAAAACAATAATAGTGGTAAATATCTGAGACAAACATGAACGATTTACGAGTGCAGGAGGAAAGCAACAAACGCAGCTACGATTCAAACAAAGACAGGAACAGTGCAAAACAAACGACTGCACAGTTTATAAGTTATGTATATGTTAGATATAAGTTATATATATGTTAGATATAAGTTATATATATGTTAGATAGTCCACAGTCTCCTGTATATCAGGCTCTGAGCCCAAACTGCTTTTCCTTCGAAGCACAAAGCTCTGCTCCATAGTGCCTCGTCCATGCTCCTGCTGCAGCCGCTTCATGCTTCCTTCCAATACACACACACGGACCAATCACAGCGGAGATTCCTTGCGGCGACCTTTACGTAGTTAGAAAATTTTGATGCTGCGCGGCAGGCGACGTAAGGGCCTTGCGGTGACCAACGCGTTGCGCAAGTGACGTCACGTCACCTCCGTAAGCTCCGCGCCGCGCGAGTATAAACTAGGCTTTACTTGTGAAAAGTATTCCCCGAGCCCTGTTTTGAATAGTCCACCTATTTTGACAGCAATACCCCGCACAGTGCTCAGGCATCGCGCTGTAGGAGGACCGGTCCAAGTTTTTAAACTAGCTAGCTTAGCTGTTATCCGCCTAGCCACGTCACAGCGACCCCTTTGGGAGCTAACCATTTTATTTACAGTCATTAAATACATTTAGAATATTAAGGGCTGCTCAAATATTTGTTCGAATACATATATATATATATATATATATATATATATATATTTGATATTCGAATTATATTTGAATATCAAATTTTGAAGTCAAAGCCCTAATCTGTAACGTCAAAAGCCCGCCTCCAAGAGGTGATTGACAGCGGGGAGAGACTGAACCAGCAAATCAGCGCTGTCTATGGTCAGCTGCAGCCTCTCAGAGTCCAGCGTGTGGTCCATAGACTGTAAATAAGCCTCTGTGCTTGTTTGTGTTAGCTTCATGTGACTTGGCACGGTGGCTGAGTGGATAGCACTCTCGCCTCTCAGCAAGAAGCTCCTGGGTTCGAATCCCGGCCGGACCAGGGCCTTTCTGAGTGGAGTTTGCATGTTCTCCCCGTGTCTGCGTAGGTTTCCTCCTGGTACTCCGGTTTCCCCTACCACTAAAAATATGTACAATAGGTCTGGCATGCGCCTCCTGTTTGGCGACCCCGCTCCCCTCTCTGTGTGGAGTGAGAGACAAGTGCAAAAAAAATAACAATTGTAAACCGCTTTGTGACTCTGGTCTGTGAAAGGCGGTATATAAATAAAGCTTGGATAAAATGTGTTGTGGGTGTAAATATGTGACGAGAGTATTTGTTTCTGAAGACTTTGTTCACAAGGATCTGCCTCGTATCCGCGAGTCCGAAATCCGCTACAAAACTCGCAGATGTCTCTTTGTGAGTGACGTGTCACCACCAAAGACTGTTCCAGAACTACAGTTTCCTTGAAACGGGACCTACTCAAAGCTGATCTGGAAACATGTTATTCCAACATAAAAGATGCTAACAGTAGCCTATGTGAGTACAATGAAGCTAACTCTGTACGTCACTGTGAACTAAATAATCAGGGTCTGATTCTGGATCGAGGACATAGGGAGTCGGGCTCACAGGCAGAGGAGCACAGATCCAAGCGTTTCACATGAGGTGACATCATCTCTATGCATGAAATTGCAATAATTTGAGTTTTGAGTGTTGTGTATCACCCAAGTTATTATCTCACATGTGCAAAGGATGGACTGTGAAAAATGAAGAAAAGTGAAATATGGCCCCTTTTAAATGTGCTGACGTGTCACTGCACCTGCTAAACAGATGGCACCGAGAGGAGCAGGTGACCGGTCCAAGATGGCGGCCCCACGGCTCGTCAGCGCCGATAGACGGTAGCGGTACATGCGGCGTCTACTCTTTTTATGTCTATGTATGAGACAGTCAAAGCCTCGTTGTTACGGGGCTTCATCTGCCCTTCACGAGCGAACAGGAGACTTTTGAATGTTGCAAACTATTACAGCTAGATGAAAGGCTCTGGAGGTAAAAGACGGAAAGAGACGGCATTTTGACGCATATTATTAGTAAAGAAGTATAATTTTCTTCAAACGTGATGAGAGCCACAGAGCCGTGTCCTGATTGGCCGAGAGCCGCCGCATGCTGCTCGAGAGCCTTGTGTTAGGCACTCCTGTTTATTTGGACTCTCGCAACATATTGCCGTTGGCAGCACTTTTCCTTCTCAGCAAGAATGTCCTGGGTTCGAATCCCGGTCGGAAAAGGACCTTTCTGAGTGGAGTTTGCTTGGTCTCACCGTGTCTGCCTAGGTTTTCTCCGGGTGCTCCGGTTTCCCCTACCACTAAAAACATGTACAATAGATCTGGCATACGCCTCCTGTACTGGCCCCGCTCCCATCTCTGTGTGGAGTGAGAGACAGATGCCCAAAAATAACAATTGTAAAGCTCTTTGTGACTCTGGTCTGTGAAAGGCGCTATATAAATAAATATTACTTACTTGCATTGTATTGGATTAAATGTGTTTTATGAAGTCTGCCGAGGCTCAATGCCACCGCTGTGGACGATGAACATATGTTTTAAAGACCAACACTTGTACCGGGGAACACTGCTGATTTGATTTTACGTTTACACAACATGGATTATTTGACCTCACTTTTAAGAAGGATTTTGGGGCCGTATTCCTAAAGATTCTAAGAGTCCTCTCAGAGAGCTCCTAACTTAACCTAAAAACTCCTAACTAGGAGTCTTAGCTTAAAAGTTATTCCAGAACACTATTAGAGAACTCTGAGCAAGGAATGGACTACAACTTTTATCTTAGTGAGGAGGCGTGGCCGACCCCGTCGCTAGGTATGAGTCATCATTTCAGACGCTGTGATTGGTTGATCCTAAAAGTTAGAGAACTTATTTTTGATGATACTGGGCAAAGTAAGGGCCCTAAAATGGACAAACTCAATCATGGAATCTAATCTTAGGAAGACTGTGTCATTGTGAATAATAGTCAGAAAGGTAGAAAGTCAGAAATATCAATGTTAAATTAATATTGTGAACAGTAAGTTAGACTTTTACACCACATCATGAGAGTTCGCTCAGCACCAATTTATCACACACATAAATATAATATATATATATATATGGATAAATGACGATAATGATAACGTTAGGATTAGTAAAGACTGATACTGAAAGAAATATAAGGAATTAAGGAAACAATATAAACATATTAGACATACACTGTACAAGTCAAGGTCATGTTATTATAAATGTCACTGTTGCAAAACTGTAAATATACCACAGAATAAACTGAGCTGTGCAACCACATCATTTAAGTTAATTTAGAATGAGAAATAGAGAGTGGGAGTTTAACAGTCTTAACTTCTTCTCACTCCTTTTTGAGTTTGCCGTGGCTCGAAATAAAGTATTCATTCATTCGTACTGAATGTGTGAAAATGTAGGCCCACTTGCACAGTATTAACACAATAATAGTTATATTTACAATACAATACAATTTATTCTTGTATAGCCCTAGGTCACAACAGAAGTCATCTCAGAGACTTAACAAAACCATTGAAATCACCAACACAGGTCAGAGAATCAACAGTTAAAACACATGAAGAATATAAAGCACACACAGAAGAAAATGTCCATACATGTTGTAGAATGCTAAAGTGTCCTGATCATCACCAATCCTTTCTGTTGGACACTAACTGTCCAACAAGACCCTCCTGCATCGACAAGGAAAAACTCTTAAAAAACCCAGTGGGAAAACGTGAGAAACCTTGGGGAGAACTAGGGAAACCCACAGGGAGGGAGACCCATATGAGAAAGGGATCCGCTCCTCCGGACGGACAGGCTAATGATCCAGGACCTAAGCTAGCTACAGGACGTGGACCAGTGGCCGCCGAACGTGGACAGGTCCGGTGCAGGACTGAAGCACTCCCAGGCGGGTCGGGCGGGGCAGTCCGCAGGTGTAGATGGAGGAGGCCAGGCTCAGAGATTCAGTCATCGTACCATGAAACAGACAATGGGACAACGGGTGAATAGCAATGAACAAACTACAGTCAAAATCCTAATAATGCTAAACAGATAAAGTAGGAAGGAGGAGAGGATAGTGCTCAAGTTACCATACTTCTCCAGCAGGGGGCTCCCTATGCAGCTTGACTGACAGTCTGAGGAGTTTAGCCTTCCCTGAGTCTTACCTTCCTAGCCATATGCTAAACTAAAGAGGACTGTTTTAAACCTAGCCTTGAATAAATAGACGTATCTGAAAGGAGGCGAGACAGCAGCAGCCACGGCTAGGCTAGTCTAGGTTACAGCACCAAGATTCATGGACTGCACACCAGGTGTGCAAACCGATCCAAGCAAACCTAATTATATATTATATATCATATACATCACATATACCATATATATCATATGTAATACACAACATAGCATAATGTATAACATAATATACAACATAACACAATACAAAACATAATACATATATTGTATAATATATAACATAATACAGCATATATATATATAATATATACATTATATATTACCTAATTATATGCTAAATTAAAGTAAAGTGCTTTAAGCCTGGCCTTGAATGTGGAGACCGTATCTGCTTCCTTAACATAAATGGGAAGCTGATTCCACAGTAAAGGAGCTTGGTAGCTAAATGCTCTGCCACCAACAGTGACCTTTGAGACCTTAGGGACCACCAGACGTCTGGCGTTTTGTGAGCGCAACGCTCGACTTGGTTGATACGACACTAACGTGTCTTGGAGATAAGAAGGAGCCAAGCCATTTATGGCTTTATATGTTAAGAGAAGGATATTAAACTTTATTCTGTACTCCACAGGAAGCCAGTGGAGTGATTTTAACACCGGAGTTATGTGCTCCCTCCTTTTGGTACCTGTTAGAGCTGGAAGCTCTTCAAAGAGGTTTTAGGGCATGCTGCCAGTAAAGCATTACAGTAGTCGAGCCTTGAGGTGACAAACGTTTTTCCGCGTCACTTTTAGGAAGGAAATTCCTAATTTTAGCGATGTTCCGTAAGTGGAAGTACGCCGTTTTAGTTGTTTGGCTTATATAAGCCTTGAAGGAGAGTTCTTGGTCAAAAATGACTCCAAGATTCCTCACAGTGTTACTGGGTATAATACTGACATTATCAGAGTGATTATCTGGTTAGTGAGGGAGTCACGCAGGCGCTTCGGACCGAGTAGGATCACTTCTGTCTTCTCCGGGTTGAGAAGTAGGAAGTTAAGAGTCATCCACATTTTAAGGTCCTTTATGCAGCACTAAGCTTTTCTAGCTGATCTCTCTGATTTGGCTTCATCGACAGATAAAGCTGTGTGTCATCTGCATAGCAGTGGAAATTAATTCCATGCTTTTTAATGTTTCCTAACGGCAGCATGTAGAGAGTGAAAAGAATCGGTCCGAGTACCGAACCCTGCGGCACACCGAATTCCACTCCAGAATAAGGCGACGAGTTCTGATTTACGTTGATGAAGTGATACCGATCTGATAAATAGGATTTAAACCAGCCAAGGGCTGTTCCTCTAAGACCTATATCACATTCTAGCCTCTGCAGTAGAATGCTGTGGTCTATTGTGTCAAATGCAGCATTAAGGTCCAGTAGGACCAGCACTGACACTTGTCCATTATCAGCAGCTAGTAGTAAGTCATTTGTGACTTTGACTAGTGCCGTTTCAGTCTATGATGAGCTCTGAATCCAGATTGAAAGACTTCAAACATATCATTTTCCTGCAGGTGGCAGCGGAGCTGCTCAGCTATAAGTTTTTCCAGGATTTTAGATATGAAAGTGAGGTTTGAGATCGGTCTGTAGTTTGTAAGTATTTCTGGGTCCAGGTTTGTTTTCTTCAGAAGGGGTTTGATTACCGCGGTTTTAAAAGCTTGTGGGACATAGCCACATTGTATGGATGCGTTTATTATATTTACGATAGGCTCAATTATCAAAGGAAGTATGTCTTTGAAGAGCCATGTCGGGACTGCGTCTAACATGCAAGTTGAGGCTTTTGAGGATGTGACCACAGAGATCACCTCTGCTTGGCTCACAGCCATGAATTTATCGAGGCCCACTGAAGAGTCTAAGTGGGAAGTCACGTATGCCGCTTCAACCTTGTCCACTACCAACAGCAGGAGCAACCTCCTCCAGCTTGTCACGGATGGATGTAATTTTATTATTAAAGAAGTGGAGAAAGTCGACACTGCTCAGTGAGCTTGGAATTTTAGGCTCGATTGCGCTATGGCAGTTTGTGAGTTTAGCGACGGTGCCAAACAAAAATCTACTGTTGTTTTTATTCGCTTCTATTAAAGTTGAATAGTATTGAGTTCGAGCCCCGCGAAGGGCCTTCTTGTAGTTTCGGAGACCTGCTTTCCACTCCCTGTGGACAGGCTCCGAGTGGGAGTGGCGATATAGCCTCTCCAATTTTCTGACGTCCTGTTTTAAAGTGTGGAGTTGAACACTGTACCAGGGCGACGATGATCTAATCCTAATGGTTTTCTGTTTTAAAGGAGCTGCTGCATTTAATGCAGATTTTAAAGACTCCATAGTGTTGCCCACCATTTGGTCAATGACTGAGGGACTGCAGCTGCTGTGAACAGGTTCACCTGCAGCAGTATTCAACATAGGCTGTATTAGTTCTTTGAACCTTGTGATAGATTTATCATTTAAGGTTCTTTTCATTATGGTTTTATCTTGCGGGACAGGAAAGTCCTCCAAAGCGAGATCAAACGTGATCAAGAAATGGTCAGACAGCAACGAGCTTTGACGCTGGATGTCAACATTGGAGACATCACAGCCGTAGGTCAGGACAAGGTCCAAGGTGTGGTTATGAATGTGAGTAGGTTCCTCGACATTCTGAGTAAAACCAACACCATCTAGTACGGCGCTGAAAGCTTTGTTTAAGCTGTCAGTGCTGTCGTCCACATGTATATTGAAGTCTCCAGCTATAACTATGTTTTCCCATTCCAAAACTAGGTTTGAAATGAAGTCAGAGAATTCTGTTAGGAACTCGCTGTAAGGACCAGGAGGTCGGTATAAAACTATAAATAGTACTGCTTTTTGTTTTCTCCACCCAGGACAGGTGATTGAAAGTGTTAAGTTTTCAAACGAGTGAAAAGCGTTGTTGGTTTTGGGACTAAGAACCAAGTTGGTGTGTGATATAATCGCAACACCACCGCCGCGACCTGTAGTTCTGGCTTTCTGGTAGTTAACATGCGTCGGAGGAGTGCACTCATTCAATCTAACGTAGTCGTCCTGTTGGAGCCAAGTCTCCGAGAGCGCAAACAGATCCAAGCCCTTGTCTATAATAAGTTCGTTTATGAGAAGCGATTTAGACGAGATTGATCTGACGTTCATTAAACCACATTTAACAACCCTACCGCTAGAACTATTTCTGTCTGTCTGAACTTTTATTAAGTTACTGTGTCTGACACCTAGGTCAGATTTCCTCGCATATAGTGCTTTAGACTTCAAGCGGGGAACACACACAGTTTCAATCTGACTAGGTTCTGAGGCTAGTAACTGAGCACACACAGGCACACACACACATGCACACACAGTTTCAATCTGACTAGCTTCTGAGGCTAGTAACTGAACAGATGGGGGCTCAGAGGTTGTGGCAGAGCAGCTCTGCACCCGGGCCTCAGTTCTGCATCGTCATTTGAGCCGAGCAGAACAGTTTAGAGCCAGGGCCAAATTCTTAGCCAAAAGGGATGTACCCGCCAACGTTGGGTGGATATCATCCGAGCGGATGAGACCGGGCTTTCCCCAAAAGGCACTCCAATTGTCAACATGAACAACACCACTTCGAGGGCACCAGCCAGACAGCCAGCGGTTGAAAGCCGAGTGTCTGCTGAATGCTTCTGCACTGCTAGTGCTAGGTAGGGGCCCAGAGAAGATGACAGTGTCGGCCATTGTGCTAGCCAGCTTGCACACGGCGGCGACTTGCAGCTTCAACACCTCGGACTGTTTCCGCCGAACGTCATTACCACCCGCGTGAATAACAATTCGACGGAAACGCTGCTTGTGGGTCATCATGAGCCTCAGATTCCCTTCAATATCACCAAGCCTGGCCCCAGGGAAGCACCGAACAGTGGCTCCTGGGATCTTAACACCTCTAACAATAGAGGAGCCAATTACCAGCGCATCAGCGACTCCATCGGCTCTCTCAGCAGCTCTCTCAGCGGCTCTCTCAGTGGGGCCTTCTTCCCCGCCCGGCCGCGCGGGGGCGCAGCCGGACAGAGCGTCCCAGCGATTGTAAATGCTAACAGGAGGAGGCCCAATGGGGAAACTACCAACAACACGTCGCCCTCTCCGAACAGTCACAAAGCCATCACTATCCTGGTCTTGTCCCAGCTGCGGAGGACGGGCTGGGAGGCTAGGCTCGCTAGTTCTCCTCTGCCTTTCCCTAAAGCTGCGCTCCGCTGTCCCTGAGGATACGGCCTGGCTGTAGCTAATGCTAGCGCTAGCTCGAGACTCCAGTGCTCGGAGACGCAGCTCTAACTCACTGACCCTGGATTCCAGAGCTACGACTACACTACACTTCACACATCTATCACTACCCTCAGAGAAGGATCCAGGGTTTAGACTCGCCATATGGCAACTCGAGCAGTAAAGGATTGAGGGAGAGACAGCAGCCGCCATAGTAGCGAGTTAGCGGCTAGGCTAGGCTAAGCTAGGCTAGGCTAAGCTAGTACGGATCCGGGCCCGCACAACAGACTCCGAGACCAGACAAACAACCGCTACCTAAACCTCAGCTGCAGTACAGCTGACTCGGAGTGCTTACACAGTTAGCTTGGTGTACAATACGTGGATTTGTAATGTGTTTGTTAGTGCAAACAGAGAGCAGAGTGATAGCAGTCAAGAAACACGCTCACCGGATACAGGAAGTATCCGGTGAGCGTGTATTTTATTTTTGTCTTTTAATGTTGTTTTATGTCTGTATTTGTCTGTGCACACTGGAGACTTTTGCTAATGTATTCCAATGTGGGTTTTTTACTGCAAATGGCAAATAAACTGAATCTGATAACCATAACCGTGCAACAAAGTTTGGGATTTTGAATTTAATTATGGGCAAAACCTTTTGTGTACATTTAATTCAAAATAGTAACCAGAGTTTTTCCCAATATTATGTACAGTACAGACCTAAAATTTTGACACACTTTCTCATTCATCGAGTTTCCTTTCTTTTCATGACTATTGACTGTAGATCCACACCCAGGCTGTGTAAGGGCTGTTTGACCAATAAGGAGAGTGATGGGTGCTGGGCCAGATGACCCGGCCTCCACAGTCACCGGACCTGAACCCAATCCAGATGGTTTTGGGGTGAGCTGGACCACAGAGTGAAGGTGAAAGCCTCTCTGGGATCTCCTTCAAGACTGTTGGAAAACCATTTCAGGTCACTACCTTTTGAAGCTCATCAAGAGAATGCCAAGAGTGTGAGAAGCAGTAATCAGAGCAAAATGTGCTACTTTGAAGAACCAAGAATATAATACATATTTTCAGTTGTTTCATACTTTTTTTTAAAGTACATACATAATTTCACATGAGTTAATTCATAGTTTTGATGCCTTCAGTGTGAATCTACAATTTCCATTATCATGAAAATAAAAAAACTCTTTGAATGAGAAGGTGTGTCCAAACTTTTGGTCTGTACTGTATGTTCTTACTCCTTCCAACACTGCAGAATGATATCTCCTTGTGGTTCTTGCTTTTTGACCTCCAGCAGCAGCAGCAGCAGCAGCAGCAACAGCAACCGTCTGAGGTGTGATGAGCAGCTCTCATGCTCCATCTGCCTGGAGGTGTTCACTGAGCCCGTCACCACCCCCTGTGGACACACCTTCTGTCACAGGTGCATCACAGATTACTGGGACAGCAGTCCCCAGACGCGCTGTCCTCTGTGTAAGAAGAGGTTCAGACAGAGACCAGCTCTGCTCTGCAATACTAGCTTCAGGGATGTCGTGGAGCAGCTGAGGAGCATGTCCCTGCTCAGCCCCACAGAGGAGCAGCAGGCCGGCCCAGGGGAGGTCCCCTGTGACATCTGCCTGGAGCCCAAGCACAAAGCCCTCCAGACCTGTGTGGTGGGTATATCAGGCATGCTTGGCAAAATGGTAACTTACGTGAGCTTTAAAAGAATGGAAACAATTTACTGCATAATAAAATCAGTGCCTTCTATTACGTTGTGAGGACCATATGAATTTTATTTATTTTTAAATCTCAATATTGATTTAAAAATGAAAAAGTTTCCATATTGGGAATTCTCACAGTGATTTGTCAAAAGTCAGATTCCAACTCATATCAAAGCTTGATACTTACTTGAGCTAGGACTAAACATATGTAAAGCACATTCTAAGCAATATAATCTTCTGTAATAAATGTTTAAAAAAAAAAAGGAAAATTATACTTACATTGTTTGACATAAGTCCACGATGTGTGTAGCAAATTTCAAGACTCAAGAGATTCAAACCACTTAATTGGTCACCTCCAGCCAATTAATTTAGATGACAAAAATCCAGTATGCACCCATTGAGGATGAAGATGAATGAAGACAAAGCACATAAGACATTACAGACATACATACAGTATAAAATCATACTTAAGGAAATGTTACAAATGTAATTGTGAAGGAGATTTTTATTAGAGGAGCTCTGACCCACACTGGCCAATTTGTGTATACAAAAAGCTCATGACCATACTGTAGGTGAAGCTGGGAATGTTGACTCAGCAGTAAATCCGAAGCTTTGCCTTTGGACTCAGCTCCTTCTACACCACAATAACCTCATCACTGTGAACAAAACATGAAATTCTTGATATGCTCCCTAATTTGAATCATAGAAGTATTTTTTTTGGTTCTCTAGGAGTGTATGGCCTCCTTTTGTCCAGTGCACTTGGAGCCTCACCAGCGAGTGGCCAGTCTGAAGAAGCACCAGCTGACTGACCCACAGCCTCACTTGGACCGCAGTCTCTGCTCTGCCCACGGCAAGATGCTGTCACTCTTCTGCAATGCTGACCAATCCTGCATCTGTGTCACATGCACCCAAGACAACCATGCCTCTCATCCATACACCCCACTGGAGCAGGCATTCCTTGAGGAAAAGCAATCCATGCAGCGTGCAATAGCCCAATTTACTGCCATGGAAAAGAGCCAATCCAGAGACATCCAAAAAACCAAATTGCACATCAGGCAAAGTCAAATAAAGAAAGAAATAGACTTGAGTGAAGTCGAGAAAGTCTACACTGCACTGATGGATGTAATAAGCAAAGACAAAGAAAGGCTGGTCCAGGTAATCGAACAAAAGTACAACGATGCTTCAAGAAAACCCCAAGAAAGAGTTTTTCAGCTGCAGAAGAAAATCGTTGAAATCCAGCTGAGACGCGCTAAGATGGAGGAGGTTGTTCAAATTGACAACCATCTGTGGTTTCTTCAGAGTAAACCGAAACTGCCTGTTCTTCCGCACAATGATGATCCACTAGAACAGGTGCGTATGTGATGTTTCTGCCAATTATTGCATTCAATGGAGCAAGATATAAGAGATAGATAGATAGATACTTCATTGATCCCCCGAAGGAGAAATTCAGGTGTCCAGTAGTAGCAAAAAGAAAAAAGAAAATTGATCATTCTAAAAAAAGATAACAATATTAATAGTCAGCCACAGCCCTTCAGGTCACAGCAGCAGAGGTGGAGTAGCCTCTGGGTGGAGCAGGACGGGTCACAGCAGCAGAGGTGGAGTAGCCTCTGGTTAGAGCAGGACGGGTCACAGTAGCAGAGGTGGAGTAGCCTCTGGGTGGAGCAGGACGGGTCACAGCAGCAGAGGTGGAGTACAGCCTCTGGGTAGCGCAGGACAGGTCAAAAGATGAAGTAGCCGCTTGGTTTGGACCATTTTCTCTGCTCTAGCCCAAAGTAAAATGCTAAATGCTTCATTAGCATTTTGCAAAAAGTCAGCATTCCTCCAGTGGATTTTCACCTGATCCACTTGGTTTGGACCCTGAATCCTCTCTGCTCCGGTCTGGACCAGTGCAAAACTTTGCACACTGTACTGAAGCAACATCTCAGGCAGAAAAAGCAAGAAAAATATAAATTGTAAAGCACAAAACAACAACTGTTGATCAGAGCTACTAAGGACTTGCAGCCGTTACCCAGCGCATCTTTCACACACAAAAAAAAAATAGGCTCCTGCCTATTGAGTTTTCATTCTTGGGAGTGTATTATAAGGTATAAGGCATGATACAGCAGGCATTAGTATAACAACAGCCACTTGATCAAACATCTGAAAACTCATCACCACACAGGGTATAACACCTTTGCTAGCACCGGCCCACAAAAACAACCAACTCTACAAGATAGCATTTGTTTGAGTGGAATATGTTGACTGTTACAACAATTGCTAACATGTTTAATTGTTCAAGCATTTTCTTATTGCTGAAATGGGAAATAAAACATTTAGAATTTCAGCAGTATTAGTTTTATGAATTCCCAGGGATTCCATAATGCACTACTCGTATTGGTATTTGGAATTGGTGAGTACAATAATTAAGGTACCCGTATCATTTTGTGGTATTGGTGCATAACTGTGTTTGGTGATGCTGGAAGATGGTTACACAGATTTTGGATACTGGTTTGTTGTCGGTAGGGGGCTTGGATATGGAACACGACTCTAAAGCGTAACAGAACAAGAGAAGAGAAAAACTTGGTAGACCATGTAAGGCCGTGGAAACATTGCTAGTACGTACCTCTTAGCTGGCCTGGGAATGCCTTGCTGTTTCCCCATTTGAGCTGGGGTAAGTGTGCATGTATTGGAAAATGTGGACTCCTCTGCTCAGACTGCTGTTTCCACAATCCGGAAAGGGATAAAGTGCAATCTGAAATGCAATCATAGACAGTATATAGATGGACAATTCAAACCAGCTCATGAATGAAGTTTTGCTCCAACTTGCTCTGGCTCCTATTGACTTACATGGAAAAGTAAACTCCTAGCTCTGTAACCATTTGTGTCACCCTCTCCATTTTGGGCTTTAGAAAATTGTGGTTTAACACTATTCTGGTATTGATTTATGATAGTGTCTTAGTAAATGCAGATACGGGTCTTGAAGATTGAACAATCGGCAGCTTTCAGTCTCTGTGAAAACTCCAACTTCCCTGCTACCCCATTGTCACAAATGCCATATAAGGAACTTGACTCCAGTTAGCTTAAGTTGAAATCAGCTTCTGTCACATTCGGCAAACACTATGGTGACGCCAGCACTCGGTCAGTTCATTCCTAATATACAGTCTGTGATTGTCTCAAAAATAGCAGTTTGTTGTTTAGCCAAAATTGTTCATCATCCATCTATCTCCATCTGTATCACTCAGCTACAAAGTGTTTAACAAATCCTTCTGTCCTTCCTTCTTCCCTTTCATACAGTACGACCCCAACGACGAAAACGGTTACGGTGGGATGGTCAAATTTGCAGTGGAACGAATGAAGGCTATTGTGGGCGAAGAGATGGACAAACTTCTTCTGAGATTCAAATATCCAAACTACGATACGGACGTGTCACTTCAAAACGCGCTGCAAGTCTGGACACCACCTAAAGACCGGTTTATGATGATCCAGCAAAATGCAATTGATCTAACGCTTGACATGTACTCAGCTCATTCTTTCCTGCACATCACAGACAAAACTGTTATGTACAACCCATTCATTCCCAGCCAACCTCGGCCGTGGTTTTTCCAAAGACACTTTCAAAATTTCCCCTTTGTTGTCAGCACATGTGGGTTTTCTTCAGGACGATTTTATTTTGAAGTTACAGTATCTTGCGCACAAGAGTGGTCTGTAGGGGTGGTCAGAGAAAACTTTAACAGACATAAGATTTACGAATGGTTGCCCAGCCCGAGTGATGGCGCCTGGATGTTGTGCACGCTAAATAAAGGTGGTGGACTGAGATATTTTCAGTCTGTGGACAACTGGCCTCAAAAAGTGGGCGTGTTTGTAGATTACGAGAAAGCGGAAGTGTCGTTTTATGACGTGAACGCCAGGGTTCTCATGACGTCGTTCCGAGAGTGCGTGTTCAATGAGCCAGTGTCCCTCCTGAAGTCTGCCCTTTACGGTTTGGGGGGTGCCACTGCAGACAATACAACCAAGCTCTACCCAGTGTTTGGTGTCTTCAAATGCTTTAACTCACTTGAAATCACTCCAGTAGACACCACTTTTTAACAAGGACTCAGAAAATAACATTATGCAAAACTTTTTCCCTAATGTTTACATCATTTTCACTTCTCATTTACAGACATTTAGGTTAAAGGGATGTAGTCATTGTTTATCTCTTTCATTGAATTCACTATTGCTCAGACAATCCCCTTTGTCACACCCCCCACATGTAACTGTTCTTTAATTTTTGTTGCGCTTATGATTTACCGATTTAAAAGTTGTTTCTAGAGTGATTCATATTGGTGTAATTCCTGCAAGAGAAACCATTGCTCTGACCATGAGCTCACTGTTCTTTCCAGTCTCTCTCTTTGATTAATATACTTTTTCCAAACATGTTTCAGTTTGGTGTTGGAGATCATTAGAATATAGATACATTTCCACAGACAACAATTTCAGTTATCTATGGAGGTCCCAATGCCAAATTAGAAAAGATATACTGAAAACGTTGCATGTAAGTACACAAATGGGCAAAAGATGGCACCATTTTGCAACATTTACACTGATCAAGGACTTACTGTGGACGTTACTGATTTTAGTGATCTCTGACAAATCAAAGTCAATTCGGAATTTGGCGGTACATGTAGACAATCATGCTGAATCATAAAATATTCTTGGAAAGAACCTGATCTTGTTGCTTTTTTTTTTCTACTCATGCATGTTTAACTAATTTGGAGGACAGCTTTAGCCTGTGGACTATATTTACCTCTGCTGCAAACGGACCAGGCTGGAAGTGGGGCATGGTAAAAAGTGTGTCAGTGTGTCGTAGTGGCTTTCTCTCTAGTCTGGATTCATAATAGATCAAAGTTTTCCCTGTTATGGAATGACATATGCCTCTATACAGTGTTGTACAGTAGAAACCTGTCAGTCTGCTTGGACTAACTATTGGCAAGAGAGAGAGGATGGGTTGACAGGACATTGGACAGCAGTAATTCCTTCTGCTAAAACTATTAATTTTCTACTCAATCCAAAAACTGCTTTAAGAACATAAAGCTGGAAAGTCAAAGTTATATTATAATACAAACAAATCAGACATGCCGTCTTTATTTGTGCTATTCAAATAACTCAGAACTAAGCTCGGTGCGCTCAGTTCACCCCCTGTGGCCGCACGGCAACAGCAATCAGCCAATCCTCACTTGACAGCAGTTAAGCATTTCCCTGCATCAAGCCATGATATCAAGCAACTTTCATTCATGCAGCAATCCTCCTCCTCCCCTCCACAGCCTTGTCGGTCAGACCAGCTAATCTTGCAAACATTGTCATCAGAGTCGTATATATGTGAGAATTCATGTAGTGTCAGATGAATTTCCAACAAATATATTAAATTCTATTAAATTCTATTAAACCCGCTGTCTTTTCTGTTCGAGTCTCTCCAGATTGAAACACATTACGGAGCCATTGTCGCCATCTGTATGGATTGGGAGGACCATCAACTCAAAAGGAAAAGCAATCGTGGCCTAGGTCAATGGTAATACAGAAGGATTCGTGAGCAGCTCCCTCATAATTTAGGCTTGAGATAAACAATAAAACTAATACAACTAAATATTTTGAAGTTTGTCATGTTTTGGGAATAAATACCCAATGAAGGCATGCAACTGGAATAGAACTCCCAAAGCATTTTATATCTAATTTGAAAGATCCTTGTATGTGCGTATGTGTTTATTTGTGCTTTTCATCAAAAACATAAACCTGTAAATCACTTACTGTAACTTATTTTCCTTTTGTCCTAAATTTGGTTCTGAATGTAAACACTGCTGTGAGTGATAATTACTGTTTGATAGATAGTTTACGACATACTTTGTGAATGTTGACCTAGAGCTTAACATCTCTCACATGTTACTGATACAGATAGAATTGTGTTATGTTATTACTAAATAGTCATTCATTCATTTTCAATCCCTTTATTAGTCAATTTCAGGCCACCCAATGCTCATAGCACCAGTCCCTCACTGATCCTCTGCAGGTGGTGAGTCCACAAGAAGATGAAGGAAGATGGCTGCTCCGTCCGTGGTGAAACAGCCTTGGTCTTTCAGCAGGGGCTTCAGGCAACGTGGGGTTAAGTGTCTTGCCCAAGGACACAACGACTGTAGATATTTGTGGGAGCAGTTGGAGTAGGTTCCATGGTGGGCTCGAACCCATGACCTCCACGCCCAAAGGCCAATGCTCATTACTAAATGTTATAAATATATGAAATATGGCTTTTCTTCGATATACAATGTCACATATTTTCATTAAAAAAAAATACATTTTATACAATTAAAAAAGGATAGTAATTCATATCTGAATGAGCATTCACCTTGCTATTTCCAAAGGTGTATCACTTAAGTATTTTGGACAAGGTCTCTTACTGGATTACTGCTTTTAGCTGTGTTACAAACAAATATCAGGCGAGGATGGGCTAAATTATGTGGGAATTTTGAGGTTTTAAAGATAAAAATTAACACGTAGCATGCATTATATGTTATTTCAAGTATTGAAATAAAGCCCATTTGCTTCTGGCTTATGGAAAGAACGCGCGCATGAGAGAGAGGGGGCGGGGTAGATCTGCCGGGAGCGCGCTTGGCCGTCATGACGTCACATGCACGTCTGGGTAGCGCGGGGAAGCACCAGCGTAGAGAGATCTGTCCACTGTACCCCTGAAGACGACCCAGAGACCGGATACGGACTAGAGTAGAGGACCAGAGGGACCAGAGGACGCGGGCACGGGTAGGTACGTACACCGGGAGCGACTGTCGGTGTGTTGTCGTGCCGCGGTTAGACGTGTGCGTGTGGAATAGCAGTCAGTGGCCTTTGCCTGGATAAACCCTGGGTGCAAACATGACAGGCTCCAGCCGCAGTCAGGCTCAAGTTGGGGATTGTCTGCGCACATGTATGTTTGATGGCGAGTACGTGTACGTGTGTATGTGTGTGCGCGCGTGCGTGTGCGTGTGTGTGTGTTTTGTTGACTGACTGACAAAGTGCATACGTCCCTGACCGCTACTAGCATGTGTGTCTGTGTGTACGGACTGACCAGGTCTGTTCTTCCATCTCCTGTTACTGTCAGAACACTGCCATTGACATCACGTTGACTGGACTGTATTGAGTGTATAGAGTTTGTTTTGAAATCCTCATCCAAATCATTGCATATACAGGTAATGTGAGTAATCACATGTGCATATAATCTGTAGATTACTAATATGGTACTACCATGAAATGTAAGGTCTATATTAAAGCTAGGGTACCTAATTCTTTGTATCTTATTTTTCAATATACATTTAGTTTGTTCCAACAGAAAGAGTATTGTCTTACTAGAAAACATGCTAACTTTTACAGAGAAGGAAAATCCCAGTGAGGCATTATGTGATGCTTTGGACTGAGAGCTGATTGGTTAAGTGTGGGTGTCCTCTCTGGTTTCAACCATACTTGCATCTGAAAACTGGTAATACAAGTGTATTTAAATACTTTGTTACATATATGATGATTGATATAGTTTCATCCATCAGTAATTGACTTTGAACAACAAGTCTGTATCGTACTTATTTATTGTGACAAGCCTAATAACTTCAGATGTGTATCATTTTTGCTCTGTACTAAGTACAGGGCTATATTAAGGCTGGAGTACCTGCGTTTGTTTTCTTGTTCATATTACATTATTTTGTACCTACAAAAATAATCTTGTAGCAACAAAATCTGATCTCTCTTCATCATAGAAAATGGATTTCTATGATGAGTATTTTTATGTCTGAAAATATGAAGGTTATTTTGTGTTTTTATTATCAACACTTTTTTTTGCTTTTGAATGATATAAACTATAACAAAAAAGTATTCAGTGTAAATAAATTCAATGTTTTAAAAGTTCAGTGTCCAAAAATTCAATGCTTTAAAATTCAGTGTCAAAATATTCCATGTTCTAAAATTCAGTGTCCAAAAATTCAATGTTGAAAAAAATGCGTAGCATTTTTTTTTGCTGGTTGAAATGTCAAGCTTGATTTCCGGGTAAATCAAGACAGAGGCAATCGATCAGCCAATCCTCCATAGATGTAGCCAGGGCCAGAACACGACTTTGGCTTTATCCGAATGTCCGCACTATACCATATTCACTCAGTCACTACATAGTGTGGGACTATATAGTGAGTGAGTGACTGAGTGAGTGGACTCATTCTGATGGCAATTCGGACGCTGCACACCATTTTCAGGCCGTGCTGTTGTACATGAGCGTCCCTCAGTAGCATGGATCATGGAGCGGAGAGAGGAGCGGCCATGATGAGGTAAAGGTAAAAGTTGAATTTTAGTTTTAATTAGGACATAACATTTAGTTGTAATAACATTGGAGCCCCCTTATGCTAACAGTTAATTGTAGAAGTAATTATGAAAACCAAAAAAAGGCGGCTTTTGTATCATACTTTCGCTGTTAATTACAATTGTTTTAAGAGTAATCATTAGTCTTAAAAATGTGATATTTCATGTAAATAATGCATGTGTTTAGTACAATTGATGGATTTGCTATGGCCCTAGTTTGTGCATCACTTTGTAGTAGTCATTTGCATTAAGTAAAAATGTGATAATGTGCATTTACTGATGACAGGGGGACATCTGTGAACATGAAGCTGGACACAGAAGATATGTGGACATGATCTTACGGACCAGATTTAAGGTCATGAGTACTTACTTTTTGAGCACAAGCTCCTTGCCTCTTGAAATCCAACAGACCTGATCATGTCAGAGTTAATGGCTTAAATGTATTTAAGATAGAAGTACTTAAATAAAAGCTATGAAACATGTTTCTCACTGATTGTATGATTGGATGAAACAAACGCATACATCACTTTTTATTGCACACAAAGAACTAAATCATAATAATTTTATTTTATTCCAGGTTGTGATGAGTACACCATAGAAAAGACAGTCAGAGGCAGACGTCCAGGCACCTGCTGCTGTTACTACTGCTGCTGCTGCTGTATATGTCTTCAGAAAATGAGAGATGTGTTCTAACTATCCATGACTTGAATAATAAACAAAAGAAAATATTGGTCGTTGTAGGAGGGGATGGAAATGGATGAAGAAATGATGGCCTCTGGAAGACAGCTGCCTCTGGAAAAGAAATTAACTCAAAAAAATCATTAATTTAAACAGACCCGGTTCTTCTGGGATTAAAATTAGCCTTTTGCGACAATCAGACATGGGGACATATATGTTCATATACATGTACTGTTGCAGTCAAATCAATGAATACAAATACACAGTAGTAGACGCTCTGAGGAGGAGCAGAAGTAGAATGCCTTTACACACATATGACCACAATTCAATAATTTAACATATCAACAGTAAATGTAAATAAATTCCCAGTCTTTAACAGGAGGCTAGTAGAGTGGGATTTACAAAATATATACTCAATTAAAACCATATTTATCAGCCTGTTTCCTCTCTGTAACATTAATATTCAATCTGTGTGTTTGTTTTCTCCCTAAAGAACCGATCCTTCATTCCTTCTTGGTTTCACTAAGATGCCAAAATTTAAGAGTAAAGATAGAATAATTATCGGAGGTCTAGATGACTAAAAATGAACAACATAATTAACAACAACCCCTTAGCAAGCTCTGTCTCTAGAACAGTCAGCAGGTTTCTGACCGATTGAATAATCTTGTCCTTGCTGCACTGCTAGAATAATATACACATTGAAATTGGGAACATAGTACATACAGCACACAAGAACCGCAAACCCCCATGTACTTGGCTTTGCTGCGTTTAATTTTAGCTTAGCATTAGCGAAGATCAGCTTTGGGGAATCGCCAAAACATAGAAGCCACCTACGCTGAGCTAGCTAATGATAAGCTAAGGTAAAAACATGTTCAGAAAGTACATAGTGGTTTGCGTGTTACATACCAACTAACTTAAAACACACTTACTGGTTTGCTGTGGACGCCATGTTCAGATGAACAAGACAGTCATGTTCTGGCCCCGGCTACATCTATGGAGGATTGGCTGATCCACTGCTTCGTTCTTGATTTACCCAGGAATCAAGCGTGACATTTCAACCAGCGAAAACATTTTTGGACACAGAATTTTTTTCAGCATTGAATTTTTGCACACTGAATTTATAAAACGTTTAATATTTTGACACTGAATTTTAAAACTTTGAATGTTGTTTATTTACACTGAATACTTTTTTGTTATAGTTTATATAATTCAAAAGCAAAAAAAAAGTGTTGATAATAAAAACACAAAATAACCTTCATATGAAAAAGCTGTCGGAACAAAAATCTAATTGTAATTGTAATGACTTCATTGCGGCACGGTGGCTGAGTGGATAGCACCCTCACCTCTCAACCAGGTCCTGGGTTGGAATCCCGGTCGGAACAGGGCCTTTCTGAGTGGAGTTTGCATGTTCTCCCTGTGTCTGCGTAGGTTTCCTCCGGGTACTCAGGTTTCCCCTACCACTAAAACATGTACAATAGGTCTGGCATGCACCTGCTGTACTGGCGCCCCTGCTCCCATCTCTGCGTGGAGTGAGAGGACAAATGCCCAAAAATAACAATTGTAAACCGCTTTGTGACTCTGGTCTGTGAAAGGCGGTATATAAATAAAGATTACTTACTACTTACAGTCTATGGTTTTACCATGAATCTATAATAATATATACTTTTACAAACGTGGTGTGAAGAGAAGAGACGCATAGAGGAATATCGTCTGCGGGAGCTTAAAACCATGATGATCAGAGAAGCAGGACAGAGCTGCGGCAGAACATGGCTAAAAGCTCAGATTATTATTAGCATTAGCCACGGCGCCCTATCCGCATCACCAGGTAAGAAACGAGAACATTCGAACGAACACTAGTGATAAACGTATGTCACAGATTTCTTATTTGAAACCTGTGGACATTCTAGTTGGACAAATGCTCGAAGCGAGTCAGAACACCCATGTTGCAGATTCTGCCTCAATTTCATTACTGTTGGGTGTCACGTATTGTTCATGTTTGTTGTGTATGTGCTTACCATTGTTTTAACTCTGCCTTGCAATGTGGACATTTTTGCTGTAATGAAGCTGGTGTCTACATTTTTGCATAATAATTTTTCCATAACATTCTTGTTGGGGTAATTCTTTTACATATACAACATACCTTACATACAAGGTCTTCCTTTGGTCTTTTCCATAGCTGTGGTCCTCCATGGTTCTTTTATATAACTGTGGTCCTCCATGATCCCTTCTTCAAGCTTGTTAGGGCACGGTGAATGCTACAATATTAGTAGCACCTGTGAAACAAAAACGCGATTTTCTTATCCTTTTTTTCCCTTATCCAATGTATTTAAAGATGGCGCATTGAAGAGCCATCAGCTTTCATATATTCTAAGTCTGAAAAAAATTCAAAAACATGGTAATATGTATATTATACATATACATTATTAATATACATGTACAGACGCTTTCAGAATGATTTGTTAATGTTTTCATGCCAAAAATAATGTTTTAGTGCAAGAAAAAGCGATCGCGGTAAACCCGGAAGTAACCATTAACATTAACAGAACATTTTGGGACACATCTGCAGAGGATCTGATTATGGATTTAGGTTTAGTGAATTTGGGTCACTCACCGCTGATGTTCACAATTCTTTGTTCAGTTTTCATGTTCCAGACACTTCTAGTTTTGAAGTGGCTAGCTAGCTGTTACTAGCCTAGCCACATCACGGCGAAACCTTTGGGAACTAAATATTTCATATATATAATTAAAAAAAAAAGATAATGCCCATTACAGCTTCCAATATCAAGAGCTATTTAATATTTGTTTGAATATATCTATTTTTGATATTCAAATTGTTTTTGAATATCGCACTTTGAAGTCAAAGCCCTAGTGTTTGTCTTATCCTGGACCATGAGTCTGTAATAAAAGTTGATGATGATCATGATATTATTCCACCTGTACTGAGAAAATAATTAGTATTAATAGATCCTTTTCCTGTCCCATGGCAAATGTTGCAACTTGTGATGCAACACTGACCCTAACACTAATCCTAACAGTAGTAATGAGGAGCACACTAAAGAATATTTTAAGTATAGCTCTATACTTTAGCATTAAAGAATAAAAGTATAACATACTACAGTATATACTCTAGTGCAAGAAATATATACTTATGTATAAATCTGTAGATACATCCGTGATACTACCTTTATATTCTTGCTCGAGTGTTTAAGTCGTGCTCTCAGGGTTCCAATATTCACAGTGATGAAACTGCTGTAAATGTTAGCACCAAGAGGTTTTGGGCGACATGTGGTTCCATATTGAACATTCTAACATTATTTCAAATGATTGCACAAGCATGACATGTGAGGTCAAGTCGGCAGTGATTTGTAAGTCCTCATTGCTTGTTGTACAGTCTGAAGCCGATGGAGGAGATTCTAGATCATGTTTCTAGACAAAGCTATTTTATATTTAAATTTAGAGATTTATGCATTTCTTGTGGTATTTCTGTTAATTCTTAAAATCCTATCTCACCGCAATTAAATGTGTTTTTCATGAGTAAAAGTGCAGTATTTGAAGTTTATAAAAGCATGAGGATTTTGACTCAATCACAAAGAGGCTCTGGCATCATGTGATAGATGAAGCATTGATTGGCTTTGTGGTCTTCAAAAGCATTCTATTTCTCCATGTCCCGCAGACACAAGCATATGACTGACCCTTGTGTGCAGCTCAAGCAGTCAATCTGAACCCAGACAGGGAGCAGGGACCACAGAGGCACTCGAGTGTTAAAGGTGTATGGAAGTGACCTAAAACTCATTTCTTGCAACTTCATCACTTCCTGCTTTTTGGTATCTCTGCAATCACTGAGCATCTGAATCCATTTAACGACAGAAAGTGTCAGAAAGCAATTCAAAAACATGTTCAATAGCTGACCTGTAAATGATCACTTTATTTTTCCCTGTAGGGAACAGGATATGATTTAATAATTTGCAAAATTAAGAAGAACTATTACGACTTCAGTTGTAATAGTTCTCATTTGCCTGTCGTAATCGACAACTCCCAGGTGCAGATCGTAGAGGAGTGCAAGTTTCTGGGTTTAACTCTGTCTAACGATCTGAAATGGGTTAAAAACACTGACCGAGTCGTTAAGAAAGCTCGTCAGCGTCTCTACTTTCTGCGTAAACTTAGAGAATTTACCACTAACTCTAAGATTCTGCTTAACTTTTATCGCTGCACCATTGAGAGTTTACTTGTTGGTTCTGTGTCTGTGTGGTTTGGAAACATCACAGATAAAGAAAAGAGCTTTAAACAAGGTGCTCCGCTCTGCAAAGAGGACCGTGGGCTGTGAGCTTCCTGTTCTGGAGGTTCTTTATAAATCCAGACTTTTAAACAAAGCTCTTAGGATTGTCAATGACTCTTCTGGTCACCCTGGGAAAGCCATGTTCCAGCTTCTTCCCTCTGGCAGAAGATATCGCTCTCTGAGATGCAGGACATCTCGTTACGCTAACAGTTTTTATCCACAAGCTGTTATCAGTGTGAACAGAGCACTTTAATGATTTGCACTTGTTTTGAAACTGTTTTAGTCGATTGATTTTACAGTGACATTTGTTTACTGTTTTATTTGTTTTATTTTTGTCTTTTAATGTTGTTTTATGTCTGTATTTGTCTGTGCACACTGGAGACTTTTGCTAATGTATTCCAATGTGTTTTTTTTTTTTACTGCAAATGGCAAATAAACTGAATCTGAATCTGAAAATTGTCTTGGTTTAAACCAGGGGTTCCCAAACTGAATACAAAATGAATACGTAGAAATGTCAATACATTTATGAATGTTTTATATTATGGAGGTACTTTGTGTTATGTTTAGTTATGTTTTTTTTGAACCACTAACGTAAAGTTATATCTTTAAAATTTTAATTCTAAATATGTTGGTTTATAATATAAAAGAGCATAGCCGTTTACTTGTGGAAATTATCTTTGAAATTAGGGTATTGCATGTCATGGTAGTATATAATTACTTACCAATGCTTGAAATTCAACTATACTAATAAGGAATCATTCGGGGTGCTACTAAAAAGGGTCTGGTTTAAACTATTAAACAGGTTACATCCTAAACAGACCTGGAATTCTTTACCTTCTTTTAACTTCAGCCAATTCTCTTTCTTAGAAACCTGACCACAAAATGAAGGTAACATACATCCTCTTTGTCATCCTCTGAGTCAATTTCAACTCCTTCTGTATCTAAAATACACAAACCTTTTCCTTTCCCAATGACTCACGCGTGCCAAAGCTCAAAAACAGGAAATAATTGGTTGCTAATGTATTGTTGTGATAAACTTGTGTGTTTAAGGGCAGTTGGGACATTACATTAAGTCCAGGTCAGTAGGTCCAGAGGGGGGAGGCCACATACTATATTTATACAACTTTTAAATGAAGCAATAATTCATACGGAGCGTGAAAGTGACTCAGACGACGGCATAGCGGTTTGCATGTGTACATCTCACTGTTATGTCTGCACTGCATTGTCACTCAGAGGTGACCCACAGATGGACTACTGAACAAGAATTTACTAGTTATGATAAATCTAGTTTCAATCATGTAAAGCTGTAGTTATTTTGATAATCATTTAGTGTGCCGATTATGGACGATTAATCAATTTAGGGATGTAACAAGCTAAATGATACTTGGGCTAAAAAATACTTATGGGAGATAATTTAGTATTTATAGTCGGAATCATGACATGGAATTGTTTTTTCTTAAGTGTTTTTAATAAAGCAACATGTTACATCTAGCTATGTAGTCTCTTTGAAGATGTTCTCCAGTAGCAATGCTTTATTTATCCTTCTTTAATAGATTTATGCAACTCTTCATGGAATTGAACGAATAATCGGCCATCTAATCAATAATCAAAATCATTTTTAGTTATAGCCCTAAATTCACTACTAAAATGAGTGGACAACAATTTAAATAATTGATTAGATGTTGAATAATTACAAACAATAATTAATATATATATATATATATATATATATATATATATATATATATATATATATATATATATATATATATATTACAGTGCCTTGCGAAAGTATTCGGCCCCCTTGAACCTTTCAACATTTCGCCACATTTCAGGCTTCAAACAAAGATATAACATTTTAATTTTTTGTCATGAATCAACAACAAGTGGGACACAATCGTGAAGTGGAACGAAATTTGTTGGATAATTTAAACTTTTAAAAAAAATAAAAAACTGAAAAGTGGGGCGTGCAATAATATTTGGCCCCTTTACTTTCAGTGCAGCAAACTCACTCCAGAAGTTCAGTGAGGATCTTTGAATGATCCAATGTTGTCCTAAATGACTGATGATGATAAATAGAATGCACCTGTGTGTAATCAAGTCTCCGTATAAATGCACCTGCTCTTTGATAGTCTCAGGGTTCTGTTTAAAGCGCAGAGAGAACCATGAAGACAAAGGAACACACCAGGCAGGTCCGAGATACTGTTGTGGAGAAGTTTAAAGCCGGATTTGGATACAAAAAGATTTCCCAAGCTTTAAACATCTCAAGGAGCACTGTGCAAGCAGTTATATTGAAATGGAAGGAGTATCAGACCACTGCAAATCTACCAAGACCCGGCCGTCCCTCCAAACTTTCATCTCAAACAAGGAGAAGACTGATCAGAGATGCAACCAAGAGGTCCATGATCACTCTGGATGAACTGCAGATAACTACAGCTGAGGTGGGAATTAGGGTTTAAAATTTTTCCCAAAAATGAGACTTATCAAATCCCGGGAAAAGACGACGCCTTTCCCGGGAAATCTCGGGAAATAGCTGTTGTTTGTAGTTGTTGTTTTTAGCCCAAGTAATGTATGATATCACTCAAATATATAATCCAACAAAAGCTGCCATCTCCACTAGTGTTTCACCAAGCGACTTGCTAGCTTTTCTAAAGTAGCCATAGCGTTTTCAGACGTTTTGTTGATGGGCTTTCTTCAGGAATTTCACTATTATGAGATTCTAAATGTCTGCGCAATCCACTTGTCAACCAGTGACGTGCGGTGTGGTTTGGAGGCACTGACTTCAGCCCTGTCAGATGAACATATATCATATAAATCAACAGAACCTACAGAGCGGCTTATTCACAATTAGTTTGGCTACAGCAGAATGTTTTCCATGGCCCGCATTGTTTGCTCAAACAAAACGCAAAAGTTCGTAAAAGGCACATTTCCAATTGTGTTATGGGTCTTACCTTAGTTATTATTAATGAACAGCACAGACCACTTCAGTTCAGACCAGTTTCATGTTTAAGTCCAGATAATAGTTTGAGCGCAGATATGTAATCCCCCATTTGGAAATAAGCCCAAAGAGTTTTAAAGCGTAAAACAAAACGGGTGCCACCTCCATAAACTCCTGTGTTTTCGATGCAGCCGGCTCTCGGGCGCATCCAATTTCTAATATCAACCTTCTTACCCTTCTCCTCTCTTCTTATCATTCCTATCATCATTGTAAGCAGAACATTACCCTAAATGTATTTTATATGATTTTAAAATTTGTTATATGTATGTTAGCCAAACATGTTGCTGCCCTTAGCAGATGGAAAAAAAGAAAGGAGCTTTCTGATTAGAATTGGACGTAACCCAATTCTGGCCTCATTACAAGTCGTGGTTTAGCGCGATTAAGACCCATATTTGTTGTCAAAAACACAATTTATGAGCCATCCTCTGTTGATTGTAAATGAAATATGTTTGAACTTTGAACAACAATAAACGTGCTTTATAATAGGAGCGCACTGTATTTTTTTTTTTTAACTTTCATTTCCCGTTTTACGTCATAACATTTCCCGGGAACAATAACATTTCCGTATCCCGGGATTAAACCCTAGTGGGGATGGTGTGTTCAGGGTGATGAGCTGTGTTGCTTTTACGCCAAACATATCGTTTTGCATTGTGGCCAAAAAGTTTGATTTTGGTTTCCCTCTGACCAGAGCACCTTCTTCCACATGTTTGGTGTGTCTCCCAGGTGGCTTGTGGCAAACTTTAAACGAGACTTTTATCGGATATCTTTGAGAAATGGCCACTCTTCCATAAAGGCCAGATTTGTGCAGTGCACGACTGATTGTTGTCTTATGGACAGACTCTCCCACCTCAGCTGTAGTTATCTGCAGTTCATCCAGAGTGATCATGGGCCTCTTGGCTGCATCTCTGATCAGTCTTCTCCTTGTTTGAGATGAAAGTTTGGAGGGACGGCCGGGTCTTGGTAGATTTGCAGTGGTCTGATACTCCTTCCATTTCAATATAACTGCTTGCACAGTGCTCCTTGAGATGTTTAAAGCTTGGGAAATCTTTTTGTATCCAAATCCGGCTTTAAACTTCTCCCCAACAGTATCTCGGACCTGCCTGGTGTGTTCCTTTGTCTTCATGGTTCTCTCTGCGCTTTAAACAGAACCCTGAGACTATCAAAGAGCAGGTGCATTTATACGGAGACTTGATTACACACAGGTGCATTCTATTTATCATCATCAGTCATTTAGGACAACATTGGATCATTCAAAGATCCTCACTGAACTTCTGGAGTGAGTTTGCTGCACTGAAAGTAAAGGGGCCAAATAATATTGCACGCCCCACTTTTCAGTTTTTTATTTTTTTTAAAAGTTTAAATTATCCAATAAATTTCGTTCCACTTCACGATTGTGTCCCACTTGTTGTTGATTCATGACAAAAGATTAAAATTTTATATCTTTATGTTTGAAGACTGAAATGTGGCAAAATGTTGAAAGGTTCAAGGGGGCCGAATACTTTCGCAAGGCACTGTATATGTGTATATATATATATATATATATATATAATATATATATATATATATATATATATATATATATATAAAATTTGTCAATTAATCTTTCAGGGAACCAAAGTAGTTGATTGTGGAGCAGGGGAATGGAGTTAAAAAACAATTCCATGTCTGTTTTTGATGAGGAAGGGATATTCTATTCTCAAATCAAGATACAACAATACAGAATAATGCAACAGACTTAAATGCAATGCCTGCGTGAGCTGAGCGAAACCAGTACTAGACCAGCACTAGACTCTCTGAATGTTACCACGATCCAGGTGTCTGTTTTGGCCCAAGGACAGAAAGACCAGATGGTCCATATTTACATACTGAAGCTGACTCTTTCACCTCAGCAGCAGCTCACCAAGAGACCTGAAGCCCAGTGAAGCAGAGAAAAGGTTTATCATCTAGATCAGTGTTTTGCAACAACTGTGCCGCGGCACACTAGTATGCCGTATGATATTGTCTGGTGTGCCTTTTGCCAACTTTGTCTAAAAATAACTGCATTCACTATTGACGAGCGCTGACTTGTCTTGAACTGTTGCGTAACCACGTAATATTTTTTCATGTCAGTAGGTGGCAGCAGAGAGCTAAGTTCTTTGAAATTTAAGAATTGAATTAAACCACCAAATGTAACAAGTAGCGGGGTGGCGAGAAATGTAAGAGTTGGATGCGACCAACCAATGTAAGAGGCAGTGGGGAGAATTTTGGCGAGTGAGAAGTGAAAGTGATTGAGACGTTTTTGAAAAGGAATTATGCCATTTCTGAACAGGATTCACATCCTCCGCTCTGACCCCGGGGCAGCTGTGGCCCGCGTTGTACTGACCTTTGACAACAGCTCAGCGAACGCACATCTGTAACATGGTGCCGCACGCGGACCCTAGTCGCGTGGACGGAACCATGGAGTCCCGGACAGAACCAGCTGCGCGGTCCTTTACTCGTGTTCAGGACCATCTCCTGTGTCTCCCCGAGTCTCTCCTGTGTCTTTTGCCGAAGTGCAAAACTCCTGAATTTAAAGCTCGGATACCTACATTTTCTCCATGCATTAAAAATGCATGTTATTTGTGCAAAAAGTAAAATGTTATACAAAAATCCACTGATTTGTTTACATTTCCCCCCCCCCCCACTTTATTCCCAAACTCTTGTTAACTCATTGTATTGAGAAATATTAAACCAAGCTTAATGTCAAGGCCTGGATTACTTTGATAAGAATGACTTTATATTGTAAATATAGGCTACAGAGTATATATTTTTACATTTTCTCATAGTGGTGTGCCGCAAGATTTTTTCAATGAAAATAGTGTGCCTTGGCTCAAAAAAGGTTGAAAAACACTGATCTAGATTCTAGAAGCAATCTTGATTTATCATCTGAAAGGTTACTTTGCAAGTTGTCAAGCTTTAGAAATATGAGGAGTCCTCAAACTTCAACTGTGATGATTTTCAAACATTTTATTTTTGCCTAATGGTGCTGTAAATTAACCTGGCAAGAGCCAGATTGATGATTGTGTAGAACTCTAATGCGGTCTCCACAATATCCATCTGGGACTTCTGCAGGAGAATCCTTTCGGAGAAAGGAGGGATAAGCAGCAGAATACTTCAAGCTGATTGGGCAAAGTGACGCTGTGTGCCCACCTTCCAAGGTTTGACTTAAACCAATCCCGGTAACATTATGTCGTCATCGGCGTGCTCTCTTTCAAAAAAGAAATTGGAGATTCTGCTAAAACTGATTTGATAGCCTCAGCTACGCGTCCATCCTCCTGCGTAGCCATGTTTGTTTTGCTTCGGCCCGGCACTTCTTGCTTTCGTCAAACCCGGATATCCCGCCCTAAACCCCCAGACTGGCACGTGATTGGCTTGAACACCTAGATGTTCTACTCAAAAAGGGTTGGCGGGAGCGGGACAAGATGTATTCTCGAGTGTTTGTGAACTTGCAAATACCGCGAGAATTCAGCTTGCAGGCAAGGTTATCTGTAAGCATTTGACTAATACTGTACTGTAATCTTTGTTGGCAATAACAGGTCAAACATTTCCTGTAGGTCATCACCGGGTTCCCACACTCTGTAACTTGCCATTCTGCAGATCTCCATTTTAGAGCTGAGATTTTTTTGGGGGGCTGTTCGGGGCAACACAGACTTTCAGCTCCCTTTACAGATTTTCCATTGGTTTGAGGTCTAAAAACGGGCTCCTCCAGAACCTTTACATTTTTCCTTTGGAGCCATATTTCATCTTCAATGCTGTCACTGATGGAAGGGCCATTCTATCACTCAATAAAGGGTGACAACTTGCACAATTGGTATCTGCTAAATGCTTATTTGCCCCAGTGTATATAGTTTCTGCTTGTTTCCAGCCTTATGGGCGGGTGGAGAAGTTCTTCCTCAAGTGGAGAAATTCAAGGATCTCAGGATCTTGTTCACAATTGCGGGAAGGATGGAGCGTGAGATTGAAAGGCGGATTGGTGCAGCGTGAACAGTGACGTGGTCATTGTATCGGACAGTTGTGGAGAAGAGGGAGCTGAGCCGAAAGGCAAAGCTCGCGATTCACCAATTAATCTTTGTTCCCTCCCTCACCTATGGTCATGAGCTTTGGGTAATGTCTGAAAGGACGAGATCTTCAACACAAGCGGTCGAAATGAGGTTCCTCCGCAGAGTGGCTGGGCGCTCCCTTAGGGTGAGGAGCTTAGTCATAGGGCTGGGCGATATGGCAAAAAAAAAAAATCTCCGATTTTTTCACACCAAATCCGATTTTCGATTTTAATCGATTTATTTTTTTCTATTTAAAAACAAACTACAACTGACAAAGAAATAGATTTTCCTTTATGCAGTTTAATCTAAATCCCCATGGAGCATAAGTGTAACAGGAATTAAGCCTTAAAACATGCTTGTAAACGAGATGGCTCTGCCATTGTAAACAGTGAAAATGTAGCTTAACAGTTTTATAATAACTTCACTTACAATGACACTATGCACCTTCAAAATAACTTAAATCACACAAACAAGGCCCATCGCAAATATATCAATCCTATTAAACACATGCATTATTTACATGAAATATCACATTTTTAAAATTGATTACTCAAAATAGAAATGTTGTAACAGTCTTTTCCAAAAGCCTCCTCGGGTTTTCATGCTTGTTCTTTCAACTGTGCCTGAGTAACTGTGCTGTAGTACAACGCTCGGTCCAGCTGGTGGCGCTAATACTAACTTCAGTGACTGTGCGAGCTTCCTGTTTACATTCTGATGCTGTAGCTAACAGCTACTGTAGCAGCTACTGTAGCTAACAGCTACTGTAGCAGCTACTGTAGCTAACAGACAGCGGGGAACACGTTGTTTGTATCAGAGCAATGAGAGCAATGTGTGAGACGTGTCTTTCCCCAAAGTGCAGCGGCTCAGTGGGACACGAGTGTGTGCGCTTTGGAATAACGAGCGTGAGAGAGCGTGAAAGATGTGGCGTACGACCGGAGCCTGTGTGTGTGTGTTTTGGCGATTAAATAAAGTCTGATTCTTGAACGTTTGAAGTGTTATTGCAACAGCACCAACTGTGAGAGCGAGCATCAGGCCAGAGGGAGACTGTTAGCATTAGGTTAGCTTCAAAATGACTGCTCAACACCATAGACCCGCGGTTAGCGCTGTAGTTCTGCGCTGGAGAAAATAAAAATCGAATTTTTAAAAAAAGAAATCGCCCTAAACGTAAAACTCGAATTAATGATTAAAATCGATTAATCGCCCAGCCCTACTTAGTCACCTCCACTGGTCCCTCTACGTCAAGAGGGACCAGTGGAGTTGGCTCGGGCGTCTGTTCCGGATACCTCCTGGACGCGCTCCTAGGGAAAAGAACCAAAGAATTTTGGAAAGAACCGCCCTCTCCAGAGGGATCATCATCAAAACGTGTCTCGCATATCACCAGAAGGATTGACAATTCGGAGAACCAATAGTCTAGAAGATTATCCGGAAAGATATCCTCCCATATACCTTTAAAATCAGTCATTGGCCTTTTTTTGCATGAATTGGCAGTGGCATTGTAAAACTGGACGGTATGTCTTTAATCCTCCCTAATCTCACTTCTACTTATTTTCTTTCCAGGTTATTTCGTCGTCCCAAGAACCATGGATTAACCACATGTATCTGTAACATTTAACAAAAGTGATGGATTACCTGGAGGCTACACTGACATCTGTGTCCACACGACGGCTCTCCCCTCTGCCTCAAACGGCCCACTTTTGAGCGCCATTTACTTCTCCACCTTCAGTCCTTCATTTCTTTCCAAAACTTTCCTTATCTTTTGATTTGAAAATGAATCAAGCTTGCAAATTGGAAAATTTGAATTATGCCATTAGATTTAAAATTTTTGTAATGGTAGTTTGTCATTATATATAACTCAACATAAAGTTCACAATACAAAAATTGCTTCATATCAGATATCTACTGAAAATTGTCAAAAATATTTGGCAATTTAATTTATTTTTTTAAATATTATCCTAATTTATCCAAATCTTATACAAATACAACTGAATATGACAACACCACTGACGACATTGGCAAAATATGCATTTCAAGTGATAATAAATCGTATAGAAATATTTTTTTTTTGTAGTCCAGTAATTGTCTACAAAGCTGCCCCAGAACTTGCCGCATCCAAAACAGCTTAGAACGATTTTTTTTAAATTTTTCTTGCTCTCAAAACCATTGTATACCAGTGGAAGTCTTCACTGATCCTCTTCTTGAAACCATCACCCAGTCTTGGCCTTCTCTTTTTCACCATGTACGGCAGTTCACGCTCTGTATCCAAACTGGACGTAGTGGGATCCAATGGTACAGGCTCGGCTTCTGGCAGCCCCGGCCGCTCCCCGCGCCTGCCCCGCTCCCCTCGCATGGCCCACCGGCGAAGCAGTGGCAACATGTCCAATTCCAACGTAGGACTCACAGGCTCTGGCAAAACCCTGTCTATGGAAAACATCCAATCCATGAATGCAGCCTATGCCACAGGCGGCCCCATGTATTTCAGCGATTCCCCTGAGGACTCTGTGGAGGTGGGGCTGAATCCGTCCTTGCCCAAAAGCACCATGACACTGGGCAGGGCTGGAGCCAGGGTGCCCTACGGGGTGCGAGCGGCTTTGATAGGCAGCAGTCCCAACATAAACAGCGGAGGGGGAGCGATGGTGCCCCTGGACGCCATTGTGTTTGGGGCGGATCTGCAGAGCCAGCCTCCGCAGCCCTCCACTGTGCCGCACTCCATGAGACAGGTGGGTGATAGGGTTATTTGACAATTCATGACATTCTGGTCGTTCTAGCCTTGTGTTTCAGTTTTTCTGGCAGGTGCCAAATTGAAAGATTTTTTTTTGTTATTTGATAGTAATTCATTTCACAAATCCGCTTTATTTTCTATGTCTTAAGTGGCATCTTGATACCCTTTGTGTTAATTAAAACTACTCATTTTGAATCTGCAATTTTACGTAAAGATATGTTCATGTACATCTGTATTTTACTTTTTCCATCCATCCATCCATCCATTTTCTTCCGCTTTATCCGTTGCCGGGTCGCGGGGGCAGCAGTCTAAGCAGAGACGCCCAGACTTCCCTATCCACACACACCTCCTCCAGCTCGTCCGGGGGGACCCCAAGGCGTTCCCAGGCCAGCTGAGAGACATAGTCTCTCCAGCGTGTCCTGGGTCTTCCCCGGGGCCTCCTCCCGGTGGGACGTGCCCGGAACACCTCCCCAGGAAGGCGTCCAGGAGGCATCCTGAACAGATGCCCGAGCCACCTCAACTGGTTCCTCTCGACGTGGAGAAGCAGCGGCTCTACTCCGAGCTCCTCCCGTGTGACTGAGCTCCTCACCCTATCTCTAAGGGAGCGCCCAGCCACTCTGCGGAGGAAGCTCATTTCGACCGCTTGTATCCGCGATCTCGTTCTTTCGGTCATTACCCAAAGCTCATGACCATAGGTGAGGGAGGGAACGAAGATTGACCGGTAAATCGAGAGCTTTGCCTTTCGGCTCAGCTCCCTCTTTACCACAACGGTACGATACAGAGACCGCATCACTGCGCACGCTGCACCGATCCGCCTGTCAATCTCACGCTCCATCCTTCCCTCACTCGTGAACAAGACCCCGAGATACTTGAACTCCTCCACTTGAGGAAGGACCTCTCCACCCACCTGGAGAGGGCAAGGCACCTTTTTCCGGTCGAGCACCATGGCCTCGGATTTGGAGGTGCTGATTCTCATCCCAGCCGCTTCGCACTCGGCTGCAAACCGTCCCAGTGCATGCTGCAGGTCCTGGTTCGTTGGAGCCAACAGGACGACATCATCCGCAAAAAGTAGAGATGAAATCCTGTGGCTCCCGAACCGGACCCCCTCCGGCCCCTGGCTGCGCCTAGAAATTCTGTCCATAAATACAGTGAACAGAACCGGTGACAAAGGGCAGCCTTGGCGGAGGCCAACATGCACCGGGAACAGGTCTGACTTACTGCCGGCAATGCGAACACAGCTCTGGCTCCGGTCATACAAGGACCAGACGGCCCTCAGCAGAGGACCCCGGACCCCGTACTCCCGGAGGACCCCCCAAAGGACACCCCGGGGAACACGGTCGAACGCCTTCTCCAAATCCACAAAGCACATGTGGACAGGTTGGGCGAACTCCCATGAACCCTCGAGTATCCGATGGAGAGTATAGAGCTGGTCCAGTGTTCCGCGACCGGGACGAAAACCACACTGCTCCTCCTGAATCCGAGATTCGACCATCGGACGTAGCCTCCTCTCCAGTACCTTGGAGTAGACCTTACCGGGGAGGCTGAGGAGTGTGATCCCACGATAATTGGAACACACCCTCCGGTCCCCCTTCTTGTAGAGAGGGACCACCACCCCGGTCTGCCACTCCATTGACACTTTACTTTTTGTCATAAATAATTGTCTTGCATAATATCCAGTGTTGCTCTAGTTATGAGTGCAATTTGGGTCAAATATATGTCACGGCCTCTTGTTAGTAGACAAGTGGATCGAAGGAGCATGTATTTGGTCCACCAAGAATCATTTCAGTCTAATTTCGCCCTAGTATCAACGAATGTAGTCTCACAATCCATAGAGTAGCACTCCTGAACCCTTACTAAACGTGAGTCGTGTAAGAGTAAGTGTTGTTGAACCCCTGTGAGGAGCTGTTTTGTGCAATCCTGTGTGAGATAAGAGCTGTGTGGTACAGATGATGACAGCGGACTGTCCTCCCACTGTCTCTGCAGCATTAGTCATAATGATGCCCAGCTCTGCTCTTTGCCACATGTACCACTCCACTCTTCTTTCCGTATACACGTCTTATACACACATTTACGTATTTCATTTTCATTATTTCATTTCATTTACTTTTACCCTATGTCCAAGTTGTGTGTTAAATGTATTTTACACAGGAGGGCAGGGGAAGTGCAGCACTGATTATTGCTGTCAATGTATTTTGCTGATTGGCGAGTCCTTCCTAGCCTGGCTCTGCCAGACCCTTGTAGTTCCGCCATGCTCCACCAGAGGCGTTTGGCTGAACCACATGGGTCTGGTACATAGACTGTATATATTAACGGACAGAGTCACGCCTAAGAAAATTGTGAAAAAACGCATCTGCGCATGCGTCAGCCGGCGCAACTCCATTCATTTGAACGAGAGACTTCAAAAATTCATAGCAAGTAAACTAGAGTGGTCCAAAAAAATCCACCCCCCTCAGCTAGCTGTCTAGCTATAATCTTGTGCAGAGCATATATGTCTTTGAGTTTGATGTTGCTGTGCACTGTCCCTTTCAATAAAGACTCACAGTAGCAGTCATTCAAACTTGAGTGTGCATGTTTGTGTCTTCATGATAGCTCTACAGTGGAAATAATGAAATATTCAGGCTTTTTTATCATATCTATTTAGCCGATGAGGGCAAAACATATTTTTTAATGCTCTGATGAATAGTATTTGATCACTTCAGATGTGACACACTTAACTTTAGGTGTGTCATTGACTGTGGTGGTAACTGTTCAAATGCAGCTTTAAATGCCTCCTGTCTTTGTATTTCAATGGAAAACAGACCGCATTTTAATTTGTCCGCCATCATCTGTTTGCTGAGATCTAAGATTGTTTTTGTATAAAGTATATCATAAAGTACATATTTTCCCCTGTGTTTTGTGTCACCAGCTCCTCCATGAACCCCCTGCTTTTTGGTCAGAATATTATGTATGGTGTCTCAGAGTTTCCCAGAACCACAAAAGCAGCCACTCAGCGGCCGTGCTTTCTCTGTCATCCTGTCATTTAGTGTTACCCCTTCAGCACAGCTCCGCACAAATCTTCTATTATTGGTGAACTTAATTTAAAAACTCCAAGTTACCTAAACCAAATGTGTAGTACTGGTTTCTGGTTTAAATCTTCAAAATCTGTTTCTATGTTAGAAATATAACATTGAAGTCATGTGAAGTATTGTCTTCTACCAACATGTTTTGTCAGTCAGTCCCAGGGCAGCTGTAGCTTCAGTAATAGTTTAGTACCTCTGAGTGTTGGCTCTGGCTTCAAATCCCAGTAGAAACCCAGCCTTTTTGAGTGGAGATTACATGTTGTACTGAGATTATTGTAAATATCTTCTTTCTGAGATCAATAAAGTCTTATACCAATGTCTATATAAGATAAGATATCTGGAAACGTTTTGTAACTTGACTGATGTTTTTCCTGTTGATATTTGAGTTGCAGGTGAGAGACGGAGCCATGAGTGACCTTCAGACACAGCTTAGAGAAGTGCTAAGAGAGAACGAGCTTCTACGACGAGACGTAAGGCTCAAATGTGTAATTTTATTGATGGTCCATATGGAAAATTAGTCAACACACTAAACTATGCTCTGTATTTTATTTATACATAATGATCAATCAAAAAAAATCCTTATATGGTAACAGCCATTTACTAATTTTAAACTTCTGTCCATTAAAACAAAAACTAAGCATTTTGAAATTGACACATCTTCCAGCTCATCTGGGGGACCCCAAGACGTTCCCAGGCCAGCTGAGAGACATAGTCCCTCCAGTGTATTCTGGGTCTTCCCCAGGACCTCCTCCGGGTAGAACATGCCTCCCCAGGGAGGCGTCTAGGAGGCACAGTCTAGAACGTCTAGAAGGGACCAGCATCTGGGACCTTGCGACCACAGCTACAAGCTGCAACATCGGCGATAGAGGAGGAGAACATGGTCCAATCAGACTCAATGTCCCCCTCCTCACCCGGGACCTGGGAGAAGCTCTCCCGGAGGTCCGAGTTTAAAGTCCATCTGACAGGCGGCTCAGCGAGACATTCCCAGTAGACCTTCACTTTATGCTTAGGTCTGCCAGGTCTGACCGGCTTCCTCCCCTGCCAGCGGATCCAACTCAGGAACAGGTGGTGATCGGTTGACAGCTCTACCCTTCTTCACCCGAGTGTCCTGGTGCCTCTTGCACTGGTGGACACCCGTGTGCTCAAACATGGCGTTGGTTATGGAAAAACTGTGACTAGCACACAAGTCCAACAAATGAACACCCCTCAGGTTCAGATCGGGGGCCTTTCTTCCCAATCACCCCATTACTTACCATAACTGCACAAAATAATGTAAATTCTGTACAAGCCAGACTGCTGTTTTAACTGTAAATTTGCAGTTGAAAACTTTTGACAGTATAATTGGAATTGACAATGATATAACAATACTAACTGTTGCAATTTTTATTTTCCAATTTTTAAACAATAATAAACATCCATCCAACCATTTTCTTCCCCTTAATCCATTTCTGGGTCGGGGGGTGGCAGTCAGAGCTGCATCCAGTCCACATAGTACCAGCCCCTCATTGATCCTCCTGCAGGTGGTGAGTCCACAGAAGGACGGCTGCTTTGTCAGTGACAACACAGCTTTGTCTTAAATAATATTTATTAAAAGATAAAATTATAGTAAATTTAATCCAAAACTTAATCCAATTCAGTTAATATTACGTAATACATTAGTATGTATTACAATACAGTAAAATAAACATAAAACATACATATAGTATAATCATATTTTAGAAAAAAGAGAATTTTTTTCTTAATTTTTTATTTGGAAACATTTTTATTGGAAATATGTGTGTATTAGAAACACAATAAGAAAAAAGCAACACTCTCATCTTGTTGCAAAATTACTTGACGTGGTTAAATTGAAGCCATACTGTTGTAAAGACCATAATGTGACTGGAGGGATTCCAAAAACTTATTTGCCAAAGCGATTGTTTAGAACAGAAAATTAATATCTCAGCTCATATTTTAAGGATTCGTGATAACATACAGAATATGAACACACTACATAGTTCAAGCCAGAAGGGGCAGGGGAACGTGTTTGTGTTAGAAGTTCCTGAAATTAGTGCGGATAAAGACTCCTACACAAAAGGAGTTAGAAATGCAGAAATATCGAAATATTTCCTAGTGCGGAGAATGTACTTTATCCTTGTCGTTTCTGTGAGATTTCTTGCCTGTTGAGCATTTTTGTTTCTCTCTTTGCAGCTAGAAGCGAAGGAGTCCAAGCTGAGTTCCTCTATGAACTCCATCAAGACGTTCTGGAGCCCGGAGCTGAAGAAGGAGAGGGCTCTTCGGAAAGACGAGGGCACAAAGATCTCAGTGTGGAAGGAGCAGTACAGGGTGGTGCAGGACGAGAGCCAGGTGGGCCCCTACACAGCCTCTTTATTGATTTGGGTTTAATGTTCTGATTGTATTATAGAACATGTCATACCAATCCACCAGATTTTGCTTTTAAAGATTTAAAGCTCTAAGTATAACACCAAAAATCTACTCATCCTTTCTCCACATTATTCCATGATTAAGTTGGAACACTGTCTCTCTTGCATTTGTTTTCAAACGTGTTTCAAATGTCAACATGTATGTCATGATCGGAACCATAGGGGGTGATAGCGAGTATACATGGTGCTCCTCTGGGAGACAGCACGACACAAGATGGGGAAGAAAGTGACTACACGCAGGTGTACAGGGCAGATCCATGGGCTCCAAGATGGGCAGATAGAGCGCACCCAGTACCCCAAACTCTTGACTCATGTACTGTGGTGTATAAATAAGCTTTTAGGCTTTGCTGTGTGCATATAGATCTAAATCCAGTCTCTCTTCTCACACGCATTGTTGTAATTTCTTACTAAATGTTTCATGTTTCATATCCATATTTTCTTCCTAAAAATGTATTTCACATCCTAAATGCAATGCCAAATTTAGTCTTCTCAAGATCATGTTTAAATCATTGCTATTAGCATCCTCTCCTTATTGTTGTAACACATCGTCCCTTGCTCTTAATAATTTCTGCTATCACACGGTGACTCAGCTTTCAGCCCCCACACGCACACACACACACACACTTTTGTCTCGGCTTCATCTCAAGTGTTCAAAAAGCATTAGAAATTCAATTAAGTGCACACATCTGCTGCATCCTCTCCACCTCTTCCCGCCCGCTGTTTCAAATGAAATCAGTATATTGTTTTTCATTGATGGAACAAAATTCTTCCTTTATTGACAGGTGAGCACCCTTCCCACTGGTTTAACTGTTCTTTTGGTGTCTTTCTTTGTTTTACAAAATAATCAATTTAAACCCGAAAGTATAAAAGATGTAATTCAAGACTGATGGGACTATCTGGATAACAAACAAAAAACAAAACAAAAAAACTGTTCAACTTTTTGCAAGCTGGGTTCAAATTATGGATGCTAAATTGTACCTTATTTTTCCCGTTTGGAAATGTATCATCTGCATTTGAGTTATTGTACATGCTTTTAGTGGTATTGGGAAACTGGAGCCCTCTGTGAATACCGGAGCACCCGGTGGAAACCTATGCGGACATAGGGAGAACGTTCAAACTCGCTGAGAAAGGCCCTGTACCCACTAGAATTCTAACCCAGGACTTTCTTGCTGAGAAGAGAGAGTGCTCTCCACTGAGGCTGAGTGGATAGCGCTCTGTCTTCTCCGCACTCTTGCATTATAACTATAGCAGATACAAGCATAATACAATGGCTCTACATAGTATTTGTCCCAATGACACATCAAATATTTCGCCGTGTCTCTGCTCTTCACCTCTCAGCACGACTTTCAAATCCATGTCCCTCTCTCCATCTGGACCTGTGGAGCAGCCTGACCACAGCCTCCTTTGTCCATACGTGGACTGGACTGAACTGCACTCTTGATTTGGAGTGATTTTATTTTTTTACTTAACAAGGAAAATGTTGCTTTTAAGATAGAACAAAAACCTTTACAATTGCTGTAAAATATATTTTTTGAAGTTATAGTATGATCATATCGCGTATTTTTTTCTCCTGCGTTCAGAGCACCATTGCTTCGACTGACTCCATGGACACACCCTTTGGGACAACATGTAAGGACAATACTGGAGTGTAAAATGTCCTCCGTATAACTATTCTCAAGGGCATTGATTCTATTTGTTCCAAAATGGTATCCTGACTCACATTTTTTATCCAATCCTTTCTGATCTAAGGTGGACCAATGTTATCCTTGTATTGTCAATTCCTGTTGCTTTTGTCAATGTCAGTTCACAAGAGTGTGTGGTTTCTGAAGACTTTTGGGCACGTTAAATAAATTGGTTCCAGTGCTTTTGATCACAGCAGGTCAGCACATTGTTGGATCTGAGAGAAAAGAAAAGTAGTGGATGTGACATAGGAATGTGGCAGAACGGTTCAAAATCTAAAAGTCTAAACTTTTTGCATGGGTAATCTTCAAATTGAATTTGCATCTGTACTTTGATTTAACCTGTTGAAAGGAGTGGTATAATCATATCATTAATAAATATAAATGCAAAAACGTTATATAAAGGGTGAAAATCCTATAATTTCTTTACAGAACCGTATAGTTTAGAAAGATATGATATTGAATAGAATAGTGTTTTTATACATTAGTATAAGTATCAAGTATGCCTATGATACGTATTGTAGCCGTACGTTCAACAGTTATGTTGCCTTGGCTTGTATCTCCTGCTATTTCTTGAGCGATTGAATTAGTTCCTGGTACTGAAATCCCCTGGCTTGACAATAACAGTTCTGTCAGAGGGCTCCTTGTAATCACTTTGCTACTGTACTGCAGTAAGAGCTGACGTCAGACCCAGCATGTGTGCTAAAGAGAAAGGGACAAAATGTTTTGACAGGGATGGGGAAGAGTGGGCGCACCATACAGGCTTCAAAGAATGGACAGGCTTTCTTGCTTAGACAGCTGGATATACAGTATCTGCGTTTAGTTCATACAAAGGTGTGATCCATAGGTAGAAATGTAGTTTGTTGTGTAATGTGCTTGTTTTGCATAGCACTGTTCAATAGTAGACCTGGGAGGCGCTGGTGCCTTTCCATCAAGATGAATGGATTTGTAGAATAAAATCCCACTGTGAAGAAAACTCATTGGTCGACTTTTATCTTGTCCATTGTGGTATTTCCCAAAGCCTATGACCATAGGTGTGGTTGGGAATGTGGACAGTGACAGACCGATCTATCAAGAGCTTTGGCTTTCATTTTCCTCTTCACCACAACAGTGTATTTACAAAGCACATGTGAGACCTGGGTTTCCTGTTTTCAATTGAATTTACTTGTGCTGCTGCAGTTGATCCTGTGGGAAAGATAGATGCTCAAAGTAACAAGAGTATAGTACAGTATATATGATAACAAATGTATTTACAATTTCTGTTTCAAAGTCTGAGTTTTAAGGCAAAGTTTTAAGACTCCTTCGACAGCGTCCCAAGGCTGCACCTTCTCAGCAGGCGCATGTATAACTTAATTAACGTAGTCTTACGCTTGTAAACGTATCAGTTAACCTACTTTATGGACCAATGGCTCCTATATGTTTATTATGATTGCATTCCCTGTGTTCAAAATGTTTCAGTTGTTGGTGAATTAACAACTTAGTGAAAATCTCCTGAGACGAGTGCTGTCGTGATTTAGGGCTATTTAAAATTAAATTAAATTGAATTGAATTACCTTGGTCTCCAGAGTGGTGGAAATAAAGCCTCCTGGTCAACTTGAACTATTGCCTCCTATGTTCCACATCACAGCTTCTTACTGCGGCGCCCAATGAGGGAATTGGTCTTTCAATGGTTTGATAGTTATTAAGAATGTTAACTGCCAAACATCTGTGTAATTTAAGCAACCTGCTTCACTTTAGAAACCATGTCTTATTTCTACTGGCTCTAAATGCAAAGACATTACGGCTGCCATGTTGGGAGTTCATCAATTATTCCATTTAAATTCAGATAACTGGTGTTGCCTCAAGCCGCCTGATGGTTAGTGTAGATACTGAGGCTAATATTTTGCCATGAGGGGATGGAGAGATTTAGGATTTAAAGCAAGAGAACATAACTTTTTAACCACAAAAAAGGATCTTTGCAACATCCATAATTAGTTCCTCTCTTTCATAAGTTTGATTCTATGACAGGTTTTCACATGCATGTATTTTTGTAGTAACGTTTTCAGAAAACAGACCCTCATTCATCCGACAATATCTCGCCCAAAGCGTCAAATAGTGACTCAACGGGCTCTTTATTACTATGCGATACAATATTACCTAATAAGATTAGGGAAGGGAATTATTCACATTTTACTTTTACAATATTCTCTCTGTTGATAATGATAGCAAAGTATTTTTTCTTTTTTTCTTTTTTTTTTTTTCACATACAATACATATTTTTAGCATGTAATCCAAATTTCTCCTAGTCCTCAAATCCACTGATCAATATATATTTGGTTTAAAGAATGCCATTGTACAAGCCAAGACGACAAAGCAGACTTCAAGATGGGTTTCTCTTCAGCCGCGTAGAATAAAATAGCCATTTGCTTGTAATGAATGAGTTGGCAAAGTCCAGGTAATTACATTATTCTAAATCACCCGTTGCTTACTCCGTCTGCTTCTGCCTTCACTGTGCATTAAGTGAGCAGCTCTTAATGCTATTGCACCTGAGTCTTGTAAATTCTCAAGAGCAGGCCTGCGTCAGACCGCTCCTATGGGCATACATTACTTGCACAATCCAATAAAAACCAAACGTGCCAATTGTACTGTGAGAAGTAGCGTTGCCAGGGAGGGTTTTATGTGCCAGACACTTACAAAAAAGACAAGATGGATGGCGGTGTTGGTGTATAAAGTGTGGTGGAAGGAAATGAAGTGGGCAGGCGATAGATAGCGAACTATCTGAATGACGTCACTAAGACACGCCCCCGCCGCCTGTCAACTCCCGCCCACATGTTTCGGACAAACACTGCCAAAATGAATCAAATACCTCTTGTCACTTTAGACGAAAATGATAAACCAGGGGCAAAATTCCACCATCAAACCATCAGGGATCATAGTGTAGACCAATTAAAACGTTGGCTTGAATGTCGTGGTCTTCCAGTAACTGGTAGAAAGTTTGATTTGATAAAAAGGTAATGGTGAGGATTATGCTAACATTATCTAGTCATTTAAATTGCAATGTTAGCGCCTTCTTTGTTTATTTTGCTCTGATTAACTTCCATTTATCAAGTTGTTTTTTGTACTGTCCATTTCGTAATTAGTTTGATCATTTAGTTAACTACAGTCAGCCGATATTATAATAGATCCATGGGGTCACAACGGGCTACACCACTACTGTCTCTGAGAGAGAAACTATCGGAGCTAGCCACACTCAGTAAACGCAAACGACAATCAATCAACATATTTAAATGTTAATGCTAGAATATAATATTCATACAACACACGTGCACAGAGGTTTTCAGAATTATCTGTTAAGGTTTTCATGACAAAAATACTTTTTTAATGCGACTAAAGCGATCGCTTTTTTAAAGTAGGTGAACTAAAACCTTTGGGAACTATTTTCTTTGCACTCATTAAATAAATCTTTTGGCATGAATAGTGACAGAAGTTTATTTTGTGTGTTCAGTTGGTACAAAGCCGTATAAGCGGACCCCAACGCGCTTCGTCTGTGCTTATTTTCCGATAGTCACGAAGTTGAAAAAATCCCTCTCATCTTTCTTCAGGTGTGAGAATTGTATACATTCTGGATTAGGACAAACAATACTAATATGGATTGATGGGGCTAACTACATTCAGAAGAGCTCAGACGGACCTGATACAGCGGTCCAGGTCCAGTCCCAGCTAAACGTAGCTAGGACTGGATCTGGAGGCTCCACAGTTGGTCCAGCGAAGTGTTTTGAAAAAACATGTCCTTTTTAACATTTTCATGAGAGAAATTCTGCTGACCACAAACACCCACCTCTTGCACTTGTCCTGGTCTGGTCCTGGTCTGGTCCTGGTCTGGTTCGATGGTGTGGTTTAACGAACAGGTTGAATGTTACTGCTTTCATATAGTCCTTTTCAGAGTATCTGAAATCGCTCCCACAAGCACCATAACTGCAGTGTTTTGTTGTCACCATGATTCAATGATTTAGCCCAAATAAATACACACGCTTATGTGGAGAACACAGTAGTACTCAACGGAGTCGGACAGAGTTTGTCCGAAAACATGCGCGCATGCGCAGTCATTGGAACTATTTTTAGCACATTTCGGAAACCGAACAGTGCCCTATTGTACTGTGCTAACCAGGAGTGATGTCGATGGAGACCAGCCTTGCATACAGTTTTACTAGAAAGTTTATGTTTGGCAATGTTTTGGAAGATTCTGAATGAGGATCACTTTTTGTGGGTGTGTAAAGTCATTTCCTGTCAAATTCATGGTTTCTATTTCCAAACGTTCCAAAAACGACCATTCTAACCACCCCCCAGGTCTCAATAGCATATATTAGGGGTTGCATGACAAAAACAATTTTCTTTGCCAACTTTATTTTTGTGCTGTCTGTACCATGGATGTATTGTATTATAATGGCCCGTCCCCATCCCACATCTAGACTATTCCACATGACGTCCAACCCAATTAATTCACTAAGATTTTTCCAGCCTTATTATTTATTCAAATTAGCAATAAAGCCTAGGGTCCTAGCCGCTCTACTGTAGTGCTGACAATACCATGCATACACTGTAAAATGTGCAGTTGTAGAGAACAGGAAACACCACACGGATGATGCGTGTTACAAAAGCTCCTTTTAAATGGAAAATAAGAATGCTAAAGGAACATGACTGAAGAGAGGTAAAGAGACACTGTACCTGTTTCTTTGTCTTTTTTTTTTTTTTTATCCCAGTGAGCACAACTTTTCAACCCCATGCACGGTTCTGACAGTGAGGGTCAAACCAGCTAAACCGAAGCAATCGGCAACTCAAATGACAACTGTACACATAAGCTCAGAGATCAACTAATATTGTACTTTGTATTCAGTAAACTGCATCCAATAGGAGTGATGGGCAGAGGGAGTTTGACAGAGAAAAGCTGAGTGTGCGTCTCCAGTGCATTCTTCAGAAGTCAGATTAACTCCTCTTTTGTCCCACAGAACAGCTGTCTTCAGATTGCTACTCCTTCTCTTGCTTTTTTTCTCAGCGGTTTGAAGCTGTTTAGTGACATTTCAATAATAGGCATTTTTCTTCTATTCAAACTCATAAAGTTGACTTACTGTGTTAAATTATGCTTTCAATCATTTTTGTGATCTGCTACTATGTTGGCACTTTGTTGTGATGACATTCAATCAAACCAATCAAAAAGGTTTATTTCAGTATAAGTGAGGGGTGTCAAACTTATTTTGGCTCTTTGGGCCAAATACAACCTAATTGAATCTCAACTGGGCCTGACCAGAACATTCTCTACAAAACTACCCAAGACAGTAGAAAGTCCAACTTTTTGTGCACATAAACACATTTGTATTTAAAACTTCCTTTATAACACTGTCCTTTTATCCCCACTCAGTTTTAACTGTAAATCTGTTATTAACTTAAATGTAACAGTGAGTTTTTCATAGTGCAAACAGTATTTATAATATTACATTGTAAATGACTTTCACAATATTTATATTAATGTTTGTATTAGCTTTTAGTGCAGCTTTGTTTTATCAAGGGTCATTACAGAGAAAACTTGCTCACAAAGGTACAGTAGGTAGATAGAAAATAGCACTTTAACACAGCACCTCAGCTTGACCATCTTCAGTGTGGCAAAGGTCCATGGTTATGTTTTTATCAGAGACTTTTGACAGAGACATTTTGCGGAGGGTGGATTTTTAATTTATTTTTATTATTATAATTTTTCATAAATGAGCTGCGGGCCGTTTCAAATCTCTTGGCGGGCCGGATCCGTCCCGCGGGCCGCATATTTGACACGCCTGGTATAAGTACAACCCAAATTCCCCTAACATAACATTATTGTGCACATGTTTTGAAAAGGGGTTGGATGAAGCGGCAATGAACATTCACAGCACTGATGGAAAACTAATTTATTTCAAGCTATCACAAAGCAAAATTGTAATACATAGTTCCCACATGACGTCACTACATACGGGGATTTGCCGACCCGGCGCCATTTGTATTGGCATTCTGTGGGCAAAACAATAGAAAAAGAAGCTGAAACGTGTTAATGTCGTGATAAAGTTGAAAATGGTCATCTCCTGCTGGGTCAATGGATGTTCAAATCGTGCCGGAGGTTCCGTTAAACTTGGATTTTACAGTATACCCATCATTAGACTTCATGAATGTGAGAAGACTAAGCTTTTGTCAGAACAACCACGGAGGTTATGGCTTGCGAAGATAAACAGGCAAGAAACTCCCTCAAAACACGCAAGAATATGCTCGGAGCACTTTGTGTCAGGTGCGTATCGTATCTTATAATGTGTTGACAGACGTAATTTACTCAGTACTAACTTGTGTATGCTGATATCTGGTAACTTGAGAGTTTCATTATTTAGCGTTAGATTACTTTATTATGAGGAGGATCGGTGTCGCGTCCGAGGCTCTCGAGGGCAACGTAAATGTATTAAATAGATAATAATAGTTCTATGGTGGGCTAAAACAATGTTCACAAACAGCATTGCTTCTGTAAAAAGATCTGTGTCATAAAATAAACTGCTCTTTACGCCTGGAAAAATCAGTTGCCCACCATTCACCAAAACATACGGTCAAAAACGCGGAAATAAACAATAACAGCAATCCAGAGTGTCCGTGTGGCATTAGCATTAATTAAATTAATTGTTAATATAATTAAAATAATTAAATGGAGCTCCAACTGGTATTAAATCTAAAGTTTTTGAGAAATGTTTGCATTGCTTGTTAATTTTTGCTGCATAATTTGATCAAATATGTAAAACATGTCCGTAGCACGTTAAACTGTGGTGCCATTGTATTAATATACAATTATTTGCTCAAAAGTTGCCCTTTTTTTTTCCAATTTGCGTTTGAATATCTACATTTATTCTCATTCTTCTGTTTAATGGAATGCACAAACACAGCAGCGTGCCATCAAAGATGGCGTCTCCGACGAGGTCATGTGACATTCATTGGTCTGTGGGAACTATGTATACTTAACAACTTCCTGATTTATTGCCAATGATATGATCTACTTGCAGTTGTCACAATTGTTTGCCTTCAATTAGATTAATTCAGGTGAGTAAAATATTTTGGTTTGAATGTGAGGTACTCCAGCTTTAATTATCAATTGAACATGTGTATTGCATCCTTTTCATTCTTGAAGTCATACACAGATCTGTAGTGCTCTGAATCCACATATTTGTTGGCGTTGGTTGCTTGCTTTACATTATCACGGTGCTGCGCCCGCTGCATACGTCCTGTGCTGATGCCATAAGTACATTCAAACATGTGTTTGCCCGCGTCCGCCACGTTCCCAGTGCATTTTTGGAGTCCTGGTTTTTCACATACACACTGATGCTCATTGGGAACAGATGGTCATGCAAACCAAGTTCGCAAGTGTGTGTTTTTGTGTTTGTGGTGTGTGTCTGTTTTTGGTAACAGAGAGGTGGAGGCATGATGTCAGGACAGCAGACAGAGGGAGGAGTTCAGAAGGCAGTATTGTCCTTTCGCTTAGGCAAGGCAAGTTTATTTGTATAGCACAATTCATACACAAGGCAACTCAAAGTGCTGAACAAAACAAGAAAGCATTAAAATCATAAATAATCACAGTACATTAAAAAGAAAGATAAAAATATAATATCCCTCACTTGTATGCACAGCTAAACAGAACTTTTTTAAACCTGGTTTTAAACATTGTCAGAGAGGAGGCCTGTCTCACATCTTCACAAAGTTTGTTCCAGATTTTAGCAGAATGAATCTGAAAATTATTTGTCATGGCAACTTCAATTGCATTACATTTTAAAAGAACAATATTGAACATATGACCATCATCAGTAAGTATTATGCAATATGCCTGAATTCATGAATTTATAGGAAAGTTGTACATTTGGCAGTCCTAGTGATAAAAAAACTAAAATTGCCGCAATATTTTGACGCTGTGTTTACACGGAACACATGCTGCTATATCCACCCAGTGGCTGTTGCATTTTAATTCTATTGTTAGCTATTTTTTGAATTATATTTATTTGTTTTGTTTGTTTGGATGGATGTGTTTTTGCTGCTACTAGACACCTGAATTTCTCTTTCGGGGGCATCAATAAAGTATCTATATCAGTGATTCACTAACTTATATATATGAAATGTTTTTCTTGTGCATCTTTTACGCTCTTCCTTGTAATGTCTCCTCTCCTACGGAACACCACCGGAGACCTAGTTAAGTTGTCGGCTCTTAAACTGCAGGCGGTCATCACATTCATGGTAATACCGTGACCGGTAAGATTTATTAAAGCCACCCTGTGTAATTTCTTACAGTTGCCCCATATGAAAAAACATGTTAACTATAACAAATGTGACCTTTTTAACAATATTTACCTCCACCATGTTTTTGTAATTGTTTTCATAGGCTTAGAATTCAACTTATAAATGTCCATGAGAGCAGACTACCCTTGAAATACAGAGGTGGATAAGATAACCACACGCACCAAAAAGACAGCGTCAACACAACAGGAGGCATATTGTGTAGTTTGTACACAACAGACACGTGAACAATATGTAACTTTTTACACCGACAATAATGAGAACGAGGCAGAATCTTTAACACTCTCAGGATTTTCTTACCCGATCCGAGTGACAACCGAGAGCAACTATGTCACAAGTGTCAACTAAACTTAAACACACAGAATCCCCACAAAACATTCGCCAGAATATTGTATCAGCAGCGTGAGTGAATGTTCTATTTTCTTAAGCCTAGCGTACATCGGACTGGCAACTGATTATATCCGTCGCATATGAGTTGCGGCCCCGCACACATCGACAATCTGACGAAAACGGGCAACTCCCAGTAGCAGACCAGTCTCGGGAATAACAGCGCGTACATCGACAGCAACTGGCCTCAACCACAGTGTGTTTTCTGACATCAAGTGTTGCGGGCTCGCAATACACGCAATACACACACGTTGTCGGAGCGGCGCATGGAGCGCGCACATCGGGTCATATCTCCGAAACTGAGGACAACTAGTTGCCGAAAAGTAGAACACGGGCAACTGACTGAAACTGGAGACCGACTGTTTATCTCCAGTTGTAAGAGCGCGCACATCGACCGATTTCGGCAACTGATCATCTCCCACCATCTCCTCTCAGTTGCGGAAAGCCGCCTTGCAACTAGTTGTCCCCAGTTTCTCTGTCGATGTACGCTAGGCTTTACCTAGTGATGTAGATGCTGCGCTGTGGCTAACGCTAATAATAATCTGAGCTTTTAGCCATGTCCTGCCGCGGCTGTGTATATGTCCTGCTTCTCTGATCTTTGTATTTATAAGCTCCCACAGACGTTAATCCTCCATGCGTCCCTTCTCATCACACCTTGTTAGTAAAAGTATGTATTATAATAGATCCGTAGTAAAACTCAGTGCAGCCTCTGTGCAGCGGGTGCTGCTTCAGAACGCGGTCTTGTTTACATGTCGCCTTAACGCGACTGTGTCAAGAGGCCGAGACGTTTGGAGAGATCCGATCATTTATTAAACTAATAGGATTCTTTCCTTGGCAGTCTGGTGAATGACTGAGAGTTGAGGAGCACTGTCAAAGACGACATATTGTCTATCAAAGGCTTCCGTAGTACCCTAGACTGCAATGTATGATCTCAACGCTAGACGGGAGTAAAAACCACACAGTATTATTATTTTTTCTCACATTGACCAAAAACATAGATCTTCAAAGGCCAAAGGCCAAAAGCTCAACATTCTGAAACACTGCTCCTTGCAAGTTGTCCTGTATTATGCATACTTGAGTCTACTTCCACAATAGACATAGATCATTGTTTCTGATGACACCGCTTTACTGAGTTTGCTCACGAGCTGCTCTGACACCAGTGGCCACACATCTGCAGTGGACCAGTTCATTAAATGGTGTGATAATCACCACCTACAAGTTGATGTGAACAAGACAAAAGAGATAATTGTAGATCCTTGTTCGATAGGGGACCATAGCAACATCTTCATTCATGAATTAGACTTGATCTGGGTTACATTCAAGGTAGTAGCCATGGGGGGGGGGTTTGGGGTCTTGGAAACTGTGGTTGCACATTAGAGGTTCGTGATATCTGTAATAGATCATCAAGGGCTGAGACTTGCTGCGGTAGATGGAGGTATGTTGTGTGAGCACTATTGGTTTAGGTGTTATCCGGAGTTTTATGAAGTGGAGGTATTCAATATTGCGGGTTGTGATATCCTCACATGAGTGTCAAATACTAAGGTCACTGTGGCTGAAATTACTTGCCGGGTTAGATCATGGGAGGGTCGTACGCTTGTCACATGATCTGATCGTCAAATCAGTCTATGTGTTGGAGCTGTGCAGGTGAAGTATTAAGGAGATTAATCGTTCTTCTGATAGTGAGCCACTCTTCGTTCTCTTATTCTCAATATTGATACTGCGTGCTTTCAGGGAGGAGTTATGGGGGCCCACAGGGTCAATTGATTGAGGGAAGTTAAAGGTACTGTATTGTTTGTTCAGCTGTCGCATACGGCTGGCTGATGAACATCTGTGATAGTTGTGGGTTTGAGTTTTCAAAGGAATGTGTTATGTGTGTAGTTGTTTTTGTCTTGTTTTTCTGGTTTCTGTGGGTGCTACTGTATATAATTAGTAATAATTTTATATGTTTCTATATTTGTTGGGCAGAGTGTGGGTCTTTTGTGTATATAATTCTCATATTTTATGTTCCTGATTGGGTCATTTCAGGGGTTTTTATTCAACTATGTATAAGTACAGTGGGCATTGTTATATTTTAGTGATCGTTTTTCCGCTGCATTTTGGATAGTTTACAAAATATTTGTTATATGTTGTTTGCCCACACAGCTTATATCGATTTATCTCTCATCATAAACATTGCGTGGATGGAAGGTAATAGTAGAGGTGTGTTATTGAGCGTATGTTGGGGGGTATTTCTATGTATGAACGTAGTTTTTTGAAACACGTAATTTTGTGCGGTATATTATCGAAAATAAATATTTGAGGGACTATATAAGCTGGTCTTTGGTTTGATTTAAATAGTTTTCTTGTTGCCTAGAGCAAGAGGGGAAAGAAAATAAAATTGTAGATGTTTTTTTTTTGCGCATAACGACCTGCCTACTATCCAGATCAGATTATATTTTTTTAGCTTTGTATTCAGTTAGCATCACAAAATGTACAACATATAAGTGGAATAAATACAATACACAGCATATGCATGCGTTATACTATTACACAATCTCACTGATTGTTAGTGGTCAGCAGCCTGGGACTGAGGTCAAAAGAGAGGTTGGGGTGGATGGTTGTGTTTGTAGGGTTTCTTGAACCGTTTTCGTTTGGCACCAGGGAACCGGTACCCTCCTGCCCGAGGAAAGAAGCAGTTCTAGTATTGTGGAGTAGAGGGGGACATTGATTGTGAGGTCTCTGATGGATGTTTCTTGCTTCTTGCGCTCTGTCAGGATCACTGGTCTGATCGAATATTGCTGAGGGGTGTAGATATGTAAGGGGACATTCGGAAACTCCCTTGATCTTCCGACGCAAGATTTTTGCAGCGGTCATGGAATGATGATTTGTGTAAAACACTTGGAGGGTTTCAAACCAGCTCTTAGATAGATTTTAATAGCTATTGACTGCGCATTCCTATAGAAGGGCCAACAGAGACATTTGGCTCACAGACCAATATATGCTCTTAGTCCACGTAAAATACATGCCCTGATAGATCGTTGCACAGATAGTAGACACGTATGGTGCCAACTCAGTTCATGTCCTCGTCCTCCCCTAGTATGCGTTACATGATGGAAACCTGCTCAATTATTGGTCCACCTACGCGGCCAGATGCCTAGCGTTTTGGTCACAGCCATTGTGGTTGGGATTTCAGAAGGAGGGCCTTGTAAACATAATCTTTGTATGTGATTGGATAGTCCACTTGTCCGTTATCTTGAATGAAGTCTGCTTTCAACCTCTCACATCCAAGCCACACGGCTCCAATAGGTTGACAAATCCCAGCAAGATTTCCAACCCTATAATCTGCGAGTAATTACACACCACAAAAAATACTCAGAATGATTTTTGGCTATAAACGTAATATATTCAAACTTGCCATATAAACGTATTAGAATCAACTTGGGCTATCATGATTGTGTTATTGTCTTTCTGTTTATTTAATTCATACAAGTCTCTGGAGAACATATGGCGGGGAACCACCAACCTGGCTAACCTGCGTATAGTGTTTAAACAGGAACTCTGATCCAGAGCTTCAAACAAACTTTACAGGAACATTTGACTCTTTTAAATCACATAATTTATCAACATAGAACCCATTACATCTCGCCTCAATGGCATTAAAAGTGACATACGTGTCTTAATTCCGATCGTATTTATCTTTTAATAGATTTGCGGGACTTTACGTCCGCCACCTTGGATTACCTCTCGCTTCTGCTTGAGGAAGCTTGAGAAGGCAGAGCAAAACCCCCCCGTAACACCGCAATCCTGATCTGGTCGATTAAAAAACTAATTGGGAAGGCGTTCTCCATGGCGTGCGTTACCAGACACTGTGGTTCAGCCTAAGACGCTCTGGTGGAGCATGGCCGGAACTACTAGGGTTTTGGCAGAGCCAGGGCTACTAGACAATGCCATTTTATGGAGAATTTTCAAAAATGTGCATGTGGGCGCGTAAGGCTGGTCACTGTGTTTAGTCGCTCTTAAAAGGCGCTTTACCCGTTTCTGCAAGGTTTGAATGGTTAGCACCGTCCCACCCAAATCATCATCAGACTCCACTTTTCTGGTGGTTCTCGGGGGTAGAGGCGGCGTGACTGGGGTGGCAATTCTCATTGACCCCCCATCTCAGCCGCCACAGTGGTGGGTTCTCCCGGGGAATGAGTGCGGTAACGGGGATATCGGCATTATAAAGGTACCGAATACGTGGTCTGAGAGAGGCCAGCCAGGCTTTTGCAGTTATCTCTCTGCTCATGAACCAGCGTGTTTTGGAAATCCAAGCTATGAAAAAAAGATATGTGTCAGTCTGTAAATCACAGCAAAAGAAAATAGTATTATATTTTTTTTTTTATGCAATTTACAAAATAACAAGTACTGTAAAATAAGTCAGAATAGTTAACCTTGAATCTGGATGGCATCTAGACATTACTGGTTATTGGTGTGTGTTTTCATAGTTATTTTTACTGACTGTGTCTTGTGAGGACCGGGTCATATCTAATGTAGTATCCCCGTAGCAGCTCCCCGCTGTGAACTTACGGCTGCGGTGCTCCCCCTTGGTGCTTGGGTCGAGCTTTTTTTTATTTGACACTAAATGGTGTTATAAATGTATAATGTATGTCCTATTATGCAATTATGGTGTCAGAACTTGAGGCGGTTAGTAGTTAGCGTTAGCTCCACTGTTCACCACTACAACAGCAGCTTAATTCGTCTTCATTGATGAAATATGTTTTTCTCATTCAACCTATAAAGGCGTAAAATATAGTTAAAATAGTTGTCACTAGAAAATAAGAGCATACGATACCCGTAAAATGCTCGTGTGCCGGTTTTCTTCTGTCGCCCTGTTTTGACTAATTGGAGAATTAACTTCCTGTCCTACGGGCTCGCGCATTCGACTTGGGGTAGTCCAAGTGCAAGGCATAAATTAGTCCAAAAAGGGACACTGAAAGGCCTGTGGCAGGTTGGCCAGCTCCTCCATACGACACTCCCTTCCAAGACGATGCTCACTCTGGATGGGTTGAGTTGGAGGATGTTCGTCAATGCAGAGGATTCCCACTGAAGTTTAACTGTACTAAGTCCCTTGTCAGTTGCATCCTTAAAGAAAAGAAACGGACAATGAGACTGACATTGTAATGTCAATAATGCTGTGTTGACCACAAAATTGAGAGAGGACAACACCAATTTTATATCGCATAATTGAAACTGTGCAATTACAAGAGCGTTTGAAAACCTGTGTGCTGATATGGCTTTTGTTGCCGCAGAGATGGAGAGCCTTTGTCGAGTCCCAGCAAGCTGGAAAAGTTGTGTAAAAACAATTCCAGTACTGATATGCAAGGGTTTCTATGCACAGATCCACTACTTCCCTGAACTTAATGCTGTCCTTTGTTTTCCTGTCTTACATTATTGGACAAACTGATTAATCCAGGTGTATGACCCCTGGTGACTACTCAGGACAACACCTGGATTATTATCTTTGGGTCCAATAATCGTAAAGGACAGGAAACAAGAGGAGCAGCCATTAAGTTCAGGAAAGTTGTGGATCGTGCATAGAACCCATTGCATCTGTTACTGGAAATTGTGTGTTACAAAACTTTTCAGGGCTTGATGGGACTGACCAAAGCTCTCCATCTCTGCTGAGTACTAAAACCTTTCAGCACACAGGTTTTCAAACGCTTTGTAATGCACAGTTCAATTATGCGATTTAAATTTGGTGTTGTCTCTTCAATGTTTTCGCTGGTCAACACAGCAATTATTGTCGCATTTACTATGCATGTTCTTTGTCCGTTTCTTTTTCTGTTAGGATGCTAATGGACAAGGACGTGTACAGTGAAACTTCATGGGATCCTCTGCATTGACGATCATCCTCAACTCATATATACCCATCCAGAGTGAGCTTCGTCTTGGAAGGGGAGTGTGGTAAGGGAGGAGCTGGTCCCAACCTGCACAGCTTTTTGTGTCCTTTTTGGACTAATTTTGCATTGCATTGGACTACCCACGGTCGTGGCGCGGAGCCTGTAGGACAGGAAGTGATTTTCTCCAATTAGTTAAAACAGGGCGACAGAGAAAACGGCTCATCGGCGCATTTTTACGGGTTTGTTATGATCTTTATTCTATGTGACACTATTTTATATAGTAGTGTACGCCTTGTATTAGGTTGAATGAGATAAACATTTTCATCTAATGAAGACGATTAAGATGATGTTGTTGTGGTGACAAGTGGAGGCTTAACGCTAATAGGCTATCCACGCCAGTCAAGTTCTGATCCCGATAATTTGCATAAATGAGGTCTATCATTTTCTTTTGAACAACTTTGTGTCAAATAAAATAAAAAGCTAGGTCCAAGCTCTCGGGGAGCTCCGCAGCCGTTAGAGTTCACAGCCGGGGAGATGCAACGGGGGATTCTACTTTAGATATGACCCGGTCCTCTCATGTCATCAGTCGTGTTAAAATAACTTTGAAATCTCCCCTCCTTTTATCATAATGACTAGTTGCACATCCAGATTTCAAGGATGAGGTAAATTCTGATTATTTTACATAGCTGTTATTGGTATTTGCCATAAAAAAAAAATATTTTTCTTTTTGCTGTTGTTTCTGACTGTCACATATCATTGTTTCATTCTTGGTATTTCATAACACGCTGTTCATGGAGCAGTGTGATTACTGCTAATAGCCTGGCTGGCCTCTTCAGTACGTTTTCTGGAGCCTTTATAATTGCCGGTATCCCGTACCTCCTCTCATGCACCGGGGAGAACTCCAAAACGTGGCTCGGCTTGAGATGGGGGGCTATGAGAATGGCCACCCCAGCTGCCGCCTCTCCCGCGTGATATCACCAGAAAAGTGGTAGTCTGTGAATGGAGTTTGGGGGGGCGGTGGCTAACATTATATCCTTGCAGAATAGGGTGTTTTATAGCGCCTTTTAAAGATGCGTCCCTAAACCCGTGTGACCAGGCCTACTTGGCCCAAATATGCACATTTGAAATATTCTCCCTTAAGGGCATTGGTCTGAGTAGCCTGGCTCTGCCAGTCCCTTGTAGTTCAGCATGCTCCACAGAGGAGTTTGGCTGTAACCACATGGGTTGTATCGTCGCCTCATGGGCGATCGCTTCACCTGATTATTTTTGTTAATCGACCATTCTGGAGTTGCCGGTGTTACTGTTACGTGGGGTTTGCTCTGCCTTTCAAGCTTCTTCATGCATGAAGCGTGAGGAATCAAGTGGCGGACGTAAAGTCCGCAATCTTTTTAAAGAGTTAATACGATCGAATTAAGACACGGATGTCCTCTTTTTATGCAATTTGAGGCGAGATGTCGATGGTTCTATGTTGATAAATTATTGTGTTGTAGAGTACAAATGTCTCCTGTAATGTTTGGTTGATGCTCTGGTTCTGTGTTCCTGTTTACACACTATTCAGCAGGGTTGCCAGGTCTTGGTGGTGTCCCGCATATGTTCTTCCAGGAGACTTGTTGGATTAGATAAAACAGGAAAGACAATAAACACATTCATGATGCCAAGTTGATTATATTACGTTTAGATGTCCAAGTTGATTATATTAAGTTTATAGCAAAAAATCATTATGAGTGTTTTTTTTGGTGTCTCGCATTGGTTTTGTGTGTATTGTCTCGCAGATTTTTTTTTCTGGGTTGGAAATCTTGCTGGGATTTGGCAACATATTGGGAGCCGTCGTGCATTGGACGGGTTGTGAGTGGTTGAAAGCAGGACTTCATTAAGATAACGGGGACAAGTGGTCTATCACTTCACATACAAAGATTAGTTTTACAAGGCCCCTCCTTCTGAAATCCCAACACCACTATGGCTGTGTACCAAAACGCTAGGATCTGTCCGCCGTTGGGGTGGATATGTAGGCTTGTGACGTCACTTCCTCATGCGACGGTTTTATGGACACCCTGCAATAGCCCTGCAAATTGCATCGTGACTTTGGTCTATATGGGAAAACGGCCACTTTTTGAGCAGAATTGAAGGATGCATCGGATGTATGCTTCACTGCCTTACCCGAGTTTCGCAGGGTTTCAATTCTTCAGTTTTGTGGCACAGCAGCAGCTCATGTCACATTTAGTGTTTAAATGCAAGTTATATTTCATCTTTTAGTATTCTTACTTGAACTATAACATTATCAAAGAAATAGTATTTGATTTTTAACGTAGATAGCGGCTATTTCATTTGTGTTTTCTTCTATGTGGCATATGATAGCTTATGTTGTAACTGTAAAATTTGCATTGTCACAGTTAGTTATATTTTATTCCTTTATGTAGTTTTAACGTTTTAATTTTGTTCATAGGGTAACGAAGGAGATTGACGGGAGATGGTTCATAAGAGTGCGGGCGTGAGAACGACGTCACCTCTTTACTGGGGCGATGTTCTCCCCAGCACGGCCGTGTAGGTAGAGTCTGTGTGAGAAATGTCACTGTTTAGCGTTGCTTAATGTTAGTTATCTGGATTGACTTTAGGACTGCATATTTTTGTTTTAATGTGTGTTTAATACTTAATATATACATAAAAAGGTTTAGAAAATGCTGGTGCTTTCTCATACATTCAGTCCGTTCTTTATTAAAAATGAATTTCATTCATAACATAAAGAACAAAATAAAAGGAGAAACATAACGTTTGTTGTTTTTCTGCATGAACACAGTATCAAATAATTTCAGGAATTCTCTAAAACTTAAAGAAGTTATTCTGTTCTTTATTTTAATGTTTCTGTCTTTTCTCTAGGACTAATCCTGAAAAGCTAGAACTGCAGGAGGTGGTCAGCCCTGGCAGGCCTGTAAGAAGTGGAACATCTTGAATAAAAGTATAAAGTATGATAAATCAATCGTGTTTTTTGTGAGTTTGTCTGCGTGGGCGTGCTCTGCTTGGATGTGTGAGTGTGTCAGCTAGTGTGTGAGTGTGTCTGCCGGGTGTGTGAGTTTTGTTCTGATTGTGTGTGAGTGTCAGCGCGTGCGTGTTGTGGTTCTGCGTGTAGGCTCTTGTGTGTGCGTGTGTCGGCGTATCAGTTCTTTCTGTGTGTGAGTTTGTCAGTGTCTGCGTGTGTGTGAGAGTTTGTCTGCCTTTGCCGAAATGAGCGCATCATGACTCACTTTATTTCTTGTGTTTATAGGGACTGTAATGCCCTGGAACAGGCCAGGGCGTGGTTGGGGACCCCACTGCTGGGACTTGGCTCCTGTTTGGCTCATGGTTGAGGTGTTGGGCAGTTGCGTCATTCAAAACCTCACTGTTCCTAATCGCCCTCAATCCCTGATGCCAGACCAGGGCCAAGCCAGGCAGAGAGCAGGAGACGGAAGGCTGGAGGAGGAGGAGCCTAGGCGTCGTAGGAGCAGCAGAGAGGAAACGAGAACGGAAGAGGCGAGGTGTGGTGGGAGCTGACAGGGTGGATTGTGGATGCTGAGGGAGGAGGTGAGCGGCGGGAAAAGGAGAGGTGTTGACAATTTTTGTCAGGTGTTTGGTCCTCGAAAAGTTAATTACATATATAAACAAATTAAAATAACTATTTTTGTAATGATTTTCTTTTGAAAAAAGCCCATAAAAGTTAACATACATTTGAATTGATATTGTTTCATGGTCGCATAGGTCTCACTTTAATAAATTAAGCCGTTAGTAAGTTAAATATAAGTAATATCTATTTTACTTTGGAAACTGTTCTTCAGAGTGAATTGGTTGGGGCCATAGCTAAGGCTTCCAACTGGAGAACATTTGGCCAAACAGCAGCTCTGATGTGTTGTGGATTTTAAAAACAAATGTGTTGTCTACTAAACAGTGGCTTACATTTCCCCTTGAAGGTGTGTTTGATTGGTTAATTTCTTTATGTAATTTCTATATTTTGTATATACAAGATTTTATACACTTGGTTTGATGGGACAAAAACACCCTGGTAAATGTGTGAAGCAGTTCGAGAGCTCAAGTATTATTTTGTGGAATCAAAATTATAGCACAGAAAATCAGTAACCATTTTATTCAACAAACATATAAAATAAAACTTTTAACAAGCCATACAGGATAAACCTGAGAGTGCCAGTGCCTGTGTGTGCTAAGCAGGGACTCGTTTGGAGTGTTGTGAATCCCATTCTCAGGACCAGCATCCTGGATGTGTGCAGAGATCAGGGTCCTGTCATTCCTTTCTGGCGAGTGAGACATCTTACCGGGCGGTGTGGTCCACGTTCATCGTCATTTGTTGGGTTTGCACGGCTGGCTGCCGTGTCAAATAGACGGCTGCCATGTCCTATGAAAGTTGGTATAAATAGATGCACAATTTGTTTAAAAAATTTTTTTTTTATTCACTCAATGTGAATGGATGGGTGACAACAGAACTTGTATGTGGATTTGTCTTTTGGGCTACTTTCAAATATTTTCATAAGTTATTTATGTGTTTAAATACCTAAAGGTACTCATGGTCCAGTTGCACCTCCATCAAGGGCAGACATCTCAGCAGACAGCGGTCTATCACTATGCTGTGAGACGGTGTCCCTCATTCTCCTCTGTGTTGTCCTCTGGGGCCACAACATCTCCAACCCCAAAGGCAGATGTTGTGGAGGACAGCACAAGCGGAATGGGACCTGACAAAGCTGCCAGTGCAGTATTATTAATGGATACAAGAACATAATGATAAATCCCGTATTTTGAAGTGAATTACAGGAAGTTGAAAAATGTTTGGAAAAGTTTGCAAAATGGTTATCACTTACATTTGGTGCGAAGGTGTGGTGCCTCCAGGGTGGGAAGAAGATGGCCCGGGGATCTCGTCTTCCATATCAAAGCCGGCTCATTATCTGGAGCATGCCCTGGAATGATGAGGTTTGAAGCGACGGGGCAGCCACACCATGCCACCGGTCAGCTTGTAGGTGAGTGATGAGGGGGAGAGGGACGCTGGTGGCTGGATACCTCCATGCGCCAGAGGAAGGCCCTGGAGGGGAGGCTATAGCCCTCTTGAGGTTAAGAGGGCTGTAGCGGAGGACCCTGAAGTGTGGGGGCTGACCCAAGGCCTGCCACGTAGATGTCCATGACAGCGGCCCTGACTGTGGTCTCACAGCGCTTGAGAATTATGCTTGGGATAAAAGTTTCCTATTCTGAAGATTCACCATCTGGGACACCTGGAGGCTTGATCGCGACGTTATGGGTGGGGCCACTCACATGCTGAGTGAGGCCAAAGGATTCAAGTATGGAACTCAGCTCTTTTGCGTATCTGTCATTAACATTATCCACATGAATATTAAAATCGCCTATAATGACTAAACCATCAAAATCTGTGCACACAACTGAAAGCAACTCAGTGAAATGATCAGTGAAACATACATATTTGAACAAATATTAGACAACCCTTATAATTAGAAATGTATTTAATGACTGCAAATAAAATAGTTAGCTCCCAAAGGTTTCACCGGGACGTGCTAGGCAGGTAACAGCTAAGCTAGCTAGCTGTTTCATGGTAACTTCCGGGTTTTTCGCGATCGCTTTTTGTCACTTTAAAACAGTATTTTTGTCATGAAAACGTTGACAGCAAATTCTGAAATCGTCCGTGCATGTGTGTTAAGGATGTATATGTATACTGTATTGTCCGATTGACGGTTAATGGTGTTGATTGATTGATATGTATTTGTTTATTGAGCGTGGCTAGCTCCGCTAGCTTCTCTACACAGACAAGTGTGCAGAAAAACTGCACAATGTAGTGACAGGCGCTGATAGCTTGTTGTACTTGCAAAGTAATGGCAGTATTTTACACACCTGAATTACAAACAGAAATTGCATTGGGGCTGCGGTCATTATTGGTTTGAGAGTTCTGTTATCAAGAAAAAATGATCGGAAGAATTGCATTCAAGTCAATGGAGTGCTGCTGCTGTGAGGAGCTGTATAATAAATTATAATTAAATATTAGAATATATTCTAATGTTTAAATTAATACATCCGGACGCGAAACTAATGGTATTCTTTTACTTATATATTGATTTAGCAGTGCGTTGCTTTAGTGCCATTTCATCAGTGATTGTTGTACAGCTTACAAGTTGCGCTAATGCTAATGTTAGCATAGTATCAGATCGCAAATAAAACTAGGTGGCTCCGTGTTATGAGAGCGTAGGGGAAATGAGAAGCCTGTGAGCGAGTTGGGGGGCGGTGCTAAACATTCAAACATTGTAGAAACGGGTATAGCGCCTTTAATGAATTAATTAACATGTTAATTGATTTATCACTTGATCAATCACTTTTTGAAAACAGTTGTCAACTAATGTAGTTAGTACAAACTAATTATTTTTTGAACCGCACAATGAAGTCAATACAAAGTAACTTACAGAACAACCGTTCTAGATAATAGACAATTGGAGTGTGTGTTTGAAAAGGCACACAGAGCGCTTCTCTCCCTTACACTAACGCCAGGCTCACACTGAATCTGTACATGATCCACCGCGACCGGGTCCACTACTGTGTGCAGTTCAATTTAGAGCCGTGGGACTCGGGTTCGTCTTATCTTGCAGTCAACGGAGAGGGATGAATCAAGCCCAGGGAGTGATGGGGGCAAACAGGAAGCCAGGTCTCACAGTATCAAGAACCCCCAGTGCTTTTCAGAATAACATCTGGCTGCTGACACTATAGCTTGGGCTTCCCATGATGTATGAAGCCCAAAAGGCAGTGAAACACAACAGATCAGAAGAGTTGCCTCACGAGAAGCAGCAACTCATAGATATTTAAATCGTATTAGGTACAGATGGAACTGGCTCAATCTATCTGTCCACACAAGCTGAAAACATTTCACCTGAGAAAGTGTTGTGTAACGCTAGGCTAGTAGCGGGGTGAACAATTAGTTTGACCAGAAGTAGATTCGGCCAAGGAGCCAGGGTGTGTGAATAAAACAAAAGACAAAATAAATTGCGTATAGTATATATATTGATTGAATTCACAGGTTCTATAAATATACATAGTTCCCACAGACCAATGAATGTCACATGACCTCCTCGGAGACGCCATCTTTGATGGCACGCTGCTGTGTTTGTGCATTCCATTAAACAGAAGAATGAGAATAAATGTAGATATTCAAACGCAAATTGGAAAAAAAGGGCAACTTTTGAGCAAATAATTGTATATTAATACAATGGCACCACAGTTTAACGTGCTACGGACATGTTTCACATATTTGATCAAATTATGCAGCAAAAATTTACAAGCAATGCAAACATTTCTCAAAAACTTTAGATTTAATACCAGTTGGAGCTCCATTTAATTATTTTAATTATATTAACAATTAATTTAATTAATGCTAATGCCACACGGACACTCTGGATTGCTGTTATTGTTTATTTCCGCGTTTTTGACCGTATGTTTTGGTGAATGGTGGGCAACTGATTTTTCCAGGCGTAAAGAGCAGTTTATTTTATGACACAGATCTTTTTACAGAAGCAATGCTGTTTGTGAACATTGTTTTAGCCCACCATAGAACTATTATTATCTATTTAATACATTTACGTTGCCCTCGAGAGCCTCGGACGCGACACCGATCCTCCTCATAATAAAGTAATCTAACGCTAAATAATGAAACTCTCAAGTTACCAGATATCAGCATACACAAGTTAGTACTGAGTAAATTACGTCTGTCAACACATTATAAGATACGATACGCACCTGACACAAAGTGCTCCGAGCATATTCTTGCGTGTTTTGAGGGAGTTTCTTGCCTGTTTATCTTCGCAAGCCATAACCTCCGTGGTTGTTCTGACAAAAGCTTAGTCTTCTCACATTCATGAAGTCTAATGATGGGTATACTGTAAAATCCAAGTTTAACAGAACCTCCGGCACGATTTGAACATCCATTGACCCAGCAGGAGATGACCATTTTCAACTTTATCACGACATTAACACGTTTCAGCTTCTTTTTCTATTGTTTTGCCCACAGCATGCCAACACAAATGGCGCCGGGTCGGCAAATCCCCGTATGTAGTGACGTCATGTAGGAACTATGTATAGGTGAGGTATGCGAAAAGGATATTATATTCTTTACATGTATTGCATATATATATATATATATATATATATATATATATATATATATATATATATATATATATATGTAATTGTTACAAATCAAATCACAATCAGCCAATAAATAGCTGATCAATATTCCACAGGTTCTTTGATTTAGGAACCTACATTTCAAAACAAGTGCACTTTAATTTCAAATTTGATTCATTAAACATATGCTCAAGTAATTCATGACACTCTGATATAATTTACTTGAGTAGAGATGAAAAATAATAATAATTAAAGCCGCAAGCGGCGTCGAACGGCCCTCGCCGCACCGCGCGACTCCCTGCACCGCGCGCACTCCCCGCACCACGCCGCCCTGCACCACGCCGTCCCGCACCACGCCGTCCCGCACCACGCCGTCCCGCACCACGCCGTCCCGCACCACGCCGTCCCGTACCAAGCCGCAACGCGCCGCTCCACAACGCCCCGCACTACGCCGCACCACACCGTACCACGCAGCACCGCTCAAAGGAGGTGGCGCCGCCGTGTGATGATTTGTTCCCGTAGTCATAGAAGATTGTTAGTCAAATTTGAATGAATATGATAAGTAGAGCTGGTTTGGCTCCCGATGTAAACTTTGGCTCAGTCTTTAGGGGGCGCTAATGGGCCAATTTCAAATATTTCACTTTCACCTGACCTAAACCCTGGAGTTGAACAATGGATTCAAGTTTAATGCAAATCAGACTTTGTTTGTGCAAACGGGAAAAAATTAATGTTGTCAAAAACGGCCAAAAAAACCCTCACATTTTGCCGCTTTGCTGCTCAAACAACGTTTCACTGATCAAAATTCCCTGAAGTCATTTTGAAGGTAAATGTGTTGAGATGATTTGGAACAATTTTGAGGCCAATCGGTGAAACGGCCGAGGAGGAGTCGCTTTCCAACCGACATGTATGAAAATGATTATTTTTCATTTTTCCATTTTGCAGTGAAATTTATGGGCTTTCTGTTTGTCAGAGGGCTTAGCCATAATAAAACAAGTTCAATGTCTTGACTTGAGGAACATGTGTTCCAAATTACATGGTTCTATGACAATTTTGACCTCGAACCCCTCCCATAGGCATTTTTAAATCGGCTGTTGTAGGTGGCGCTATAGAGCCAATTTCAAAATTTTAACTTTCAAATGACCTAGACCCAAGAGTTGAACCATGGATTTAAGTTTTGTGCAAATCAGACTTTGTTTGTCCAAACGGAAGCCATTTTTCTATTGTCAAAAACTGAAAAAAAATACGCCACTATTTGCCGCTCCGCTGCTCAAACAACGTTTCACTGATCATAAATCCCTGAGGTCATTTTGACGGTACATGTGTTGAGATGATGTGGAGCGATTTTGAGGCGAATAGGTGAAACGGCCGAGGCTAGTTTGATGTTTGTGTGAGGTGTACATTTGCAATGAATCTGGAGCGTTTGTCGTCGCCACGGCAACAGGGTAAAAAATAAGCCTTGGACCCTATTGACTTTTTGAATCAAGAGTGCAAAACAGATTTATGTGCAAAATTTCAAACATTTTGAAAAAACTAAATTTGAAAATGCCCATCTAAAACTTTGAAATAGTCTGTAGGGGGCGCTAATGTGTCAATGTGAATCATTTAACTTTCAAATGACCTAGACCCTAAAGTTGAACAATGTATTAAAGTTTTGTGCAAATCAGACTTTGTTTGTGCAAACGGGAGCAAATTTAATGTTGTCAAAAACGGCCAAAAAAAGGTCACATTTTGCCGCTCCGCTGCTCAAACAATGTTTCACTGATCAAAAATCCCTGAGGTCATTTTGAAGGTACATGTGTTGAGATGATGTGGAGCGATTTTGAGGCGAATCGGTGAAACGGCCGAGGAGGAGTCGCTTTCCAACCGACATGTATGAAAACTTTTGCTGTTCATTTTTCCATTTTGCAGTGAAATTTATGGGCTTCCTGTTTGTCAGAGGGCGGAGCCATAATAATATTTTTTTCATGTCTTGACTCAAGGAACATGTGTACCAAATCTCATGTTTCTACGACAAACTTGACCTCCAAAAAGTCCCATAGGGGTATTATTTTGGCTGTTGTAGGTGGCGCTGTTCTGGCATTTTTTGAGTCCCATAAAAATAAACACCAAAATATCAAATTTTTCGCCAGGTCTGATTTTTGGGCCAAAATTAACAACTTTTCATGCATGTTCAGGGGGTCAAATTAAGGCTCAAAGTGCAGAAGAAAAAAGAAAGAAAGAAATAAATAAAAAAGGAATTTTTTTTTTAACGTCTCGAGCAAAAACAATATAGGTTTCAATGGCATGTGATACATCATTTTAAAGCTTTTGAGTTTACACACGCAACTGTCACATTTTGGTGAGTGACGGGCGCTGACGCGTCCGTCACGCACCGCCACCATTTGTTTTCACCATTGTGAAAGCAATAGGCCCTTACCCCGTTCGGGGCTCGGGCCTAATTAAATGCTCAAGCAGAGTCAATAGTCGAGTTGCGCAACAATCAAAAATAAACACGTAGCTACGTTAAAATTATCATTATATAAAAAATTTACCAAAAATGGAAACCTGGGGCAGCGTTACTGCAGTCCGGCAAGGTTCTACAATTAATCAGATTCAGAACTAAAAATAGCTCAAATCTAAATGCTAGACGCGATGCTTGGTGCGCCGCGGACGCATGTAAACGGGGAGAAATAGTAACCGTGTCTCAACGGAGTTTTGAATAGGAGCGGCAGCGAACCAAACAAAACTAAACAGTATAAAGTAGCACAAGATCACTCGCTGAACACAAAATAAACAACCCGAACTGTTGTAAGTAAGTAATCTTTAGTTATATACCGCCGTTCACCAGTGTTGGGCACGTTACTTTGAAAAAGTAATTAGTTATAGTTACTAGTTACTTCTCCCAAAAAGTAACTGAGTTACTAACGAAGTTACTCCACTATAAAAGTAACTAGTTACCAGTAAAAGTAACTATTGCGTTACTTTTTCGTTCTGTTCTGGAACATAATGTGCACTCGACGTGCGCAGTTTTACCTTTAATAGTGCCAATATTTCCATCTAGAAAAGGCTGTTTTGCTGCTGAAGTCCTGTTCACTCTTCATCTCTCTCTGTGCTGTAAGCACTAAACACAAACACCCGCCACTGTGAATGTGGAAACACCGGTGACGAGCGGTGAGGCTGGTGAAGCACTGACTTCAGTCCAATCAGATGAACATATACATCATATAAATCAAGTGGACAATTTGTTTGGCTACAGCAAAATATGTTTCATGGCCGCATTGTTTGTTCATACAAAACGCAAAACTATGAGTTATGGGTCTTACCTTATAAATGACCTGCACAGACCACTTCAGTTCAGACCAGTTCTGTGTTTAAGTCCAGATAATAGTTTGAGCGTAGATATGTAATCCTCCATTTGGAAATGAGTTTTAAAAAGTAAAACAAAACGCGTGTGTCCTCCGTAAACTACTCTGTTTTGCTAGGTGCAGCCGGGTGCATCCAATTTCTAAAATCAACAGTCTTACACTTCACCTCTCTTTCTTATCGTTCCTATAGTAATTGAAAAATTACCGTAAGTGCATTTTAAATTATCTTAAAATGTGTTATATGTATGTTAGCCAAACTTGTTGCAGCCCTTAGCAGATAAACCAGGAAGAGAAAGGAGCTTTCAGATGGAATTGTATGCAGCCGACTTCTGCGCTCACATGCTCTCCTCTGAGGCTGACCTCACGGTGATACAAGCCGTGGTTGAGCGCGACTAAGACCCATATTTGTTTCAAAAACACAATTTATGACCATCCTCTCAACTGTAGACATGTAGATTGTAAAGGAAATATCTTTTACATCAGCCAATAATTGCTGAGAGGTTTTCTCATCCTCCCTTCTCTCATGACAACACGCGCACGAGTCCTATCACGAAGTAAAAAGAGAAGTTCATTGTGCGTCTTGAGTAACGCGCAGTAACGGGATGTCGGAAATGATAACGGCGTTATAGTTACAGTCAAAGTAATTAGTTAGATTACTCGTTACTGAAAAAAGTAACGGCGTTAGTAACGCCGTTACTAGTAACGCCGTTATTCCCATCACTGCCGTTCACAGACCAGAGTCACAAAGCGGTTTACAATTGTTATTTTTGGGCATTTGTCTCTCACTCCACGCAGAGATGGGAGCGGGGTCGCCAGTGCAGGAGGCGCATGCCAGAACTATTGTGCATGTTTTTAGTGGTAGGGGAAACCGGAGCACCCGGAGGAAACCTACACAGACAGGGGGAGAACATGCAAACTCCACTCAGAAAGAGAGAACTCACCATTGAAGGTACAGAGTCAATTTAGAAGTGGAATGATGTCAGCCCGAGAAGTTTGTTGGGTTTGTTAGCTAACAACAAACACTGACTGATACTGTGAAAATACTGTGATCATGAGCGCTCACAGAGTTATGCAGCACATAATATGAGCATAAACTGGTGTATGGACTCACCCTGGATCGGAGATTCAAAGTAAATAATAATGAGAGGCAAAAATCAGCGCTGTAAAGGCAATAGACGGCGAGAAGCCAGACGCACGCCACAGGCCACAGTCAGAAAGAGCAGTGGGGGAAGGGGCGGGGGAAATGACCTGGTATGACCCCGCAGGTTAGAGGGAAGCGGCGCTGCGGCTGTATCTATATATTGCCCCGCAATATTAATACAATATTATTAATGATATGTAAATATAATAAATATAAAAATATAAAGTTAGGAAATGCGGGTTAAAGTTGGATTCACTAAGAGGATTCATGGACGAGGGAACATACTTTTGCTGACACGACTGAAATCCTCACTGTCTGGATCGGGCCTTAGGGAACACTTGTTTAGTAAACAAGGGTCCTGACTATGAGGAGGCAGTGTACCATGAACTGGATAAAAGCTCTGCGTGTGTGTGTGTATTTATATATATATATACTGTATATATATGTATATATACACATGCACATATATACACACATGTATATGTATATGTATACATGTATGTATATGTGTATGTGCGTTTATGTTCATGTGTGTGTGTGTGTGTACACATATTTTAGCTTTAGTTACATTTTGTGGAACCATTATTGTGCTCAGAAACATTTATCTATGCTTAAAAAAGGCGAAGAGGGAAGTGAAAGATGAGACTTGAGAAATGTGGAAAACCCAGTTTCTTGGATTCGTATGTAAGATATGAATGATTTATGATTATAATTAATAACTTATAATAATGTATCATTTTAATGAGTTGTACATCTATTATCTGCATTCCATATGTATTAGCATGGCATTGTCTTTAAAAAGTATGTATTCTTATTGTTGGACAATGCATTTTAAAGAATCTTTTCTCAAGCTGTTTTTTTGCTGTTTATCAGACTGAGCCTCACATTTGGGTTTATTTTGAGAACTGTAAAATCTACTTCTTTACTGTGTGAGCCATTGTTTTCTCTCATAGATTTGGCTTAAGCTCATTACAGTATAATGATAGCTCCAGACACCCTCCAGACACCCTCGGCATGACACTATGGCCGCTCAGGGGAGTAATTGTAGCAACAGGCTCCTATCACTGCTCTGTCGTTTTAAGAGATCCTTTGTTCCTTCTTCTGTCAGACTGTACAACAAACTTGGATCAGTCTTCCAGGTCTGTTTGTTACAGGGAATCAATAAAGTATCTATCTATCTATCTATCTATCTACAGTATCACTTCAGGTCACAGCAGCACAGGTGGTGGAGCCTCTGGGTGGAGCAGGACAGGTCACAAGGTGGGGTAGCCGCTTGGTTCGGACCATTTTTTTCTGCTCTGGTCCAAAGCACAAAATTCTGAATGCTTCATTAGCATCTTTCAAAAAGTTTGCATTCCTTCAGTGGATTTTCGGCTGATCCGGACCATGAATCCTCTCCTCTCCGCTCCGTTCAGGTTGAAAAAAATAAATAAAAATAACAACTTTAAAGCACAAAACAACAACTGTTTCAGAGCTACTTAGGACTTTCTGCCTTTTCCATTCATTTTCAGGTGCTGAGGAAAAGGAATCTCCCCTTTATATCAGAGATACATCTCGTTCACCTTGTAACATACTGGATTTTATTGTCGACACTGACACTGACAGCCTAAAAGTGAGGCTCCTTCTGATTTCTGCTTTTTCATCTTTACCTAAAAAAGATAAGCTACTTTCATATTAGAATTATGCCCTGGTTATGCAATGATGGAGACTTGTTATCTCTTATTATAAATGCCACTTCCTCGTCCGTTTGTTTGCTAAGAACATCTGCTCCGTGTAATCACAGCCGCCTGAGTGAACACCAACTCATGTCCAATAATGGTTGCAGAGCTCAATCATGGCTCTGCTTCTGACACAAGTTTAACACTCTTCTTTACACTCCTAAAAGGCCACCATTTATTTATTCAAGGCACGCATGTAGGACCAATTCTACAGTGTAGAATAGGTCGTCAAAGGGCCGGTGTGGCAGTAGGTTCTAGTTCCTGGTGGTGGATAACATGCTCTGTAAACAGGTCTGACTCTGCTCAGACAAGGACCCGACGTCCCTCAGCGAAGGGTCAGTCCCTTCGCTGAGGAGTGCCCAGAGTGGCTGGGCACTCCTTTAGAGATAGAGTGAGAAGCTCTGCCACACAAGGAGCAAATGCCTCCTCCGAAATGTACCTCTACAGAAGAATTCTGAGCATAGCCTTACATTTGTAAAGTTACATTAAACACATTTAAAGATGATTTTTATTGCTCAGATTGGGACTGTAATTCCCTCCTGCCACGAGAGGATGGTGGTGGACACCACCACATCATTTTCTACACACAGACTGGCGTTTCATGTTTTTGAACTTAAAATAACGTCCCACACATAATATATGATATGTATTCTGGTGTGGTGTAAAAGGGGATTTGTCCGGTCCAGGCCCAGACCATACTCATTGTGTGCGCATGTGTTTGTGTGTTCTGGATTTCGAGGAGTCTTCACAATAAGCTGCGTCTGGGCAGTGGCTCGTCTTCCAGCCTCACAGATCTGTCCCAGACCAAAGGCTCCGGGGACAGGGGCGGGACTCTGGGGAGTCCAGTGGAGGAGCATAGGGACCGAGGGACTCAGCAGCGCAGAGCAGGGGCCAACGCCACGTGGAACAGGTCTGTATCCTATCCATAGTAACACTGATAATCACTTGGGTTACACTTGAGGATGTGACTTGGGCCATCGAGCACTCCCTAATCCACCAGCAGAGGGAGAAGATATATCTGTTGAGGTTTTTTACAAATTCTTAAATTGCAAAACAAACAAGGTGAAACAAAAGTTTACAAAATACTTTACTTTTAAAGGGCAAAAAACGACTTACGTATGTCATAGTGGTACAATGTTTGTATATTTAGCATCTAGGTCCAAATGCATTTCTTTCAGTGCCATCCACCTCACGTTTTGTCCTCTTCCGCCTCACAAGAACCTTTGTGCCCGCATCTCTCTTCAATTCTTTCTGTATGTGCAGAGTAGGAGATCAGCTGTAGGCGCAGATGGCGATATTATCCAACTGTGAACAAATTAAAATGTCTTTGGCTTTCTCTTATTTTGTGTCATTAAAATTGTGATTGCAGTTGCAATTTTAAGTTTCTAACTATGTTACTACATTGTGTTATGGCACAAAAGGGACCCAAAAAGACAAAAATAAAGACAAAATAAAAAATACAAATTTATTAAGAGTATGGGGAGTGCTAGAGGGTCCGGAGGCAACTTATAGTAGACAAGGAGATCAAAAACAAGAACTGGCAAAAAACAAGGTAAGTGCAAGGGTCCAAAATAGCTCAGGAGATTTAGGCCCTGTCCACACGAAGTCAAGCTCAGGCCTAAACGCAAAAATACTTTATCAATCCAGTGTATCGTCCATACGAGGCCGGCGTTTTGGGGGGGTGTAAACGAACATTTTTGAAACTAGGTCCCAGAGTGGAAAGATTTCAAAACTCCGTATATGCCGCTCCGTGGTCACTGCCTCTCCGCAATGTATCTGAGACGCTTGCGTCATCGCCCCGCCTCTTGTTAAAGCACGCATGCGCCGCACTCAGAAAATAATGACAACAACAATGTAGCTTGTTGGTTTTGTAATCCAGTGTGACCCGAAGCAACAGTTCAACCTCATCGTCCGTCCATACTAATGTAGTACCAGCTCGCCCACTCGCCATGTTGTCTGTTTACAAAATTCCGCGCATGCCCACGGAAGTTTGGGCTTGATCCCGTCATTGCGTCACAGCGCCACCAACAGGTCTGGCATAGTTTCACAGCGTTTTCAGGCGTATTGACTACATTCATATGGACGCACACATTTACTGAGCTAACTCCGTGTTTACAGAAAAAGTTTCTGAAATTATAAGCGTTTTGCCTTCGTGTGGATATAGCCTTAGCAAACATAGAAATTCACCAGCAGATGAAGATGAAACAATCTGACACCAACAGGCTGTAGAGCTGGGTACTTGAGGTGTGCAGGTGGTCATTGCCTCCAGGTGTGCAGAGCAGGCCCCACCCTGACCTCACACAGGGAGGGGCAGGAGAGCAGGCAGCAGAGACACAGTGACACATTGTGTCACTGTGTCTCTGCTGCAAGTGGTGACTGGTTAAGTTTTAGGCGTGTGATTAAGATGGTAAAGGTTGGGGTTAAGGCTGGGTTGGGGTTATTTTATGGGAATGGCTGGTTAAGTTTAGGCATGAACAGGTAGTTTGTTATATTTACTTCCGCTTCCGTCCCGATTCCGTATATGATCTAGTGCTGACCCTCAACAGTCCCAGACCTGGGCCGGATGCCTAAAGATTCTGAGAGTCTTCTCAGAGAGCTCCTAACTTAACTTAAAAACTCCTAGCTACGAGTCTTAGCTTAAAAGTTATTCCTGAACGTTCTAAGAGAACTCTGAGCAAGGAATGGACAAAAACTCCTATCTTAGTGAGGAAGCGTGGCCGACACCGTTGCTAGGTATAAGTCATCATTTCAAATGATGATCAAACGGTTGATCCTAAAAGTTAGAGAAAACATACTTTTGGTGACAATGGGCAAAATAAGGATCCTCAAATTAACAAACTTAATCATAGAATCTAATCTTAGGAAGAATGTGTCATTAACTCTCATAACACCTGTTGTCTCAGAGGACTTTACAAAGTTGTCAACAACAGATCAGAGAATCACTGCCAGTTCACAGATTCAGGTCAATGTGACCAGATTCTGGGTTCCAGGGTCCCATCATCACGCAGTGGGGGGTCATGC
>OZ035823.1:36756279-36911583 GCA_964034765.1 Knipowitschia caucasica
GGGAGGGGTATATTTTATGTCTAGTTTTAATGTGGTTTCTGTTGGAGGAAAAACATTCTTAAAATTCTTCAAATTGTCCACGCAGATTTGTGCCAAAGCCTGTAACGCGCCCCGTATGTGGTGGCCGCTATTGTAAACAAACAGCGTGTGCAAGGGTGCGACACAGTGAAGGGCAGTAGCGTCGCTACTTTAGCTTAACTACATTTTTTCAGTAGCTTGACGGTACTATTTACAAAACCAAGTAGCTAAGCTATATTATTGCTCAAGTAGCGCGGTAGTGCCCTCCAAAGCTATTTTCTCAAAGACATTTCTGATGTTTATATATCACCGCATTTTCCCGCAGCCATAACAAAAACAAATAGGACAAGTGCAAGACAGAATGCCAATGAGAATGCGTGGGCCTCGGTGACAACACACACACACACATGCACTGCTGGAGGGAAGAAACAGGATGGCAGAGAGCCAGGTATGGGGTAAGGTTACTGTCACAACCAACAACTATCATCACAACAGACTCTTTCACAACCTTTGGTGACACGCTACACATTGTCCTGCCTGCAAGCAAGTATATCCATTAACAGTTGTACAAACTTTGACTCATGGCTAAAAGTGGTGCTAAGGCCTGGACTCCACCGGGCGCGTCTCCGTTGACGCGCGTTGGCTGCTGTCCGTCGGACGTCCGTAAAACGGACTAGTGGTCAAACCGGCTGCATCAGCAGCTCTGGCTGTGCGTTTATCAGCCTGCTTTGTTTTTGTAGGACACGTTTGGGCATTGTGTGAATAAATTAACGTTTGGCTGATGGAGGAGTCATGTGTTGTCGGCGTGCATGTGTGCGTGAGCGTGGGCGCGTGCGTGAGAGCGCTTGTGTGTGTGTGTGTCTGTGTGTGTGTGGTGGGAGGCATGTGCGTGCATGTGTGTTTGGGCCTGTGACCGCAGCGTTTATTATGATCCAGCCTCTTCGTTTGTTTTCTACTTATTTAGCGCGTGATACACTTTTATCGGACCCAACTCGCCTCTCCGCGGCCTTAGGCAACAGACAGCCGCTATAGTTTTAAATAGAAGAAGCAGTGTGTGATTTGTATGAGCTGTGGCTATGATCTATGCAAAGCACAGCATATTGAAGCATTGAGGACGTCGCGATGGATGAGGCAAAACTTATTGAAAGCAATTGGAAAAAGGGGAGAGAGAAAAGAACTCTAACATATCCAGTGTTGTTGTGAGATCTGTCTCTCGTGTGTGCGGTGAGGAGAGAGCGCCTCGCAGGTAGACGGGACAGAGCGAGAGAAAAAAGAGCGAGGTGTATGTAAAGATTAGCGTATTAACATTACGCGAAAAATGGTAGATGTACGATCAGGAAACAATTATTAAAATACATGAACAAAATTACACACGTTTGTTAATAATTAGTGTCATTACCAAATACTTATAACCAAGGACTACAGCATATGTCAATACATGTTTAATAATGTGGTAAATATAATATTCCATTGTATTTTCAATGGAAAACGGACCCGACACGCGTCGACGGACGGAACAAATAGGATTGTTTTTATTTCGTCCGTCCGCGTCCGTTGCACCCTCCGTTGACGGAATCCGTCCGACGTGCGTCAGACGGACGCATGCAGAGGCTGTGGAGCCACTTCCATTCACCCTCATGGAGATAACGGAGACGGAGATGAAACGGACATGTTTGGACGGATCCGTCGTCCGTTTTACGCGCCCGGTGGAGTCGGGGCCTAATGCTAAGACATCCCCCATGACTACTGCGCGCTCGAGGCAATGGAAACTGAAGTAAAACGGAATAAAAATGCCCTTACCTCGCCATCTAAAACTACTCAACAACCTCTAAAGAAAATAAAACCCAACGATGTCGCTCCTCTTGATTCCAGTATGGGTTCTGCTTCCATTGCTGACGTTTTGAATGCAATACAATCACAATCCGGAGAGATTCAGGCTCTTCATTCTCTGGTGATCGACATCAAGTCAGACATACAACTCAACACTTGGCTATATCCAACATAAACAAGTGTCTGGAATTCAACAAAAGATATACAAAAGGAAGCAAAAGCCCTCAAAGAGAGGAATATCCAACTGGAGGAAAAGGTAATTGAGCTGGAAAGAAGACTTTCTGATTCAGAAAATTACAAAAAAAGATGGAATCTGAGACTGAGGGGCCTCAAAGAAGAAAAAGAGGAGAATACTAGGGAGCTTGTTGTAATCCTTAATCTCAGATTTGTTCCGCACTGGAAAGACAAGATGGGCTTCATCCTTGATTCTGTGCATCGTGTTGAGTAGAATAACACCACCCACCCACGACAAATCATCATGCAGTTCACCATGAGGATCTACAAAGATGAACTTTGGCATGTATCAAGGAACCACCAAATCTGCAAAGAGCTCAACATTCGCTTCGCAGAAGACTTCACCAAAGATGTCCTAGAAGCAAGAGCAGCAGTCTGGCCAAAAGTGGATCAAGCAAGAAAGCCGGGTCAAAAGGCTGTGTACTGAGGTCGCTACGCCTATATTCAAAGGGTAACACCATGATTCTCAGGGTCCTAGAAGAACCTTTTATTCAAGATAAGTTTACTGTCAGGGTTTTGCACCTTTTGTTACGGTTGGTTACGCACCTGTGTTTGTTAAAGCAAATAAGCTAGTTTTTTGGTTTTTTATTTTTTTATGTCTGATCTAAAAAGTTCAATCTCTCTATTATCTGTGAATGCAAGGGGTCTGAGAGATTTAACAACACGTAAAAGTCTGTTTTTATTTTGCAAAGGGAAAAAAGTGCAATTGTTTTTTTACAAGAAACTCACTCAAAAGAAGAGGACATTTCGTTTTGGACTCAACAATGGGGGGACAAAGCCTATTTCAGTCATGGTACATCTAGATCAGCTGGAGTAGCTATCCTCCTTAAACACTTTTCTGGCCAAATTATACTTAACATGGCAGATAATCAGGGCCATTGGTTGATTTTACTCACCAATATTGACAATGTGAAATTCATTTTAGTTAATGTGTATGGTTACAATAATCCCAGGGACAATAAACGATTGTTAGAAGAGATAACTTTACACATAGATGAACTTAAAGTTGCTCACTCCATAGAGAATATAATAATTGGGGGTGATCTCAATGTAGTTAATGATGATTTCCTCGATAAATACCCATCCAAACATGCATCAACTCAGCCTAATATTATATTTAATAACTTTTGCAGTGAATTAAGTCTTACTGATGCTTGGAGATATCTCAATCCTGGAATATCCCAATTTTCATGGTTCAGTCCAAACTATAATTCAAGATCTAGAATTGATAATTGGTTAATTTCAAACAAGTTGCTTTGTAATGATATCAATTCAACAATGTCTGCAGCCCCTTTAACTGATCATTGTGTCATTATGTTACATGTTGGACCTAGAACTAAATATTTCTCTAACAAATACTGGAAATTTAACTCAAGTCTTCTTAAAAATGACAACTATTGTCAAATCATTAAATCAACTATAAATAAAATTACATCCGGTGAAGAACTTACAACCCCGGTTAAAAAGTGGGAGTTTCTTAAGTTTAAAATTTGTGATGTATCTAATACCTTTAGTAAAAACTAAAAAAAGAACTTGATCAAAAGGAATTGAATATTATAAACCAGTTAAATGTTCATTGTAACAAACAAAATCTTAGTGAACTTGACAAACAAACAATTCTGAAGTTACAATCAAATCTAGATGAAATCTACACTCATAAAGCTCAAGGAGCATTTATTAGGTCTCGAGCAAAGTGGATAGAAGAAGGTGAGAAGAATTCAGCATATTTTTGTGGTCTAGAAAAAAATAGACAAGAAAGAAACAACATAAAGTCATTATTAATGAATAATATAGAAATTACAGATGATAAACTCATCTCTTTAGAAATGTATACATTTTATACACAGCTTTACAAGTCAAAATTTTCTAAAACTAACTGTGAATCTTTCATGAATGATATAGCCCAGTATATTCCAAAAGTTGATGAAGCGTATAAAGACACCTGTGACTGTCCACTAACAGTTTCTGAACTAGAAGCAGCGACAGGCCGACTCTCTCCTAACAAAGCTCCAGGATCAGACGGTCTCACAGGAAACTTTTATAAACATTTTTGGTTTGATATTAAGGAATTACCGTTCAATGTTTTTGTTGAGATTTTTGAAACTTGCACACTCCCAAATACAATGAGACATGGTGTCATAATATCTATCCCCAAACCCAATAAAGACCCTAGAATCATAGATAATAGAAGACCTATAACACTGAGAAACTCTGACTACAAACTCTTAACTTACATCTTTGCCTCTCGACTACAATCAGGACTTAGAATATAATCTCGGAAACACAGTCAGGTTTTTTAAAGGGTCGATCCATACATAATAATATCCGTCTAGTAATGTACTTAATTGAATATAGAAATTTAATTCAGGATAATGGCTTTATTTTATTTTTGGACTTTTTTAAAGCCTTTGATTCTGTTGAACATTCAATTATTTTTGCCACACTTGAACATTTTGGGTTTGAACATTTTGGGTTTGAAAACATAAATAGCTGTGTTCTCTTCTCTAAGGGTTCTACTCCGAGCTTTAATGTGGATATAGGTATTCCGCAAGGGTGCCCCATATTGCCCTACTTATTTATTTTAGTCACTGAACTTCTGTCCATATATATAAAAAAACAGAAACTTAATGTTCTAGGTACAGAAATTATTATCAGCCAACTAGCTGATGATACAACATTATTCTTAAAAGATGAAGATCAAATCCCTAAAGTTATACATAAAATTGAGCAATTCTCCAAAGCATCAGGGCTTTGCTTAAACCTTAAAAAATGTGAAATATTGTCTCTTCATGATACTGCTTTAACAGAAATACACAATATATCTATAAAGTCTGAGATTAAATATCTAGGTGTCATCCTCTGTAAAGACAAAAAGATATGTCAAACAGTTAATATAGAGAACAAACTTAAAGAATGTAAAACAAAATTGAATATATGGCTCCAAAGAGACTTTTCGATTTTGGGTCGTATATATTTAACAAAAATGGAGTGCTTATCTAGATGTATTTACCCTCTTTATTCAAATGCTGTCCCTACCAATTTTTCCAAAGTCATAAATCAAATTAATTTAAATTTTATATGGCGAAATAAACCACATTATATAAAGAAAAGTCATATGGTCAAACAAACCAATGAAGGAGGCCTAAAGGCGATTGATCTGGAGTGTCTGACCGGAACCTTAAAGATAAACTGGTTAAAATCTTGGATTAAAAATCATCAATCTCTTTGGTACTGTATACCTAACTTTATTTTTTTTTAAATTTGGTGGTCTAAACCTACTGCTTGTATGTGACTTCCATATCAACAAGCTTCCTATATCTTTATCAGAGTTCCACAATCAAATTTTACTTTACTGGAAAATGCTTTAAGTCCATAACGTTTCTCCACATCGAACAGTGATTTGGAACAACAGATATGTTCTACACCGCAACAAATCATTATTTTATGAAGACTGGTTTAAAAAAAATATTTGGTCAGTGTCGCACCTTATGGACAACGAGTAAATGTATTAGATTATGATCAATTCTGCATTAAACACAATTTTAACGCCTCACTATTAGACTTCATGCGTTTACGTAACGCCCTCCCTAAAGAATTTATTTTTCTATCCAAAAACTCATTAGCTCATCAGACAACGTAAACACATTTACCCTCTCCAAGGATACGCGGGATATAATTTTTAGATAAGAAATGTAAATTTGATAAAAAGACAGTCACTAAACTTAGAACTATGTATTTTTCCTTCCCTATAGCCCCAAAGGCCAAAGAAACACACTTCAAAATTATGAACAATTTTTACCCCTCTAAAGAACTACTTCGAGTACGGTTTAACATACAAGAAAATCTATGTACTGTACATTCTGCAATATTCATGTGGAGACAACTGACCATCTGTTTTTTTATTGTGACTCTGTTGAATTATTTTGGAGAGATTTACAAAGTTGGGTACAGTCATTTCCAGTCATTTCAAGAGACCATGTAACGTTTGGCATGGTACTAACAAATAACAAAAAAATGGAACTCTGTATTAATGTGACTTTGTGTCTTGCAAAATTCTGTATACACAAAAGCAAATGTCAGAAATGTCCCCCCACATTTTCTTTTTTTTTTTAAATGACTTTAAAATGTACCTTAATTCCTTGGAGCGAATGAAAGGACCAAATGCCACAAAATTGTATTCCTATTTAAGTGAAATCCCCATAGACTCTACCTAACTACAAACTTTATGAACTGCCTTTGATCTGCATCCATGACCCCCTTGCACTTTTTACTGTTTTTTTATTTTATGTTTTATATTTTGTTTTTTTGTTCTTTTGCACTCACTATTTGCACTGGACTGCCAATGTTCCCTCATATGTTATTATTGCGAACAGCACTTTGCCTTGTTTGTATTGTACTTTCATAAAATAAATGAAAAAAAATATATATATAAAACTGTCAATATGACGTCACTGTTCACAGACATTAACAATCGAGCCTGCGCAGAGTTGATCAACTTCATTGCCTAAAAACTAAACATGGCAGAGGGACACAACATAAATAACGTGGCTCAAAATCAGGTATATAATTATATTTTATCATTTTGGTTGTAAATGAATGTGTAAGAAATATAAATTCCATAAATGTGTTCATAAGATGTTTCTTGTCCATCTAAAGGTTTTTTGGCAGTGTTGTTAGCTCAAATGCTAGTTTTATTTTCTTATCCTTATATTGTTTTATTCTACAGAAAATAATGCATTAGGGTCTGCTACGTCTAACAACCGAGGATGAGTATAGCACGGAGGTGAACTTCATACTGCTCAGGGGCAGTAACAGCGCGAACTATGAATAATCTGGAAGGTTGGGGCTGGTATCAACTCATTAACCACGGGGCAAAGGCTTCATCAAATGTAAATGCTAAGAATGTAAACATGTTGGTTTTAAAATAAAATAATAAGCTGTAAAACTAGCATTGAAGCTAGTGTTAACTAAACACTGTCTAAAAAAACGTTTCTAGAGAAGGACAAGAAACATCTTATGAACACATTTTATGGAATCAATATTTCTTACACATTTATTTACGACCAAAATGATAAAATATAGTTATATACCTGATTTTGAGCCAAATTGTTAATGTTATTGCCCTCTGTCGTGATCAACTCTGCGCAGGCTCGATTGTTAATGTCTGTGAGCAGAGACTCCATATTGACAGTTTGCTCACTGCTGAAATTCGTATTTTCAAAGAAAATGCAAGCACAAAAAAAAAATCGCATTCACAAAAACAAAATCACACATACAGTTTTATATTTTTTTATTCTTAATTACGAAATTCCATGTCTTTTTAGTTTGTATTATCTTAATCATGAATTAATAAAATATTTTTATGCACAAATACCAATAAATATGCACGCATTTTTTTTAGACATGCACGTCTTTATTGACAGTAACCTTACCCCATACCCAGGAGCCGCGGTCGAGGAGGACTCTCAAAGTGTTATACCTTGTCCATACCTCCAAAAGTACGTCACTTTAGTCGAGACGTGCGAAAAGAAATATGTTTTCAGATGCCTACTTTGTAATCCCAAGAGAAAGTTCCTGTCGACGTCAACAACATTTAACACAAACATACGAACACATGTTCTATTTTTTTCCTTTTTGCATAAATGACTGCAACTAAGCTTAAATCAGCTAAGAACAAGAATTAAGTAGATTAGAGGTGGTAGAATGGACTACTTATGATTGAACTTCAGATTTTCAGATCAGAACTCATGCAAATGAAAATTATGTTTAATCACAGCCACATACATACACATTTTTAATACATGATTTATTCTCTAGAGAGTCCACACAAATAACTTTGCTTGCAAGGAGAGGGAGCGTGAACAAGCAAAGAAGAGGAGTGCGCCTGAGGAAAACGAACACGCGCCAAAACAAGGCAGTGTGTCCCAGTATTTCAGGAGTGGTCCACGCTCTCTAAGTCAAGAACATTTCAATGAATTAGTTCTTAATTTTGTGATTCAGGGATGGCCTCCACTGTGGACTGTGGAGAGGCCAGAATATTTAGAACTATTCCGTGAAATTCTACCCTCCAGGCAGTTAATATCAAGACGGACATTGGGGAGACTGTTAGATGATCAATATTAATTGATGAAGAGCACACTGGTCAAAATGTTGTCTAAACAGAGCCATGTATGCACAACAACAGACGCATGGTCATCAAACAACAGAAGCTCTCTTGGCGTGACCATCCACTGGATAGATGAAGAAAGCTTAGGCATTTGCTCTGGAGCATTAGCCTGTCGTAGGCTTGCAGGGCGCCACACACATGATGTTTTAGCAGAGATGCTTGAAGATTTCCACCAAAATTTCAAAGTAAAAGAAAAGGTGACCGTTACAACTACTGATAATGGTTCTAATTTTGTAAAGGCATTCAGTTTGTTTGCAGAGGCTTAAAGAACCATTGGTGGCATTGGAGAGGAGGATAATGAAGATAAGGACAGGAACAACCTGTCTTCATCAATGTCACAGATATCCTGAAAGAAGCAGAGTCAGAGGAAGATTATAGTCTCCCACCTCACCAGAGATGTGCTTGCCACACCCTCAATCTGGTTGCTACAGTACAAGATACATTGAATGTGTCTCTAGCGAGTCAGAGCCCTTGGAGCATTTGAATTCTTGTATAAAGACAAAAGAACATAAACTCTACGAAATCTGCGAGTTGCTGCCGGTGACTCGCTTCAAAGCCACAGAACTAACCTCCATACAAGAGTATGTCCAGGTAAATATATTTTGATATTAACTACATATGTGCATTATTTCCATGTCAACATAAATGCAATAACGTTGTAGTCTTCCAGGTTAATAATATTATTATTATTACTATTATTGTTAAAAATGATGGCAATAATAATAACCACAACAATAATAATATTAACTTACACTTTATTTTTTGTGTCTCTACCAGGTGATGATGCCCCTTGCCAAAGCACTTGATGTCCTACAGTCTTCCAGGGTGGCACGGTGGCTGAGTGGATAGCACTCTCGCCTCTCAGCAAGAAGGTCCTGGGTTCGAATCCCGGTTGGACCAGGGCCTTTCTGAGTGGAGTTTGCATGTTCTCCCTGTGTCTGCGTAGGTTTCCTCCGGGTACTCCGGTTTCCCCTACCACTAAAAATATGTACAATAGATCTGGCTTGCGCCTCCCGTACTGGCGACCCCGCTCCCATCTCTGTCTGGAGTGACAGGACAAGTGCCCAAAAAAATAATAACAATTGTAAACTGCTTTGTGACCCTTGTCTGTGAAAGGTGGTATATAAATAAACCTTATTTACTTCCAAAATGACCTACACAGGAGTGTTGGTGCCAACAATCTTAATTCTCCTTGAAAAGATGGAGCAGAGGAAGCATGGGATCCACCTACATCACTGTAACCCACTAGTAATATCTAGAGGAGGACACCTAGATATTTAACCCACTGTAACCCACTCATCAGTGGGGTTAGAAAATATTTGAATACATTTTTCAAGACCACTGGTTCCTCATAGCTTCTGCCGCTCATCCAATGTTGAGGCTGACCTACATCCCTTCTGAAAACAAGACGCAGGTTGAGTCAAACCTAAAAGCAGAAGTGAACCGGCTACAAACCCTGGCTCCAAATTTCATGGAGACGGAGCTTGAAGACCGAAGGGATAATGGTGATGAAGTAACAGGGTACTTTCCATCTGTGAAATGTACAACAGTTCAGAATGAAGTGGACATATTCTTGCATTCATCTGAAACCAAACAAGTCAGTGCCTTCCAAAACCTGCCATTGATGAAGAAGATTTTCCTCAAATACAACACAAGAGTCCCTTCAAGTGCTGCCTCTGAAAGATTAGTGTCGGAAGCGACATTTTCCGTCCAAAGAGAAATCGCCTTTCTGATTCAAATTTTGAAAAGCTTTTTTGTGTCGTGTAAAAAAAAAAAAAAAGTTGAGGGCCCAGGCTCCCACCCCACACATAAACCCACACACACTCACCTCACACCAACTATTTATGTAGCCCACCAAATATTACTCGCTATGTTGTGATACTGTTCCTTTAAATGTTCGCTAAACGGAGCATTTCTGCATCCGTCCATTAGAGGGCGCTATTGTTTTTATTGTGAATGCTCCGCCATCTTGTGAGACGTTGGACATCATATAGTTCATAAAAACAGCAAGGGGTACTGGAGACAAGGATTATTTCGAGTTTGTGTGTTCTTGAGCTCCGGTTGGTTTTTTTATAACCTGAGGACTGTTTGGTGCTTGGCTGGTGTCACGGAGTTTGCAACGTCTTGTCGCTGGATCCAGAGAAGGACGACGCACAACCATCTCCGTTCATCCACCTTGGCCTTCATCGAAAAGAGCTGAATAGCTAAGATTTTGTGCACATTCAACAAAAGTAAAATCAAACTACCCGGGTAGATGAAAACCATTTCTTTTTTTATCAGAGCTCTAAACTTTATTTTTTTTTGTTTGATCCAAAGAGACTGATACACATTAGATAGGGGTAAACGTTTTTTTTTCAAGGTACATTTGTTTTACAGAAATAAATGCCAGCTTGTGTTAACTTTTCATACTAAACATTTGTGGTCTAAAATTATTAAGCCTCCCTTCCTGTAGAATCCTAGAATCACAGCGGTTCACTTTATACAGGTTACACCGTTCTAATTTGTGGCGAGCCAGCAGCCAGGAGGAAAAGGTGATCTAAGAATCAATTGAGTTAAATCCAGTTTTATTTTGCCGGTTTATTGTAATTTTATTTGGGAATATACACATTTTGTTTGGAAAAAATGGCATCTGATACAGATTTTGGCATGGACATGAAAAAGTGTGTTTATGTTGAGGGAATTTCTACCGCTGACACAGATGATCAGATTACTGAATTTTGTTCAACTTTTGGGCCTGTGAGTAAGGTTTTAAGAGTAAGACAAACGGGACAAACTTCTGGTGTGAAAGCTTTAGTTGAGTTTCAGTCTATGAAAACTGTTACAGATTTAGCCTTGACCCTACCACAAGTTTTCCCTAGTTCTGAGAGCTCTCTTATTATGTGGCGTGTAGATCTTGCATACAAAACTATTCAGACTCCCAAGAAAGCCACACCCATCGACCTCTCATTTCATTCTGAAAATGAAGAATCCTGTTCAGAGAGTGGTGCTGATTCTGATGATAGCAGTACTCCATTATTATCCCGAACAAGAACTAAATTTGGCCCAAATAAGCAAATCACCACAGGACATGACACCAAAGCAAAAGTCTGGACAAAAGTAGCTCAGCCAAAGAACCCTAATAATCAAAATGCTCAGTACAGTGACATTCTCAATCCAAGTGAAGTTCAGAAAATCATTGTGGAGCATGTGATTAAAAATGATGGCTCTAATGCTACAAGCCAAAGCTCTAAATGGCTTCGTCCATTCTCAGGTAGAGCCCCCAAGCCCCCAAATGAGGTTGATTTTGAAACTTCGTGCCTCCACGTTGAGCTCATGATACAAGATAACCCCAACATTGACATTCAAAGGAGAAAAATCTTAGAGAGCTTACTCCCACCAGCATCAGACTTACTGAGACAACTAGGTCCCCAGGCAGCTCCAAGTGACTATGTAAAACTACTTGAATCAGCTTATGGACTAGTTGAGGATGGGGAAGAAATATTTGCACGTTTCCTAAGCACCCATCAAAATACTGGGGAGAAAGCCTCTGAGTTTCTGCAGAGATTACAAATGTTGCTGACCACTGCCATTCTAAGGGGAGGAGTGACAAACAAAGACTCTGAAAGACATTTAATCAGACAGTTTCAGCGTGGATGTTGGGATCAGTCCTTACTGTTGACCTTGCAATTTGAGCTCAAATCAGATATACCTCCTAAGTTTTCTGACTTTTTATTGCAGCTGCGAACAGAAGAAGACAGGAGATCTTCCAAGTTTGATCGCATGCAACGACATCTAGGGGCATCCAGCGCAAAGACCAAATCATCAGTGCAAAACATGCAACTTATGTCAGAGGCAACACCCAAATATGAGCCTGAAACAGAGGTGATACAAAAGTATATTACTCAAACTGAAGATTTGAGGAAACAAGTTGCTGATTTAAAAATGCAGCTCACTAAGAAGAAAGAACAGAGAAAGCAGAACAGTTCCAAAAAGACAAACACAAAAGCAGAGACCTCTCCTGCAGAGACAAGTGAAGCTCACGTCCAGCAGATCATGCCAAAACCCAGACCAAAAGCATGGTTCTGTTTCAAATGTGGCAATGACGGACACATTGCCCGTGAATGTGAAAATCCTCCTAACAAACTCTTAGTAGATCAGAAATACAAAGAGTTAAAGGAACGGCAAAATGAGTGGCAAAACAAGTATGGACATTTAAACAGGACCGGGTCGCAGTAGAGGGACTGACTGCACCCCAGGAAAATAAATGTCCCGCACAAAAACCGAATTCACAACCCTTTGCATGCACAAACCATTTTGCAGCTGAACCACTTAACCGAGAACTTCCCAAAGGGCTAATAGGACCTAAGTGTACTACTATAGTAACTGTTGAAGGAGTCCAATGTGATTCAGGGTCCCAGGTGACAACGGTTTCAAAAACCTTTCATGAAAACCACCTCTCTCATCAACAAATATTTCCAATACAAGACCTGTTAGATCTTGAGGGCGCTGGGGGTCAGGAAGTCCCTTATCTAGGGTACATCCAAATTTCCCTTGATCTCCCAGAGGATGTAATGGGAGAACCGGAAAAGGTTGACACACTTGCACTTGTTGTCCCTGACCACAGATCAAACATTCACGTCCCCCTGTTGATTGGTACAAACGTATTGGACCCTTTGTATGAGAGATATGCACATTCTTTGAAGGAACAGACACCCCGCAAGTCAAAAAATTTTGGTTCCGCCATAGCGAAACATTTGTACCAGAGATTCAAAATAAATCAGCAAAATGGCAGAGTTGGAACTGTGAAGTTGCAAAGCAAAACATGTGTTATACAGAGTAAAAAGTTCTTGTTATGCCAGTTTTGTTACTCTATGTTCTACATTTGTATAAACATTTCAACATGGCAATCCTGTGTATTTTAACACTGAGAACTAAATGGATTTAAACCATTTGGATATTTTCCCAGTCTGTTTGAAGGACGAAGTATTCAATTAAATTACTCAGATATAAAAGTTTCTTTAGGCAGTACTCTAGTACAATGTGGGACATTTCACAAGCAAGCTTGTCCACTGAGAAGGAGTAAACTATGACTGAGCTTAAAGTATGTAAAAATACGAGTATCAATTCTGAAGAATATAAGGTACATTTAACAAACTAAATCTATTTTATGTGAACATGCAGCTTTTACAACATTGACATTTACTGAAGTAATTTTTTATTGTGTACTGTACACATACTTATAAAATACTACCCGCCTACTTAACATGCCTTTCAGTTGCACGGAGCAAGCAAAAAAGTGCTTCATTAAAATCTGTATATTCGAAATTAGCAACATTGTCAACAATAACAGACAAATCTGGGTAAGCGACCCTAAAGTCCTCTTCAGCATGAATCCTGTCCATTTCATTTTGAAATGGGTCTACACCAAAGACTGATTCAGTTGTTAAGGAAGAGCCCAAATCCTGTTCATAGTGAGCAGCAGCAACAGAGGCACTGGGCAAAAGGTCTTGTGCAATTTTGGCAGAACTTCCTCCAGACGCCAAATCATTAGGTACTCCTCGTCCTAGAAATAAAACATTTATACGATTAATTGCCATGATCGAAAAGGCAATTCTGTGGCCCCATGCATGAACCTGATAGACCACAAATACTTGAATACATTTCATTAATGAACATAGTGTTACTTTTAACCTCAGTTTTGATTAACATTCATGTGTATATCAGGTTTATGCATAGGGCCACAGAATTATATTGCACTAACGGTGATCTTCAAACAAGAAGAACACAGACATAAAAATTTTAACAGGAACCTGCATGGGAGTTCAAATGTAGTAGTTTTAATCTACAGCCCTTGACCACCCACTTCTCCATCAAACCCTCCTACCTGAACACATGCGTGTGTGCAGAGAGTTGGGTTGTGTGTTTGTTCTGTCATTTATAATCATTTAAATTTATGTTTTTGTATTAAGTCTTATTTGTTCATTTTGTTCATTATTCTTTGCTTATGTTGTTTAAAGAAGTCCTACATTAAGTCATATTTTATAGATTAGTTTTCAATAAGTAAAATTTAGATTTATTTATGCAAGTGTTTAGTAAAGGGACCTGTAACATTTCACTAGTTTTTCAAGCTCATAATTGTACTATAATAGTGTACTATGTGTGCAAGTCAAATTTGACTTTAGGGACCATAAGTTATCATGGTTGCTTACCTGGAATCCTGTGTGCATTCCATGCATTTACAACTCGCTGTAAGCCAATCTGGCTGAGAAGACAGGTTAAGTTTGACACACAAAATTGATGCGGTCATCCTGCATGTCCAGGGTTTCTGGTCCACGAGGTGTACTAAAGCCGCTTTCAATGGATAATTCACACGGTTGTTCACCTCCGGCCAAATTCGCTCTACCCTAAGATTCTACAAGGAACAAAAGAAAAATAGTGAGTGTGTATGTTCCTTTACATGCAAGCTGAATAAGAAAAGGTTTTAAAAAGTGGTCATGGACTTGCTTATAAATAATATTTATATCCCACATACCATGTGTCGCCACTGCAGGTCTATCAAAAAAAATAAAAATAAAAACATATTACTAGCTTACCAAACAGTAGAGAATAGAGAAAATGTGTGTAAGAGAGTGAGGTCCAAAAAAAATTCAAAGGAGTGTGCCACAAACAGCTCACTCTTTGGGATGCAGGTACAGGTGAGAGAAAGGTGAGTGAGTACAAAGATAGATGAGTCACAGTGAAAAGAAGAGTGGGACATAAGGGGTTTCAGAGTCTACATGCTAAGCATAGTTTTACCAACCTGTACACTTCTTCATAAATAGTGAGGTTATTTTTAACAGGCATTGTGGCATATGCAACAATTTTTGAGCTGTAGCCATCCACTGCCACAACATGGGTGACACCAAGCATCACCAACTTTTCATTCTGGTCCAGGTGAATCTTGTGTCCCATGTATTCTGCATGGTAGGGGATGGGATTCAAGTTCCGAGCACCCTTTAAAGTAGATATTAACCATACATATTAACAAATATACATACCACCATTCTCAACACATTGTGTCACAATATTTACACTTGTGACAAGCTTACACATTTGCATCTGGCACTTACACGTTGTCGCAAATTGTGGTAAGGCTGGTGCACCTCTCTCAATACTCTCCCCACTCGGCGTTCACCAGCACGTACTCCAATGGACGTCAAATATCCAGTCATAAACTTTCGTTCATATGACGGGCCTGTCTGTAATATGCATATGTTTCTAGACTTTAATTCAAATATTAAAGCCCTTGTCACAGTCTGCACAGAAGGCCATGTACGTATGGGAAAGCGCAAATGAAGGCTGTGTATCACAGACCAAATGGCAGGACTTTGTTTACATATTACAAAAGTAGCGCATTTACGCAGTGTGCATTTACTACAGTCGTTTTACTGAAAGGAACGGGGCCGTAATAATGTAGGTTCATACTGCACATACCTGATGAATTGAAGAGATCACTGCAGTTTCCAGATCTGCGTCGGAAACATGATTTCGACGTCTAAGGTCGTTTTCCAAGCAGAATCTCCTCACCGATATTTCTGAGCAACCATTCGCTCCGTGGCAATATAAAGCATCACTGATCTCTGCATGTGTTGCCCCATTTTTAAAAAGTCTCCTAATTAAATGTGTATAAGGCTGGAGGGAAGCCATCAAAATCTCCTAAAACTTGCTGAACGGCGGCTCTGATCTGAGGTCTCTTCTCTCTTCCGGTGTCGCAAATAATAATAAAACGAAATAATAGTAATGCCATAATTCTTTTGAGAATTTAAACAACTAGAGCCAAAACAAACACATTGATATTGAAGAATCCGTGTATCATTCGTTCTTTTGATTTTCTAAATAAAACCAACATTGAAAAAACGAATAACAAGGGATGTTTTTGATTCTCAATATTTGAATTTAATGCAAAATTGAAATATTGGTTTGTTTTTTTGTTTTCTGTGGATCCAATTAAAACGAAAATGCAGTAAACCAATAATGACCGTCTAAATTACGATTTGCGATTTTCCTTTGAAACACAAACGTCCCCCGGAAGTGATTCTAAAGTGCGCGTTTGTCACGAGAACAGGAAGTGTCGCCTCCAGGTACTTGGATCGCACCTTGTTAGCGCTGGTTGTAGGAGAAATGTCTCTTAAAACTCTCCTCAACATCAGTCAGATTACCAGCTTTTTCGTTCGCTGCTGCAGAGACCATCGCAGATGAGAATTCTCAGATTCACGAGAGAAGTGTTTTCTTCGATTAAAAATATATACACAAGTGTCAAGGTAAGACATAACTTAGCAACTAGCGCTAACAGCTAAGTTAGCGTTAGCTACGACACATTTAGCTTAAGCACATACATGAAACACTTACACATGTAACAAATGCACCTAATGCGAGTGCTTTATTATTATAAATGTATGTTATAGACTTTCATATTATATAAGGACATGATATGTTTGTGTATTGGTGAAAGTAATCATGCTAAATTTTAGTAAATAAAAGATGATGCTAGATGTACCTTAACCATTCAATTGTGCTTTGTTTCTGCTTCATTCTCAATTATTGTTGAGGGACAGTAGTTAGAGCTAGATGCTTCAGGCTTATGAAGAGAAACGAGGAGCCCTCAGACTGCCAGTTTTGAAACAGTCAGAAAGACTGCAGGTTGGAAACAGTCAGAAAGACTGCAGGTTTGAAACAGTCAGAAAGACTGCAGGTTTGAAACAGTCAGAAAGACTGCAGGTTTGAAACAGTCAGAAAGACTGCAGGTTTGAAACAGTCAGAAAGACTGCAGGTTTGAAACAGTCAGAAAGACTGCAGGTTTGAAACAGTCAGAAAGACTGCAGGTTTGAAACAGTCAGAAAGACTGCAGCTTTGAAACAGTCAGAAAGACTGCAGCTTTGAAACAGTCAGAAAGACTGCAGCTTTGAAACAGTCAGAAAGACTGCAGGTTTGAAACAGTCAGAAAGACTGCAGCTTTGAAACAGTCAGAAAGACTGCAGCTTTGAAACAGTCAGAAAGACTGCAGCTTTGAAACAGTCAGAAAGACTGCAGGTTTGAAACAGTCAGAAAGACTGCAGGTTTGAAACAGTCAGAAAGACTGCAGGTTTGAAACAGTCAGAAAGACTGCAGGTTTGAAACAGTCAGAAAGACTGCAGGTTTGAAACAGTCAGAAAGACTGTAGGTTTGAAACAGTCAGAAAGACTGCAGGTTGGAAACAGTCAGAAAGACTGCAGGTTTGAAACAGTCAGAAAGACTGCAGGTTTGAAACAGTCAGAAAGACTGCAGGTTTGAAACAGTCAGAAAGACTGCAGGTTTGAAACAGTCAGAAAGACTGCAGGTTTGAAACAGTCAGAAAGACTGCAGCTTTGAAACAGTCAGAAAGACAGCAGGTTTGAAACAGTCAGAACAACTGCAGGTTGGAAACAGTCAGAAAGACTGCTGCTTTGAAACAGTCAGAAAGACTGCAGGTTTGAAACAGTCAGAAAGACTGCAGCTTTGAAACAGTCAGAAAGACTGCAGGTTGGAAACAGTCAAAGCCGCTGGGCTCATGTTCAGCTTGAGTTCCTGTCCTGATACATGACTAGCAGAGCATCTTTCTGTTTGGTGGTTACTATTTCTCTTCTGACTTTATAAGATAGTTAAGTTATAACAAGTAATAATTATATGTCTGTTCTAAACCCACTTTTCTGTTTTAGATCTCACTGGGTGTGCAGCAGGTAAAGGTTTCAGACTTCACACTACTCCCAGCCTTGGCCTGTACCAGTGATCTGCAAAGCTCTCCAGCTGGTCCTGGCCTGTACCAGTGATCTGCAAAGCTCTCACGCTGGTCCTGGTCTGTACCAGTGATCTGCAAAGCTCTCACGCTGGTCCTGGCCTGTACCAGTGATCTGCAAAGCTCTCACGCTGGTCCTGGCCTGTACCAGTGATCTGCAAAGCTCTCACGCTGGTCCTGGTCTGTACCAGTGATCTAGCTCTCACGCTGGTCCTGGTCTGTACCAGTGATCTGCAAAGATGGATGTGTTTATGTCAATGCAATAAAATTAATAATAACTGATCTACAAATCTCCTTTTTGTTCCTTTACATTTTAAACTTTCAACTCGTGTTTATCATTGTAAATTTATGTTACAAAATTAGAATCATTGCATGAAAAAGCACGTACTCATTAGTGTACATTATGTTCTGTCACATTTGAAAGTGTAAAAACCGTTCTTAAATCCAGTTGTCCTGGTCTTAATGGGCATTACACACGCAGTGACCTCACAGATGTAAACTGTATGGTCAATCTAACATGCTGGTTATGAAGTCTAACGTGTTCTGTGAATGTATAAACCTCCTTGTTCCAGTCTTTTTGGGCTCCTTTATTCACAAACCAACTGTGGCGGAGCTACAAGCAGTCAGTCTGCAGAGGTTAACAGTTTCCTATGACTGAATGAGGATGCTGCTGAAGATCCCAGACACAGTCGTCCAGTCAGATGTTTGCTGAGTGCAGGGTGCGCTCCTTTCCTACGTCACTGCTACTATCGGTTCATGTGTAGAGTCACGATGGTACCTAATAGTATAGTACAGTCCCTGGTTTGCCCTTACATCAGCTCAGTCAGGTTCACCTCTAAACTTTGGAGTCACTGGCTTCTTTGTATGTGTGACTTGCTGTAAATATGTGATTATGTGTCTTTTTAACACAGCTTTTTTTTTTTTTTATTCTTTCATTCTTAGCTCTGGATTCTGTGCTTGCATGTAGGTCCTTAGTAAAGTCTAAATAAAATTGGACCCATGTTGCTGCTGAAAGGAAGTCTGAGGTGTAAGTTGTTCTGTAAAGGTACATTCAAATACACAACTTGTCATTTTACAGTCTTGTTTAGTTAAGAATGTCATTTCCTAATTCATAAATCTATCGATACATAATCCACTAACAGTATTTGTTTTAACGGGTTTTCCATTGCTATTCAACACAATTTAGAAAAAAAATGTACAGAATTGTGTCCAAGTGTGTTTTAATTTGGGAACAAACAAATCAAAAATATTTACACTGGAACAGACACACAGAAGATTTACATACATGATGAATTTAGTCTTTGGCCTTCATAATTTGCCAAAACACAACAAGCTGTGATTCCTGAGCCTCGGGAGACAGAATCCCTCTTGAATGTTGCAATAAAATTATTCCAGGAAAAAGAGATGGAGCAGCAATAGTTTTAAGGCGGCTGATATGTAAAAATATATATATATGTATGTATATATTGGGCAGGAACATGATCCATGTTTAATGAATACATTTACTCAGAATACCTTACTCTCGGCGGCACGGTGGCTGAGTGGATAGCACTCTCGCCTCTCAGCAAGAAGGTCCTGGGTTCGAATCCCGGTCGGACCAGGGCCTTTCTGAGTGGAGTTTGCATGTTCTCCCCGTGTCTGCGTAGGTTTCCTCCGGGTACTCCGGTTTCCCCTACCACTAAAAATATGTCCAATAGTTCTAGCATGCGCCTCCTGTACTGGCGACCCCGCTCCCATCTCTGTGTGGAGTGAGAGACAAATGCCCAAAAATTAACAATTGTAAACCGCTTTGAGACTCAAATCTGTAGTGAAAAGGCGGTATATAAATAAAGATTACTTACTTACTTACTTACTTACTCTGAGCCACTTCAAAAAGTTTGCTTTCGTGATTAACCACTGAATCAAAAAGAAGGGACATGACTCAGCTGATGACTTGACATTTGGACAAACCTAGTCGGTGTAACGTGGTTGATATTTCTGCATATGTTTGAATGTTTTAGAACCATTCTATCGCTGTATCTGCAAAGTCTTCCAACGCACCCATCATTTAGTTCATCTCCACCGCTACTCCACTGTTTACCTGCGGGGTGCGCACTTGCGAATCACTTCCGGGGGATTCTTGTGTTTCAAATGGAAATCGCAAAAAGTAATTTAGACGATCATTATTGGTTTACTGCATTTTCGTTTTAATTGGATCCACAGAAAACCAAAAACAAACCGATATTTCAATTTTGCATTAAATTCAAATATTGAGAATCAAAAACATCCCTCGTTATTTGTTTTTTCAATGTTGGTTTTATTTAGAAAATCAAAAGAACGAATGATACACGGATTTTGAAGCATAAAGGATTTGATTTTCCAATTTGATTTAGAAAACGAAAATACCAATAAACGAATGGAAAATTTGTTTTTCTGATTTTGTTTTGAAACGGAATAACTAATGATCGAAGGGTACACGGATTGTCGTGTACAATCCGTGTACCCTTCGATCATTAGTTATTCCGTTTCAAAACAAAATCAGAAAAACAAATTACGTGGTTGTTTTATTGTATTTCCATTTTCTAAATTAAATTGGAAAATCAAAACATTCTAAATGAAATATTCACCCATTTCTTTGCTATGCAGTGGAAACAAACACTACTAAAACAACTTCCATTATTTTGTTTGATATGCTACCGGAAATGATGAGTGGTGAGAGACGGAAACAACTGCAAGCTGCACTCAACTCAACTCAACTACACGACAACAACTCGCGCTGTTGTTGAGCTCGCCCCCAGGCCCGAGCTCCAGGGGCAAAATGCTTACAGCACCTGGTATTCCCAGGCGGTCTCCCATCCAAGTACTATGGGGAAAACTTTGTGGGTGCTGCTCTCAAACAGAGAGAGCCGGCTTTCTCCATTCATTCTGGATTACACACGCACTCGGTAAGTCTCCTCTGATAAACACAATGTTTTTGTGCTCGTTCTTAGTTCGGTAAAGTTAGCTTGATATTCACAGATTCGGACTTCCGCGGTGAATATCTTACGAAAGCTACGTTGTTAAACGAAAGTAATGGTGCCAAAATGATCACCTCTACTTAGGCTAACTACTACAACATCGATTTTTCAAATCCAATGCGCTGTTTTAATGCAGAGAAATCCATTGAATCCAATGCGCCGCAAGTGCCGAGAAAAGCACTTAGGGAGCGTCAACAAATGCCAATACCAGCTGTGTAAACGAACAATTTTTTTTTTTAAGCCAAGTACACGCACTAAACTCTCAAATACTATAAATAGCTACCATATCTAACTACTACAACCTTTGTTTTCAGCATTTGTTTCTTTTTTTGTATTTTTTATGAATAAATAGGATTTAATATGAATATGATTTTTGAATAACTTTTTTTCAAAGAGGGGCGTGGTCACCAAATTCTCAGGTATGATCAATAACTGCCATATCTAACTACTACAACTTTTGTTTTCAGAAGAAATATCTTTTTTATATTTTTTATGATTAAATATGAATATGATTTTTGAATAACTTTTTTTCAAAAAGGGGCGTGGTCACCAAATTCTCAGGTATCATCAATAACTGCCATATCTAACTACTACAACTTTTGTTTTCAGCAGAAATATCTTTTTTATATTTTTTATGATTAAATATGAATATGATTTTTGAATAACTTTTTTTCAAAGAGGGGCGTGGTCACCAAATTCTCAGGTATCATCAATAACTGCCATATCTAACTACTACAACTTTTGTTTTCACAAGAAATATCTTTTTTTTATATTTTTTATGATTAAATATGAATATGATTTTTGAATAACTTTTTTTCAAAAAGGGGCGTGGTCACCAAATTCTCAGGTATCATCAATAACTGCCATATCTAACTACTACAACTTTTGTTTTCACAAGAAATATCTTTTTTATATTTTTTATGATTAAATATGAATATGATTTTTGAATAACTTTTTTTCAAAGAGGGGCGTGGTCACCAAATTCTCAGGTATCATCAATAACTGCCATATCTAACTACTACAACTTTTGTTTTCAGCAGAAATATCTTTTTTATATTTTTTATGATTAAATATGAATATGATTTTTGAATAACTTTTTTTCAAAAAGGGGCGTGGTCACCAAATTCTCAGGTATCATCAATAACTGCCATATCTAACTACTACAACTTTTGTTTTCAGCAGAAATATCTTTTTTATATTTTTTATGATTAAATATGAATATGATTTTTGAATAACTTTTTTTCAAAAAGGGGCGTGGTCACCAAATTCTCAGGTATCATCAATAACTGCCATATCTAACTACTACAACTTTTGTTTTCACAAGAAATATCTTTTTTATATTTTTTATGATTAAATATGAATATGATTTTTGAATAACTTTTTTTCAAAAAGGGGCGTGGTCACCAAATTCTCAGGTATCATCAATAACTGCCATATCTAACTACTACAACTTTTGTTTTCACAAGAAATATCTTTTTTATATTTTTTATGATTAAATATGAATATGATTTTTGAATAACTTTTTTTCAAAAAGGGGCGTGGTCACCAAATTCTCAGGTATCATCAATAACTGCCATATCTAACTACTACAACTTTTGTTTTTCACAAGAAATATCTTTTTTATATTTTTTATGATTAAATATGAATATGATTTTTGAATAACTTTTTTTCAAAAAGGGGCGTGGTCACCAAATTCTCAGGTATCATCAATAACTGCCATATCTAACTACTACAACTTTTGTTTTCACAAGAAATATCTTTTTTATATTTTTTATGATTAAATATGAATATGATTTTTGAATAACTTTTTTTAAAAAAGGGGCGTGGTCACCAAATTCTCAGGTATCATCAATAACTGCCATATCTAACTACTACAACTTTTGTTTTCAGCAGAAATATCTTTTTTATATTTTTTATGATTAAATATGAATATGATTTTTGAATAACTTTTTTTCAAAAAGGGGCGTGGTCACCAAATTCTCAGGTATCATCAATAACTGCCATATCTAACTACTACAACTTTTGTTTTCAGCAGAAATATCTTTTTTATATTTTTTATGATTAAATATGAATATGATTTTTGAATAACTTTTTTTCAAAAAGGGGCGTGGTCACCAAATTCTCAGGTATCATCAATAACTGCCATATCTAACTACTACAACTTTTGTTTTCAGCAGAAATATCTTTTTTTATTTTTTTATGATTAAATATGAATATGATTTTTGAATAACTTTTTTTCAAAAAGGGGCGTGGTCACCAAATTCTCAGGTATCATCAATAACTGCCATATCTAACTACTACAACTTTTGTTTTCAGCAGAAATATCTTTTTTTATATTTTTTATGATTAAATATGAATATGATTTTTGAATAACTTTTTTTCAAAAAGGGGCGTGGTCACCAAATTCTCAGGTATCATCAATAACTGCCATATCTAACTACTACAACTTTTGTTTTCAGCAGAAATATCTTTTTTATATTTTTTATGATTAAATATGAATATGATTTTTGAATAACTTTTTTTCAAAAAGGGGCGTGGTCACCAAATTCTCAGGTATCATCAATAACTGCCATATCTAACTACTACAACTTTTGTTTTCAGCAGAAATATCTTTTTTATATTTTTTATGATTAAATATGAATATGATTTTTGAATAACTTTTTTTCAAAAAGGGGCGTGGTCACCAAATTCTCAGGTATCATCAATAACTGCCATATCTAACTACTACAACCTTTGTTTTTTGTATTTTTCTCTTTTTTATATTTTTTATGATTAAATATGAATATGATTTTTGAATAACTTTTTTTCAAAAGGGGCGTGGTCACCAAATTCTCAGGTATCATCAATAACTGCCATATCTAACTACTACAACTTTTGTTTTCAGCAGAAATATCTTTTTTATGTTTTTTATGATTAAATATGAATATGATTTTTGAATAACTTTTTTTCAAAAGGGGCGTGGTCACCAAATTCTCAGGTATCATCAATAACTGCCATATCTAACTACTACAACTTTTGTTTTCACAGAAATATCTTTTTTATATTTTTTATGATTAAATATGAATATGATTTTTGAATAACTTTTTTTCAAAGAGGGGCGTGGTCACCAAATTCTCAGGTATCATCAATAACTGCCATATCTAACTACTACAACTTTTGTTTTCAGCAGAAATATCTTTTTTATATTTTTTATGATTAAATATGAATATGATTTTTGAATAACTTTTTTTCAAAAAGGGGCGTGGTCACCAAATTCTCAGGTATCATCAATAACTGCCATATCTAACTACTACAACTTTTGTTTTCAGCAGAAATATCTTTTTTATATTTTTATGATTAAATATGATGAAATATGACTACAAATCTTGAATAACTTTTTTTCTAAAAGGGGCGCGGTCACCAAATTCTCAGGTATAATCAATAATTAAAATATCTCATGGGTTTGACCATGCAGGTGGAGGTTTGGAGCCTCGGCTTCCTCTCTCCTCATGGTTCAGAGTCGTCTCCTGCTTCAAGAGGCTCTCTGTTTCTGATTCAGACCACTCCTCAGATTGTGCTTCCTCTGCTTTTTTCATGTGTGTGCGTGTGTTTTCTGAGGGTTGTGGTATTGTTTACTTGTTTGTTAACACTTGTTTGTGTTACATCCTTGTTATTATTATTATTGACACGTGAAGGTCAGATAGAGAGTATAAGCACCAGTAAGACCTAACCCCACCTCTCATGGGCACAATGATTTAAACTGATAGATGAGGCCTCTCACCATTAGTCTATAATCTCAGCCTTATTTTACTGGTGGTGGTCATGCCAAGGGAAGGAACTGCTTTAAACCTATTATTTATTATTCACATGTTTTTCAAATATTCTGCAATTTAAATATATATGTATAAAAAGAAGATATTTCGTTTGTATAAAAATGAATGTGTAAGCACTTAACATTACAACTACAGTGATGATGGTGGTGGTGGTGATGGGGACGATGGGGGGGCTGTCTGGTTACGTGGCGCATACCTATGTGTGCTTATGGGTGAGCATATGTACATTTATATCTATAATAATAATCCTACACCTGTTTTTCCTTTCATTTCATATATAATAATAGCATAATAATAATGAATATTAGTGTATATGTATATATATACATATATTTATATTAGGGCTGTCAAACAATTACATTTTTTTAGTTGATTAATCGCATAGTAATGATGAGTTAACTCACGATTAATCGCATTTTTAACATTCTATTTCAAATCCACTCCAATTGAAGTTAAATGAGATTTACAAATGTAATGACACATTGTTATTCATACCAAATGTACTTAAATCTGTTTGAAGTAAGTAAGTAATGTTTATTTATATACCGCCTTTCACAGGCCAGAGTCACAAAGCGGTTTACAATTGTTATTTTTGGGCATTTGTCTCTCACTCCACACAGAGATGGGAGCGGGGTCGCCGAAAAGGAGGCGCAAGCCAGACCTATATTGTACATATCTTTAGCGGTAGGGGAAACCGGAGTAGCCGGAGGAAACCTACGCAGACACGGGGAGAACATGCAAAACTCCACTCAGAAAGGCCCTGGTCCGACCGGGATTCGAACCGGGATTAGTATATATATATATATATATATATATATACTAACATTCATTATTATTAGTAGTAGTAATAGTAGTATTATTTTCATTATTATTAGTAATATCGTTCTATGTTTTGGTAAAGACATTTTAGTCGAAAAGCAATCACGTGCCTCTACAGCGACTCCGGAGACGTTCCCGCAAAGTTGAGCTCAACCAATCACGGTTCTCCTTCTATAAACTACACCATTTACCCGGTCAAGACCAGTACTTTTGTACTTTTGTCCTCAGGTATGTATACTTTTTACTCCTATATTTTAAATACGGGCTAATTACTGTCACGGCCTTTGAAGGTGACGAAACATTGCAAATAAAAGAAAAAAGGACGAACATCAAATCACATGGGCATGGCGGCGGATATACGTGCCTCGCGGATAGTGCACGTGTATCGCGGGTAGTGCATGCGCGTCAGGGGGAGTGCACGCGCATTGCGGGTAGTGCTCGTGCCTCGCGGGTAGTGCACGTGCATCGCTGGTAGTACATGCTCATCGCGGGTAGTGCATGCGCGTCACGGGGAGTGCACGCGCATCGCGGGTAGTGCACGCGCACCACGGCTAGTACACACGCATCTTGTACCACGTTTATGTTGGTTATTGATTAGGTTTTATAATATTTATATGTATATATATATATATATATAGCTACTTGCTTCTTTTCGTTCTGTACATTGATATAAAACACACACAAGCATTACACACATGGGTTACTTAGAATTGCCAACAATGGTAACAACACATATCTCAAGGGTAGGATCACGTCACTGTAAACAGTCTGCAAAAAGAACACACTGACACATGAGTACACAGCACGTAACACTGAGAGATTTTAGACGGTAAATGCTTTTTTTGCACCTCCAGACTGTTCCACAACTTACCACACATAGACACGGAGAAACTTCTCCCGGTGCTAATGCAATTCAATTTTCTTTATATAGCCCATAAATCACAACAGATGACATCTTGAAAGACATGTACATGAGCTGCCAACAGCGGGGTAGAATAACACAATAATACAGAAAAATACATAACCGTGCAAAATATGTGTATGTATATTAACTGTGCATTGCAAATGTTGACTTTGTTTTCTTTAATCTTTTTCTGGGAAGGTAAAGGTATCAAATATAAGATGGGAAAGACAAAGAAAGGATGTAGGAGGAATCCATGGAAAATTGCTGGTGGAAGGGATTCTATTGCTAGGGCACTGAATGCCGGAATGCTGAATAATGGAGATACCTCATACACTTCTGATTTATGGCCTCAAGTATCCATAGCTCTGTTTGGAAATTCTAAAAAAAGTAACTGCCATTGGCTGTGGGTTACGTGGAAAGAAAACAGGCAAGGTTTAAGAGATTTGGCCATTAGATCTGTCCAAAAAAGAGCTGGAGATCAAGATGATTGTATGAGTGGAGCAGATGAAGACATGGACCACCACGACAGAGAGAGCTTTGGAGAGGAGGAGTCAGTAGAAGGAGTGACAGAGGGCATTGGAGAGGAGGAGACGGTGGAAGGTGAGATGGAGAGCATTGGAGAGGAGGAGTCGGTGGAAGGAGTGACAGAGGGCATTGGAGAGGAGGAGACGGTGGAAGGAGTGACAGAGGGCATTGGAGAGGAGGAGACGGTGGAAGGTGAGATGGAGGGCATTGGAGAGGAGGAGACGGTGGAAGGTGAGATGGAGGGCATTGGAGAGGAGGAGACGGTGGAAGGAGTGACAGAGGGCATAGGAGAGGAGGAGACGATGGAAGGTGAGATGGAGAGCATTGTAGAGGAGGAGTCGGTGGAAGGAGAGATGGACAGCACTAGAGAGGAGGAGACGGTGGATGGAGAGATGGAGAGCACTGGAGAGGAGGAGACGGTGGATGGAGAGATGGAGAGCACTGGAGAGGAGGAGACGGTGGATGGAGAGATGGAGAGCACTGGAGAGGAGGAGACGGTGGATGGAGAGATGGAGAGCACTGGAGAGGAGGAGACGGTGGATGGAGAGATGGAGAGCACTGGAGAGGAGGAGACGGTGGAAGGAGAGATGGAGAGCACTGGAGAGGAGGAGACGGTGGAAGGAGAGATGGAGAGCACTGGAGAGGAGGAGACGGTGGAAGGAGAGATGGAGAGCACTGGAGAGGAGGAGACGGTGGATGGAGAGATGGAGAGCACTGGAGAGGAGGAGACGGTGGATGGAGAGATGGAGAGCACTGGAGAGGAGGAGACGGTGGATGGAGAGATGGAGAGCACTGGAGAGGAGGAGACGGTGGATGGAGAGATGGAGAGCACTGGAGAGGAGGAGACGGTGGAAGGAGAGATGGAGAGCACTGGAGAGGAGGAGACGGTGGAAGGAGAGATGGAGAGCACTGGAGAGGAGGAGACGGTGGAGGAAGATGAGACCCGTCAAACAAATTACAGAAAGTGCCCTCCAGTTAAGAGAAGATTTTTGATTAAACTTCCTCTTAAAACATGGAGACAAATAGCACCAGCAAATGATAGTATTAGATTACAACCCGAATGGACCAATGTTATTTATGATTATTTTAAAAAAAAAAATCCATGCTGCCCTCTTTCCTTTAAACAACATCACATTAAATTGGAAAATAGTCGGAAAAAAAAGAGCCCTTTCCTCCATATGTTTGCAAAATGCATGCTGAAGTCGTGCATGGCAAATTACAAATTTACACTTGCCAAAAAACCTGCTGGATCAAAACATATTACAATTAGAGTCACACAATCCGGACAAATAAGGCATTCCAAAATACAACAAAAAGCAAGACCTGCAACAAATAAAAAAAGAGGACGCATTGCAAGGGCCTTACACCAAGGTGTAGGCAATGTTTTTTACAAGAACATGCGAAGAGCACCCACAGCAGAGATAACATCAGGAAATCTTAGCAGTGTGGTGAGTAAAAATGTGCTCAAAGTAATCTCATCAGAATTACAGAAAACCTGTAGGCTTGATCAAAATGTCCTCATGGAAATGCACCTTATACAGACAATACTAAAAGAATGTGATCACAGTTACACGCATTTACCTGGATATGTGCAGCATTTTCAGCTGGAGCCATTTTCCGTGCATTTATACACCGAGACCAGTCTGAACATCGCATCTCAGCACTTGAGAAAAAAAGCCCCGCTTGTCCTCTACCTGGATGCAACAGGCAATGTCGCCGGTAAAATTCCAGGACAAAACAAAAAAGTCCTTTATTACGCTCTCACTCTTCCTGGAGATGGTAAAGACTGCCCCCCACTACCTGTGTGTGAAATGCTCACAAATGAACATTCAATTCCCCCAATTACCTTTTGGTTGATGCAGTTCAACAGGCATCTCACAATAATATCAAAGAAAAAAATAGCACAGATTGAGACTGATTATAGCTGGGCATTAATGCAGGGAGTTCTCTTGGCATTTAATAAAGAAAGTGCCATGAGCTATTTGGAGAGAGCAATGGCCATATGCTCTGGAACCCTGCCATGGAACAGTATCAAAGTATATACTGTACTCCACTTATGCTCTGCACATATTCTGAAATCCATCATCACCTCAATTGGACAAAAAACATCCGACAAAGACCTAAAGATGTTTGCCACTTTTGTCTTTGCCAGGTTTCAGAACTGCACATCATTGGGAACAGCGGCCACAATCTTCCGTTCAATGTGCATCGTTTTCCTTTCAAAACACAAAGGAGAACTATTTAAAAAACACATGTACAATCTGGAGACTGCCATCAAAGAGCAAAACAGGAATCAGTTGTTGGGTGAAAGCACCAAAGAGGTAGAGGTCGACACGGGAATGGACATGGGAAAGGACATGGGAAAGATTTTGAAAGGATCACCTTTTCATTTTCATTTTCTAAATGTTTTGAAGGAGGCCGAAGAGGACATTGAAAATGAAGAAATGGAGGCAAACAGTCAGTCAAACTGCTATTATTGCCCGGGGATTTTGGACGTCCTTTTTAAAATTTACTTAGGGATATTCCCTTTGTGGAGTGGAGTGCTGCTTGGGGATTTGAGGAGATATGCCTCGGACAAAGGGCAGGATACAGAAGAGGAAAGTGAGAAGTCAAGTGGAATGAAAAAGACAAGGGACACAAACTGTCATGTAGAAAGGTGGTTTGGGATTGTCAAAAATTCAATAATGAGGAAGAAGCTGAGAGTTAGAGCTGGGGCATTTGTTCGGAAGATGTACAGCTCACTGCGTGGAAGATACAGAGAGCACATCCTGAAACACAGACTCTCAGAGAGGCCAGTCTGCACCTCAAAAAGACCGAACATCGACCTCTCACAGGAAAATTGGGCAAAAAAAGAAGGATCCAAAAAAACCCACAAAAGATCTAAATATTTTTCTACACCTAGTGAGATACCCGTGCCCAAAGAAGGAACCAAAGTCCCCGTTTCCCCAAAAAGAATCAAAGTCCCCGTTGCTTCAAAAGGAGCCGAAGTCCCCGTTGCCCCAAAAAGAACCGAAGTCCCAGTTGCCTCAGAAGGAGCCGAAGTCCCTGTTGCCCCAAAAAGAATCAAAGTCCCCATTGCTTCAAAAGGAGCCGAAGTCCCTGTTGCCCCAGAAGGATCGCAAGTTCTCCCCAAGAAATCAAAGGTAACTACAGGAATTTTTTTTATTATTAACCAGCATATTCCTATATTCATATTATATTATATTGCATAATGTCTGAGTATATTTTTCTCCCCTATTAGTTGGAAAGTCTTTGGAACCAAGAAACAACAGAAAGAATTGTGGCTATACTGGTCAATACAAGGCAAAAGTTAGCAATCACTTTGAGGCACCAAGAACTTCTCTCTCTGAAGCCCCATGAGCTCATCATTGGAGAGGCAAGACCAATAACACACATATGGATGCACACACACAAACTGACAGTTACAGTATTTGATATTTTTCTCTACAATAGGTTATCGAGTGTTATGTAAGAGCAATGCTCAATTCTTTGGATGTGGAAAATCGTTTGTATCAACTAAACCATCAGTCCTTGCAAAAGATTCTATTTGGAACACGGGAGGAAATGTCAAGACAGGGCTTAAGAAAGGTAAGTTGTGAACTCCATCTATGGAGCTATTATTGTTTCAATAATATTTGTGTGTGCACACCCAGATTTGTGTGTGTAGAAAAAACATTTGTGTGTTTGTAGATACATTTGTCTGTGCGTAACTAGATCTGTGTGTGTAAAAAAAGAGGGTATGTTTTACACACAAGTTTTTTTTTTACACACAGATCTTTTGACACAGTCCTGCCTTCGCAGATTGGCAAGTGTAACTGGGACTGTGTGCATGTGTATCCAGATTTGTGTGTGTGTAATTTGACATTTGTATCTGTAAGAGAACAATCTGTAGCTGTAAGAGAACAATCTGTATGTAAATAACCACGTTGTATGAAGAGAAGAACAAAAAAAGCCGAAGTGCTACGCACAGGCTCTCATTTTACACACAAATCTCTTTTGACACACTTCTGGTGCAAGGAGTGTGTCAATTTGTAATTGTAATGTGGTTGTACCAGCAGATGGTGCAGTTGTAGCTGGTTATTACTGGTTATTACACGCAAGCAAACCAAAACCTAATGTCCAGATCAGTGTAGGCGGGTCCCGGCTCTAAAGTGGCCAAAATGACGGGTGCTGACATGCTGCAATACCACACCGGGACAGAGGGGCTGGACCAGGAAAGGGAATTATTCAATGCAAATGTACGTAGCTTCTGACCTCTCAAAAACGTCTTTACAGGCTGGTCCGTAAGTTGGCTCTTGGCCCAAAGCTCCGTTTCACATGTGTGTCAACGCTGAGGGGAGTGAATTTTCACGGACCACTCTTGTTTACTCGCTGTGATTTTTTAAAGCCGTCGTTAAAATGAATGGGGCGCGTGCATGTTCGTGCATGCGCGAGCCGGCTGACGCGTGCACAGATGCATTTTCCAGCCCCCGCGGCCATTTTATTTTGCTCCAGGAGAGGCTAATTTTTGGCACGTTAGTTAGAACGGCGGCGATAGGCGTGACTACGTCCGTTAATATATACAGTCTATGGTCCAGATACACTGCCTCAGCTGATTATTTTTTATGAAAAATCCTGCCATTCACACCCCTGTATGATACATGGATCTATTATATTATCTGGATACGGTCCTACCAGCTTGGAGCTGAAGGACCCACGTGCTCGGGGGATTCTTTCAGAACTGCAGACAGAACAAGACTATCAATGTAAACTAAAACAGCTGGACCTCAGCTGACAGAGAACCTGCAGCTTTCATATATGTCGTATTTTGTGGGAATTTTAGTGTCCCTTGTCATCATTACCTTTTTTTCTTCTTCAATCCTTCGGTTTTCGTTAAATCTACACTTTAGTGCCACAAACTCTGCTCTTTTTGCTCTCGCCCTATGATGCTGTTGTGAGATCTGTCTGTCTGTGCGTGTAATAACCAGCTACAACTTCACCATCTGCTGGTACAGTGCTACAGTAGATCAACCTCATTACAATTACAAATTGACACACTCCTTACACCAGAAGTGTGTCAAAAGACATTTTGACACACTTCTGCCACTTTTGTTCTTCTCTTCTTACAATGTGGTTATTAACATACAGATTGTTCTGTTACAGATACAAATGTCAAATTACACACACACAAATCTGGGTACAGACGCACACAGTCAAAGTTACCCTTGTGAATCTGCGAAGGCAGGACTGTGTCAAAAGATCTGTGTAAAAAAAAAGACTATGTCTTCCCAGGCCAGCTGAGAGACATAGTCCCTCCAGCGTGTCCTGGGTCTTCCCCGGGGTCTCCCCCCGGTGGGACGTGCCCGGAACACCTCCCCAGGGAGCCTGAGCCACCTCAACTGGTTCCTCTCGATGTGGAGAAGCAGTAGCAGTGGCTCTACTCCAAGCTCCTCCCGTATGACCGAGCTCCTCCATCTCCCTATTCTACCTATATCTCCATCTATCTGCGGCTGCGGCTGTAAAGTGCCAAACTGCAGTTGTGTCCTTAGGCAAGACACTTCACCCCCATTGCCTAGAATGAGTCAAGTGTGTGTGTGAATGGTTGGTGGTGGTCTGAGGGGCTGATGGCACAGACTGGTTGCCTCGCTTCTGTCAGTGTGCCCCAGGGCAGCTGTGGCTACAGTAGTAGTTTATCACCACCGTGTTTAGAGTGAATGAATAATGACATGTAAAGCGTCTTAGAGTGTCCAGAAAAGCTCTATATATAACCGATGCATTATTATTATTATCTCTGGCATTTTTCATTCTATATCACCCTCTCTTTGTATTTACCCTCCTATCTATGTATAGTTATACAGTGGGAGGAAAGAGCATGTTAACCCTTAGCAATTTCTAGTGTTTCTGGATCATTTGTTTATGAAGTGTGCTCTGATCCTCATAAAAATTACAACAATAGTCAAATAAATTGTGTTGAAACAAATTCAGCATGAATATTATAGTTTTTCATAAAACACAAATTTAAACATTCCCAGAGCAGGGATAGTTATATATATTTTTTGTTAAGGTTTGTTTTGAAGATTACGATGGAGTCATTGGATTTGTGAACACCGGGTGTCACTGGAAGTGTGTGGTAAGTAAAAGAGGAATGTGAAAAAGTTTAACTTTATCATAAACAACATTTACTTTTTTCTCCACCAGTATCTGAATGCTATCACACAACAGATATTTATGCTGGACCCATTAAAAACATTAAAAGAAGCAGATGACACACAAATGGCTGCTCAAAGATTTGGGTGAATTTATTAATGAAAAGTACATGTAACCATAAAAGGGCAGTAAATGTTAGGTCTATCTATTATGCATTTCACAGACAATACTTTAAAATGAGAAGGAATCGCTTGGGGAAGGAGGACTGGATCCATATTACATGGAAACCAGGGAACATTCCACACACACACCAACAGGATTCTGTCAGCTGTGGAGTTTTTGTCATGCAGGTACGTAAAGAACAAGCTTTAGTGATGAATGACTGACACATCATGATCACTTAATATCCATTTTTATTCATTTCTTTTTAGATGGTTAAAGCTTTGGCAATATCGTTCCCTTATATCCCCAAGGGCATTCAAGTGGAGACAACCCAAAAAGCCATGGGAAATCTGAGAAAGGAGATGGCTGAGGAGATTCTCAGAATGAGTGGTGACAGCATTATAATTTTTTTGAATGATTATATTTGTACTATAATTTCAATTAATTTTGTATTGTATTTGCTATGAACAGCGTCAGACTTCTGTTCGCTGTGTGGGCTCCAAAACTCAAACGCAAATGGAGCTACTTGGGTAAGAGCAGTATTTGCTTGTTTTTCTTTTTTTAAGAGGAGTGTTAAATGACCAACATTAATATTCATGCAGATTCAGTGTGACAATTGCCAGGGATGGTTCCACATTGAGTGTGTAGAAATGGCCCAAGAAGACATCCCGGACCAAAAAGTGGAATGGCTTTGTCAGTGGTGTTGAAGCTGATTCCACAAAGCTGGATGTGGTCCAGTTCCACTGCTACGGAGATAAAATAATGTTCTATTGTAACAGGCATTACATTTCATTATTTTATGAGTAATATGCAAATACACATAGTATATACAATTATCAAAAATCACATACCATTGTGCAATGGACACAACACTGCTCTCTTATCACATTCTGAAGAATTTGGTGACCACGCCCCCTTTTTAGAACAAAAGCTATTGAAGATTGATAATTAATCATAAAAATGTAACAAAGAGATAAATGCTGCAAACAAAGGTTGCAGTACTTAGATATGTTAATTATTGATTATAACTGAGATTTTGGTGACCACGCCCCTTTTAGAACAAAATTTATTGAAGATTGTGACACTTGTCATGTCAGGATGGCACTTATGAAGATGTTGGAGGAACAAAGTGCACACCCAGGGTGCAGGTTTATTTACATTGGACAGCATGTCATGCAACACTCTCTCTGTTCAGAGTTGGTGGCCTGCTTTTATAGCATATGACAGTAATTAAGCAATACTAACTGCAGCCCTACAGCAATAATTAAAGTAGTGCTTTTACACTCTTTTTATTATTATTATTTAAATTTACAAATGATTTATTTATTCTAAAACTATACTAAACTGGAAAGATAAAACCCAGGAAACCCCTCCACCCTCTCTGCAGAGTGGATGAACCCGGAATCCTCTTTAGGTGCTCCGGCTCCTCAGGACTTATTTGGCCGGAACGCCTAAAGAGGGCAGACAAGGGAGAAAAGGATAAGTATATTTAAATGTTGTACATTTATTCATTTTCCTTAACTCACACTCTTTTCCTTTACAGGTCCGCACCTTCACATACAAATAAATCTTTAATAAATGTTTTAAAACATTAGAGTCTGTCTAATTCATACTCCTGTTAACCCTCGTAAAGGACTCTTCTCCATTTATAAAAAGCCATTGAAGATTCAATCATAAAAAATATGAAAAAAGGTATTTCTGCTAAAAACAAAGGTTGTAGTAGTTAGATATGGCAGTTATTGATGATACCTGAGAATTTGGTGACCACGCCCCTTTTTGAAAAAAAGTTATTCAAGATTTGTAGTCATATTTCATCATATTTAATCATAAAAATATAAAAAAGATATTTCTGCTGAAAACAAAAGTTGTAGTAGTTAGATATGGCAGTTATTGATGATACCTGAGAATTTGGTGACCACGCCCCTTTTTGAAAAAAAGTTATTCAAAAATCATATTCATATTTAATCATAAAAAATATAAAAAAGATATTTCTTGTGAAAACAAAAGTTGTAGTAGTTAGATATGGCAGTTATTGATGATACCTGAGAATTTGGTGACCACGCCCCTCTTTGAAAAAAAGTTATTCAAAAATCATATTCATATTTAATCATAAAAAATATAAAAAAGATATTTCTTGTGAAAACAAAAGTTGTAGTAGTTAGATATGGCAGTTATTGATGATACCTGAGAATTTGGTGACCACGCCCCTTTTTGAAAAAAAGTTATTCAAAAATCATATTCATATTTAATCATAAAAAATATAAAAAAGATATTTCTTGTGAAAACAAAAGTTGTAGTAGTTAGATATGGCAGTTATTGATGATACCTGAGAATTTGGTGACCACGCCCCTCTTTGAAAAAAAGTTATTCAAAAATCATATTCATATTTAATCATAAAAAACATAAAAAAGATATTTCTGCTGAAAACAAAAGTTGTAGTAGTTAGATATGGCAGTTATTGATGATACCTGAGAATTTGGTGACCACGCCCCTCTTTGAAAAAAAGTTATTCAAAAATCATATTCATATTTAATCATAAAAAAATATAAAAAAAGAGAAAAATACAAAAAACAAAGGTTGTAGTAGTTAGATATGGCAGTTATTGATCATACCTGAGAATTTGGTGACCACGCCCCTTTTTGAAAAAAAGTTATTCAAAAATCATATTCATATTTAATCATAAAAAATATAAAAAAGATATTTCTGCTGAAAACAAAAGTTGTAGTAGTTAGATATGGCAGTTATTGATGATACCTGAGAATTTGGTGACCACGCCCCTTTTTGAAAAAAAGTTATTCAAAAATCATATTTCATATTTAATCATAAAAAATATAAAAAAGATATTTCTGCTGAAAAAAAAAGTTGTAGTAGTTAGATATGGCAGTTATTGATGATACCTGAGAATTTGGTGACCACGCCCCTTTTTGAAAAAAAGTTATTCAAAAATCATATTCATATTTAATCATAAAAAATATAAAAAAGATATTTCTGCTGAAAACAAAAGTTGTAGTAGTTAGATATGGCAGTTATTGATGATACCTGAGAATTTGGTGACCACGCCCCTTTTTGAAAAAAAGTTATTCAAGATTTGTAGTCATATTTCATCATATTTAATCATAAAAATATAAAAAAGATATTTCTGCTGAAAACAAAAGTTGTAGTAGTTAGATATGGCAGTTATTGATGATACCTGAGAATTTGGTGACCACGCCCCTTTTTGAAAAAAAGTTATTCAAAAATCATATTCATATTTAATCATAAAAAATATAAAAAAGATATTTCTTGTGAAAACAAAAGTTGTAGTAGTTAGATATGGCAGTTATTGATGATACCTGAGAATTTGGTGACCACGCCCCTTTTTGAAAAAAAGTTATTCAAAAATCATATTCATATTTAATCATAAAAAATATAAAAAAGATATTTCTGCTGAAAACAAAAGTTGTAGTAGTTAGATATGGCAGTTATTGATGATACCTGAGAATTTGGTGACCACGCCCCTCTTTGAAAAAAAGTTATTCAAAATCATATTCATATTTAATCATAAAAAAATATAAAAAAGAGAAAAATACAAAAAACAAAGGTTGTAGTAGTTAGATATGGCAGTTATTGATCATACCTGAGAATTTGGTGACCACGCCCCTTTTTGAAAAAAAGTTATTCAAAATTTGTAGTCATATTTCATCATAAAAAATATAAAAAAAAGAGACAAATGCTGAAAACAAAGGTTGTACAAGTTAGAAGTGTTAGTTATTTATTGTGTCCTAGAGTTCTGTGCGTGTACATGGCTTCAAGTAACAGCTATTGTTCGTTTACAAAGCTGGTATTGATACTTGTTGACGCTCCCTATGCGCTTTGCTCGGCACTTGGATTGAATGGATTTCTCCGCATTAAAACAGCGCATTGGATTTGAAAAATCGATGTTGTAGTAGTTAGCCTAAGTAGAGGTGATCATTTTGGCACCATTACTTTCGTTTAACAACGTTGCTTTCGTGAGATATTCATGGCGGAAGTCCGAATCTGTGAATATCAAGCTAACTTTACCGAACTCTCGTTCTTTATGTTTCACTTCATAAATCTCTCATATTGTGCGTAGATCGTTCACACACGTCTGTAGTTTAAATCTCGAGTGTGTAGTGCGCTGTTTATGATTGTTTACTTCCGTGTCATATGTTTGTTGCTGCTTCTGCTCGTAGATCTCTCTGTTTGGATCAATATTGTAAAGAAAACACTTTCTCTGCGTTGTCAAACAATCTGTATTCACTGTATTCTACTGTATACAGTAATGCAGTTTGTTTACGTCTGGTTGTAGTAGTATTTCCAGCGCTAGCTAATTATTATTAGCTAATTATTGTTGATGTGTGTACTATCTATATGTATTTCACATTTCTATAGTTCAGCAACACATTGAGTTGAAAATGAATTATATGCAGTTAGTTTACGACAATGTATTAGTGTTTTACCAGTTCATATTTTCCTTCTATAACTGTACTTACTGTATCCCAGAGCCTCATGCTGCTAATGTCCAGATGTAAACATACAACTGTATATGTCTTCTCTAGATTATACAGGATTCATGCTTCTTTATAATGCTAAATGTAATTATTTTATTCTTTATTATGCTAAAGATATATACATTATACATACTTCTCTATCATGCTATAGATAGATATTTTATGATCTTTTTTTGTTGTTGCAGACAATATGAAGACATTTTCATTCTTTCCTGGCCGCGTCACTGTGATTTTTGGCAAGGGCCCACGTGGATTCCTGCTGCAGGACCCTTCGGAGGAGGCGAGGAAGATCAGGGACGACCCGTCCATGAGGGAGTGCGGTGCTCCTCAGAGGGAGGAGGTGGTGAGGGAGAACGCCCTCACTCTGGTGCGAGTGAGAGGAGGTGATGCCTCAGACAAGGCTGAAGTGCTGGGGGAGTACATCGCTCACAGCAGGCAGTAAGACCAGCACAGTGCCTGCTGTCCCTCTAATGTCACCGCTGTCTGAGAAGGCCATAGAGAAGGTTGTGCAGCGGATCTTGGAAAAGCAGCAGCAGCCTCCAGCAAATAAACCCCACACAAAGAAATGTCTGTCTTGTGGCCAGCCAAAATCCAAATATGAGGGCGATGGCAGCTCCATCCACGAGTTTTACCAGCCGGGTCCTACCAGGTATTTCTACTGCTCCACCAAGGTCTATAACACCTATCGCACAGAGGGTTTGACCAACTCCAGGATGCCATTCCGAGACTTCATGGACACTTGAGTTCTGCCAGAGAGAGCTGGAGGCCACGCAGCAGAGAGTGAATGAGCGGCAGGAGAAGAAAAGGAAGAGAGATGAGTCTCCTGCCACTGGGAGAAAGTGCGGGTTCTGCAAACTGCAGCTGAAGCAGGGACCAAACAGTCCTCACATTCATACACAATTCCCTGGTCTGTCAGGAAAATACATCTACTGCCCTGCCAAAGTATTCTCCCTGTACAAGGACCAGGGGATGGAGACGCAGATGTTCCAGCAGTCTCCTTTTTATGACCGGGAGAGGGAAAGGTGGCGTGTAAATAAATGAGCTATCTGCTGTCTATTGGTGCTATTGTATATAGTTACTATATTATACCTGTCTGTTCATAAATGTTTATAAATATTCTAATTATTATGTAAATATATACTTAATATTGATTATATCTAATTATATAATTTCATTTGTAAAGTCTGCATCTACAGTTCTGTATAGTCAGCTCTCAGCCGTCACAGTCACAGGGCTCATCACACAAATACTAGTTTAAGAAGATAAAGATAGCATGTTGTTGTTTTTCTTCTAAGTGTATTTCTTAAATTTGTAAATATTTCTTTTTTCATCTGTTCACAATAAATATATTATAATGCCATACGTTATTGAAGTCTTTCTTTTTATTGATCATATTTCAGGGCAAACAACAGTAGTATTTGACAAAACAATCTGTATAGAAAATAGAGTTTCAGTTCAGTGCCAATCAACGATATGCCCACTATACGCGGCTGGCCCCCGCGGCCCGACCTTGCCTAGCTTCCGAGATCAGACGAGATCGGGCATTCTCAAGGTGGTATGGCCGTAAGCACGGGGGTATGGAGCAGCGTGCCTCCTGACCCTGCTGCTGCGGTCCTCTCCTCCCCCAGAATGAGCGCTCAGGCCTTTACAAAATCCGGGTCTACAGTGTGCTGACCTGATCATGCTGCAGACTGACTGAAAGGAGTTGTGCAGCATTGAGCAAAGTTGTGCACCCCCTCAACCCTGATTAGCATTTGTATAGCTCGCAGCATTGCCATTTACATGTTAAAGCCTCCTGTGGAGGAGAGAGGAGGGGACAACAAACTACCGTCAACAGCCGAATCCCAGAAGTTTCACAGTAATATACAGGGCCGAAAAGAGACAAAAATCACACTTTTCATGCAGTGATTGCAGTGATGGGCAAGCTACTTGATTTGTGTAGTAAGCTAAGCTACAAGCTACTCTACAATAAATTCAGCTTCACTACACAGAATCTACCACCCATACAAATGTAGCAAGCTAAGTTACAAAATTCTGTCAAAAGTAGCTTGCTATATAGAAGCTATTTTCAATTAAACAAACTGCAGTTCATGTGTTAGTATTAGATAGCAATATGGCCTACGTGCAGGACTCTACAAGGACTCTACAAGGACTCCATGTTATGACTATGATTTGACTGTCTCTTTGTGACACGCATGTCTTTCGATGTGTGACGTGACAATGACTATATAAACTGTGTACTGCCTTTATTCTGTCTGAGAGAAAGAAACAAAGGAAACCATTGGAACTTGAGAGAAACTTAAATAAACTTCCAGAGTTTGGCGCACCACGATCCGTCTCTGTCTGCTGAATCCTAACACATGCAATTTTATATTTTCCTGCATTAACATGTTTTCTCATTTCTTATTTTTTGCACAATTCTTGAGTGTTTTATCCATGCAAAATGTGACATGTAAATTTCTCCTGTGTGAGATTAATAAAGCTTATCTTCTTATTTGAGATAAACTGTCAGTCAGATAAAGGTTAAATTTTTTTAGATATTTATTGAACAATAGCCCAAAACACCAAAAACAACAAAGAGTAGGCATCTGAAAACATATTTCTTTTCGCTCATCTCGACTAGAGTGACGTACTTTTGGAGGTATGGCCACGGTACAACACTTTGAGAGTCCTTATCATGGTCCTCCTCCACCGCGGCGGCTCCTGGGCTCTCTGCCATGCTTTTGCTTCCCCCAGTAGCGCGCGCATGTGTGTGCGTGTGTGTGCGCGTACGTTCGTGTGTGTGTGTGTCGTTACCAAGCCCTGCGCGTTTGTTTTATGCTGCGGGAAAAGGCTGTAATATATGAACATCAGAGATGTCCGTGAGAAAATAGCTTTGGCGGACGCTAAAATAAAAGCAATGTAATTATACATAGTTTATGCAAAATAAATAAGCAATTGATGTCCAAAATAGGAGTGGGAAGAATGGATGTTGGAACGTATTTCTTCAGCGTATCAACATCAGGGTTTGCTCAAGAGGATATCACCTTTCAATTTTATTTATTCCCTATTTTTTAGACAAACATGTAAAAGTTCCACATCAAAAAGAGACTAACATTATTTCAATTGGGGTACATGTGGTCTTAAATGATTATTTTTACAATTAAGCTATAATCTGCAAAAAACGTCTTGACCTTCATCTTTTACCGTTTTTAGAGCAATCTGTCATAGAACGTGATAACATGCAATAAATACAAAAAGACATAGCCTGGAATCGAACCCGGGTTCGTGCATCGTAAGTGCACAGTCTAGACCACTAGACCACCGATTCACACAAATGAGACACTGTGAAGAACGGACTCAAACTAGAAAATTCTGCATCACACGTGAACTTTTATCAGTTGTCTCAATTGTTCAAAGGCATCCCGATATAAATCCTCGTTTTAGTCTTTGTTTTGTCATTAATGATTTGAGAGTCATAACAAGACCTTTTTTAGTTCTGCGCCACATGTGTGCGTCACTAGGCAAAACAGGTTTGCACGCAGTCTTATACCTGAGCGTTTAAGTCGCTGGCAGAGCTAAAGCGGACTTAACCTGCCACCTTGTGGCGATAAGATGTAATATTTTTCACGCAGCTGCGTGATTCCCGAAAAGCGTGAATGAAGACGACAAAACGAAATGGGACCTACTGTAAGACTGAAGACCGAGGATGTCGTCACCTTCTCTGACTCGTCCGAGATCCCCTTCGCTCCCTCAGGCGTCGGACGACGAAGGTGCGGCGTCTGCATGACCAAGATCCACCGCAAGGACCGGCACCTCCTGTGTTTCCTCTGCCTGGGAGCGCGCCATTCCCTGGAGGATCCTAGCTGTGCCGCGTGCCTTTCTCTCTCTCCCAAGAGAGGAGAGAGAGCGCCGCCTGGCGTATGCTGCTGCAGCAGATACTCTCCCGGGCACTTCGCTCTGAGAAGGGAGGATGAGTATGTGCCGCTGGACCTGCCTCCCGCACCTAGAGAGTGGGGAGACTGCGAGGTGGAGAACCAGTTTGACGACGAACTGGCCTCCATGGTTGCCATCGACGAGGCCATTTCCTGGTGTGACGGACGGGACAGATTCCCGCTCGATCACATGCCCCGCCTCTTTACCGATGCGACCAAAAGCATGGAGGTTCCCCTCCCCCCGCAACCCACCCAGGCCGAGGCGGACTTCATGTTGGTGGGGGCTATACTACGGGGAAGGAAGAGGCTTGCTCCGACGCTGTGCCCGCGAATGGACACGGTGTTCCATTACGCAACACGCGATTTCCAGCATGTTGGATTGTTTTGGCCCGATTTCTCTTTGTGTGTGTGGTGTCCCCCGGGGACAGACGAGCGCGTTGCCATGACTGCGGCGTGTAGCCAATCAGAAGACGAGACGAGGTGGCGAGGAAACATCGTAAAAAAACCAAAACAGTCAGCGGCATGGCGCACCAGAAAGTTCGGTTGACATCAGAGATGGAGGAACAACTAGTTGACCTCTGGCAACACCGTGAATGTATGTATGTATAACGTGTTGTGTAAAGAATATCATCACTGAAATGACAAGGAGAGGAATTGGGCAGAGATTGCTGCTGCACAGATAGTGTTGGCATAAGCCCTATTCGGACGGGATTAGTACACTAAATGATCAGACTGATGGGTCAGTGGGGCGGCTGTGGCTGTAAAGTGCCAAACTGCTGTTGTGTCCTTAAGCAAGACACTTCACCCCCATTGCCTTGAATGAGTCTGGTGTGTGTGAATGGTTGGTGATGGTCGGAGGGGCCGATGGCACATACTGGTTGCCTCGCTTCTGTCAGTGTGCCCCAGGGCAGCTGTGGCTACAGTAGTAGTTTATCACCACCGTGGATGGAGTGAATGAATAATGACATGTAAAGCGTCTTTGAGTGTCCAGAAAAGCGCTATATAAAACCAATGCATTATTATTGTTATTTTCATTGTTATTGTTATCACCTACTCCAGTGCCAAGTGAGTGATCACTTCCGGTAAGCAGTACTGCAGGGGCTGCTCTGTGCAGTAAGTAAGTAAGTTAGTAAGTTTTTATTTATATACCGCCTTTTCACTGCAGATCTGAGTCTCAAAGCGGTTTACAATTGTTCATTATGGGCATTTGTCTCTCACTCCACACAGAGATGGGCGGGGCCAGTACAGGAGGCACATGCTAGAACTATTGGACATGTTTTTAGTGGTAGGGGAAACCGGAGTACCCGGAGGAAACCTACGCAGACACGGGGAGAACATGCAAACTCCACTCAGAAAGGCCCTGGTCCGACCGGGATTCGAACCCAGGACCTTCTTGCTGAGAGGCGAGAGTGCTATCCACTCAGCCACCATGCCACCATGTGCACCTTTTTAGTAAACTTTTAACAACTTTTTAGCACGTTTTTATTGTTCAGTTTTTTAATATATCTGAGTGTTTTATCTTATTAATTCAGTGGTTTCAGCAAATAGCGCTTAGTCCCGACTGAAACCCACTAGTAGCACAGAGGCTAACACAAGCTAACGAGGACATGGAAAGTGACAATGAAATTGGCTCAAACATGCACAATATTAGTCGCCTCACCTTGGAGCTCCGTGAGAGCGACCGTGCCACCATTGCAGAACTACGAAAAGAAGTCCTTCGTCTCACCGCAGAGTTGAATGAGAAACAATCTCTAGTGTCCAAACTTTTTGAAGTCGCTGGTGGGCAGCATTCACGGCTTATGTCACTGAGCGCTGCATATTGTGACACTGTCGTGTGGGAGAGATCCGTCAGCTCCGGACCCTCCTGTTCTACACCTAAGCGCCCGGTTCCAAATAACGAGCCCGCGGATTCCGAGGAGCCATCCTGCGCCGTGGCCCATGTCCTGAGTCTGGCAAACCGCTATGCAGCCCTCTCCACTGACATCCCGGCCCCCTCAGCAGAATCCCTGGACACTGCAGCGTACTCTACTGCTCGAGGATCCAAGTCCATTACGAGGAAAACGCTCCTAAAGGAAGCAGTCCTCAGGCGAAAGAGCGGTCCACCAGCCATGTTGGCCTGTTCCCCTTCTTTGACCCCAGTGCAGCAGCCTCAGACTGGGGTAGCGAGCCATCATCACCACCGCTCACCTCCACCGGGTCAGCAGCAGCGCCCAGAGCCAGCCCCTCTCACCGCTCCAGCGTCCCCGAGCACACAGCGTGGGTCGCCTGTAGCTGAGAGTCAGCACCCCCGCTCCTCCTCTCCATGTGTTCAGCGGCGCTCAGGCTCGGGTCCTGCTTCGGGTGAACCCGCTGGTTCCGTCCACCGAGCTCCTTCTCCGAGGCCGCGTCCACGTCCACTCTTTGCCCCGACCACTCTGATTATTGGAGATTCCATCGTGAGACACGTCCGCTTCTTTAACGCGGACACTCGCTGTATTCCCGGAGCTACTGTACCAGACCTGCTCATACGTCTCCCTCCTCTGCTTCAGTCCCTGCCTGATACCGTTTCCAAGGTAGTCGTGCATGTGGGAATTAACGACATGAAACTTCAGCAGTCAGAAGTCACTAAGAAACATTTTATGGATCTGTTCCACCTCCTTCAATCCTCCGGATTATCTGTTTTTATTTCTGGTCCAATCCCGACTGTAAACAGAAGTGACTGCCTCTACAGTCGTGTTGTGGCGCTGCATATGTGGATCCAGGCTACATGCAGCTCTTTTAACTTTGTCTTTGTGAATAACTTTGCCCTTTTCTGGAAACGTTACGAAGCCTATCGTCCAGACGGATTACACCCAAACAGATACGGTAGCAGCCTGTTGATGGACTACATGCGTCATGTTGTTCAGCGTTCCCCGAGGGGGGCGTGACTGTTTACATCTGAGCCCCCTCGGACCCCACCGCACTCCCCCGCCTCCTGCTCACCAGCACCGGGTGAGTACAACGGTGCAAACACTGCTCCCTGTCCGTCTGGCAGTGCATTACCAGTCCAAACACTGAACTGTGCTGACTCCCTTCTGACTCTGGGAGCTAAAGAACAACAACAAGGGTTTTCACATTTTAGGCCAATTGAGACTGTGTGTGTTCCTCGCACCAGCTCAAAAATGTTTTTAAATTCTAAAAAACGAAATCAAAACAGGACAGCAGTTAGACAGTCCAACTTTGCAAATCTAATTTCTGTTCCCTGTAGAAATCAATCAACCACATTAATCGACTCTGACGTTATTTTTAAACTTGCTATGCTTAATGTCAGCTCTCTATGTAACAAATCATTTTTAATTAATAATTTTATCACTTCTTATGATCTTGATTTTATGCTTATGGCTGAAACATGGCTGGACCAAAATACAGGAAATGCAGTTCTAATAGAAGCAACACCACCCAATTTTAAATTCGAATCCGAAATACGAGAAAACAAAAGGGGGGGAGGCATAGCTGCAGTTTTTAGAGAGCACTTTGTCTCCCATAGAATGCCCCTTGGAAATTTTTCATCGTTTGAGTATATTTCTTTTAAAATGGAACAAAAGCAATCTTCTACTCTTTTCATTGTCCTGTACAGGCCACCACAGTCATGTTGCGATTTTATTGACCATTTTACTGAACTACTTTCATTCGTGTGCACAGATTTTGATAGTTTAGTTATTACAGGTGATTTTAATGTACATGTTGATAATGTTGATGACAGAAATGCAAAGGAGCTGGCTTCTGTATTTGAGACCTTTGGTTTCATTCAGCACGTGAGTGGCCCCACCCACAGCAGGGGGCACACTCTTGACCTGCTAATTACAAAGGGGGTTAATGTATCAAATGTTAATGTAGTTGATGTTGCTTTGTCAGATAATTTCTGTGTATTTTTTGACATGTGTTTTGCTAGCAAACCACCAGCTGAATTTACAATTGTCAGAAGAAGACACATACATGAAAATACAAGTGAACTGTTCATGGGAATGCTAAATTTTGAGAAAACTCCATGCTCTACTGTTGATGAATTGTATAACTCTGTCACCACCAGTGTTCTGACTGTTCTGGACGCCATTGCTCCTGTGACGGTTAAAATAGTTACCAGTAAGAAAAAGGCCCCATGGACTAAGGCAGACTCGGTCAGGGCACAGAAGCAAGAGTGCCGGAGGGCCGAACGGAAGTGGCGAAAGTCCAATTTCCAGGGCGATTATGAAATCTTTAAAGATGAGTTGGGTGAATTTAACCGGGTTCTACGTAGAACAAGAGAAATTTATTTTTCTGACATTATTGGAGGTTGCAGTAACAATTTTCGTGTTATGTTTTCAACAGTTGGTAGATTAACGAACCCCCCTGTAAAGTTGCCCCTAGAATTTTCCTCTAAATCTAGGTGTAATGAGTTTGCACAGTTTTTCGATGACAAAGTACAAGGAATCAAAAACACTATCACCTCCACAGCACGTATAACAATGCAACAGCCAGAGAAGCTTTTTGAGCTAACTCACTTTGCACCTGTGGATACTGAAACTGTCAAAAAGATAATCATGAGTCTGAGCTCCTCCACATGTGGCCTGGATATATTGCCCTCTAAATTTCTGAAGTCCGTCCTGAGCAGTTTGTTACCTTCACTGACACAAATAGTAAACATGTCTCTGTCGTCAGGAACATTTCCTATGGCCCTAAAAACAGCAGTCATAAGACCTCTCCTAAAAAAGAGCAGTCTGGATCCTGCGGGACTTCAAAATTATCGCCCCATATCGAATCTGCCATTCATTGGAAAAATTCTTGAAAAAGTGGCCTCCCAACAACTTACTGAATTTTTAACAATGAATAATTCTTTTGATATGTTCCAGTCTGGGTTTAGACCCCACCACAGCACTGAGACCGCTCTAGTGAAGGTAACAAACGACATTCGACTTCACACTGATGCAGGTAAAGTCACAGTTTTGGTCATGTTAGATCTTAGTGCCGCGTTCGACACTGTCGACCATGAGATCCTCATGCAGAGACTGGAGGACTGGGTTGGTGTCACTGGCACAGCCCTAGACTGGTTTAGGTCTTACCTGAAGGATAGGAAGTACTTTGTGGAGATTGGAGACTGCGTCTCAGATCATGTGGCCCTGACCTGTGGAGTACCACAGGGGTCGATCCTGGGACCTCTCCTATTTAATCTCTACATGCTGCCGTTAGGTCAGTTAATACAAAGAAACAAAGTGTCCTACCACAATTACGCCGACGACACTCAGATCTATGTCTCACTGACTGCAGGAGAACATGGACCACTGGATTTGCTCCTTCACTGTATCCAACAGATCAGTGACTGGATGCAAAATAATTTCCTCCAGCTAAATGCAGACAAAACCGAAATCATTGTCTTTGGTCCCCAGAAACAAAGAGAGGGCGTCATTTGTCAACTTCAGTCTCTCTCCCTACTTCCTTCAGACAAGGTCAGAAATTTGGTGGTAATACTGGACTCAGACCTAAATTTCAATAGCCACATAAAATCAATAACATCAACAGCTTTTTACCATCTGAAGAACATTGCCAAAGTTAGAAATATAGTGTCCAGGGCAGACTTGGAGATTCTTGTCCATGCATTTGTCTCCAGCAGGCTAGACTACTGCAATGGCCTGCTTACAGGTCTGTCCAAACAGACCTGTAAGCAGCTGCAGTACATCCAAAATGCAGCAGCTAGAGTCCTGACAGGAACCAGGAAGTATGACCATATTAGTCCGGTCCTCAGGTCTCTGCACTGGCTTCCTGTGGCTCAAAGAATAGATTTTAAAACAGCACTGCTTGTGTACAAGTCTCTCCATGGCCTTGCACCAGAATACATTAGTGACATGTTGGTGTCATATGAACCAGCCCGGACTCTGAGGAGCACAGGGACTGGCCTCCTGCTGGTGCCCAGAGTGAGAACCAAACATGGGGAGGCTGCGTTTCAGATCCATGCAGCTAAGATCTGGAACAATCTCCCTGAAAATGTGAGGGAGGCGTCTACTCTGTCAATGTTCAAATCCAGGTTAAAGATTGTTCTGTTTGCCTGTGCATACAACTGAAGGATTTTATCTCCATTTCTAATGCACTGCTGTCATTTATTTATTTATTTTTTTAAATTTCTTGTGTAATTTTGAAAGTTTTAATGGTTTTATTCTTTTGTGTGATTTTAATGTTTTAATTGTGTTTAATCTTTTGTGTGATTTTAATGTTTTAATTGTGTTTTAATCTTTTGTGTGATTTTAATGTTTTAATTGTGATTCTGGTGTTTGTTTTATGTGATGATTTGTGATGTGGACTGTGAAGCGCTTTGTGTTGCCCTGTGTATGAAAGGCGCTCTACAAATAAACTTTGATTGATTGATTGATTATTTTTTGTGGAATACTATGCAAGCTACTGTGACAACGCAATTTCCTTTGTGGATCAATAAAGTCTGTCTAAGTCTACATCTAAGGTGTTGCACTTCCGCCTTTGTTTACAGACATCGAACTAATTTATTGTGACACCTGCCTTGCGCTTTGAGACTTAGACAAGCCTTTTAGGTTGATACTGATATTGAACATCAATATTATTATGATCAGTATAACCCTAATTTTCCTGTCACGCAATGTTATACAATAAAAAACAGCACTCATAATTACCCCTGGATCAGTGACTTAAACTCTGTCTAATGCGTGAAACAGTTGTGATCACTGTCCCTTTTTTTTAAATAAGAATTCTTTAATTTCCTGTTTCCGGGGGAAAAAAAAAAATACTTTTCTCAAGGCAATCATGACAGTCTGAAGAAAAACAAAATTTCTAATCCCCCCTTATATTTACCCTGCTGTTTCCTTGTGCAGGACATTCACAGAGAAAATGGGTCAATTGTTATTTTTCATCTGAACATGTTTGAATGAAAATGTAAACTGTGATTTCCGGGGCTTTGGTGCGATTGGCCTTTTGTCTGCCTGCCTGTGTCTCTGTATGCCGAGAAGCCTTTATGCAAGGCTGATGAGGTTAATAACTAATACGTGCTGGGAAATCTGGGGCACAGAATCATTCAGAAGGAAATCGACTGCTGACCTATTTGTTGTGCAACTGTTTGAGTCAGGCTTGGGTCAAACCTTGGCCTTAAAATGCAAAAATGCAAACGCTGCTTATGGATGCAGTGACAGGAGTCCAAGGGTGGAATGGTGCAGTCATATATGCTGGAAATTAAATGGGACAAAACATAAAACATTTACTTTCCACAGCTTTTGACCATGCCACAGAGGCTCTCCCTTGCCATTACACTATTACACATTATCAATTATGTATATATATATTTTTTTACAAGGATATTTTTATAAAGGAAAGAGTGGCACATGCAAAATCCCAAACTCCTCCCACAGAGATAAGGGCCCTCTCCTCATACATTGATCCATCATTTAAAAATTATTTTAATAAAATTTTAATTAGTTATAATTATCCATCGCACTTTTATAGTATACACACGATCAAAGTTTAAAATAATGAATCTATCGAGAAATAGCATGAAATAGAATTATCAACAATGTAAACAAGGTTTGTACAGCTTTTGAAGTGAAAAATTCAAGCACTATATTCAAGCACTTTCAAGGTAATATAGAAACGTTTTCAAGGAACCAACGCTTTAAATACTATGAAGGATGATAGACATACATGAATTTAATTGGATGCGCTTTGATCCAAGAAAGCGTTGCGACATAACTCACCGATATGTAACATGCTGTGATCCTGACTGAAGGCACACCAGTCTCTCCCAGTCTTCACTTAACAACTCCAATGTTCCAGACAGCTTATCAAATTTAATGCATCGGGTTGCATTGATTATCTTAACACGCCCGACCATGGACGTGTTAAGATAACGTGTCCCTTTCCATGGACCTACAAACTGTGTGGCTCACAGCCGCTGGAGGCCGGAGCCACTGTCTTCACCACAGAACGGAGGCTTTTACAGCTGGGGCACCTAACTTTTTTGTGCCTTTTTTGTGCCATGAAAGTCACTGTTTGACAATTCAATTCATGCATCATCTAAAAACCTTGTACAGGCTAATTTGTCCATTGACAATTTTTTTCATTTTTAAAAGTGTCGGCCAAGTTGGAGCGTTCTCATAATAAGTATTAGCAAATTTAAATATGTTCCATGCACAAGCTCCTGCATCTAACAGCTGTGACATGTTGTGTGCGCAACTAGAAAAACACGCTCTGATTGGACGTTAAGGGTTGCATGACCAGATGCGCTCTCTCTCTTAAGCAATGCAGAGAGAGAGGGAGAGCGCCTACAACACTTCATATGTTCATTTGTCTGAGTCCTGATCGGGAGGTTGAGGGCTGACTTTGACATGATGGAGGCTGAGATCTGATCAACAAATTGCAACATCTCTCCGGACTTTGTAATTTCATATTATATAGGGTGAAATACGTACAAGGGGTAAATGGGGTGGTTTTTGTTTCATAACTACAGCAATATTCTATTCTTTAAAAGGCAGAAAACTGCTCAGAGTGGTATATCAACCAGCAGGTGGTGGGTTCACAGGAAGATGGCTACTGCTTCGACAAAGATATGGCCTTGACCCAGAAATGGATAAACAAAGGGATGAAAATGATCGAATGAATGAATAAACATGATTGATGGCGCTTCCAGGCTTTAACAACACAAGTAGCGCCGGGTTAACCACAAGTAGCAATAGCAGGCTCAGACACCAGCAGAAAGCACCAAAACAACCAGCATTTTAAAAATCCAACAGCATTAGCCCAGCAGACGTTGCAGACACAACTGGAACCAGCAAACGACAACAACTAGATGAACAATAAATGGACAGATGATGAGGTGCCAAAGAAATTCAGAGGGGGTTTGAGGCATCGCCGCAAAATGAAAAGATATATCAAGACGTATCAGCACACCTCAACGCACTTGGGATTCATCACACTCAAAAACAATGTTGTGAAAAGTAAAAAAAAAAAAACTAAAGCAGGGACTATAAAAAACTCAAACACCTCAACAACCTGAGCTGTCCCACCATAAAAAAATAAATAATCGAAACTCATTACGTTGCGGTTCCGGTATCTGTCCTACTCCCCTCCTTTTACCAGGAACTCCTGCGGTGGAAAAGCGACTAATGTAATTTAAAAAGTTTAATTTGGAGCATTTCTTGCATAGATACTGTTCTACTACAGTATCTTGCAGTGACTTTTACCTATTGTTTAATGAGAAAACTGTTTTTGATCAGGATTAATGTTATAACTTGGTTAAAGGCTTCAATCTCAGTTGAAGACAGGACAAACATGTTTTAGGAACATTGACATTCATCTGATTATTATTTTCAATATAAATAAGACCAGTAGCATTAGAATTGGTGGGATGGCGGACAGGGAATGAAATGGCTGCACAGGACAACTGCAAATAGTGCACTTCTTTCAACTATAACCAGATCTGTGCTCTGTGATGTAGCTCTGCAGGTGTGGAGCATAAAAGCCTGGACACATGAACTCTGTGTTTGATCGTCACAGACTATCCCCCTCCAAACAGCTCCTTTTGTCCACAAGGGCTCACACAACACACTACAGCTCACATGCATATCGCTGCAGGTGCTCAGCCTCTCAATCATTGTGTGGCGTTTTCTCATGTAATTGGGTGCTTTATTAAACATATTGTAAGCAAATATGGGCCAACTGGACAATGTAAGACCAGCATAACATTCATCCATATGCGCAGACACATTTGAGTTTATGGATTTGAAAAGATCGCAAGAGCAAACTCCTGTTTTATTTATCTATTTATTTATTATTGGATGGGGACAATGCATACATGTAACAGAAAAGGTGCAACTGAAGTGTCACTTCACTCTAAACTGTACAATGCGTCAATCTTACTTTCAGTGGCAATATAATAAATGTATGAATCAAAAATGTTTGTACCTAATAGTTATTTAAAATTATGTAGCTTAGAGATATACATAGTTTCACCTCAGATGGGCTGCTCAAAACCATTTCAAGAAAAAAAAGTTGCCTTTCAATTTTTTTTAATCAAACTTTGGGAAACAATGTTTACATTTAGGACATGTCATGTTGGAGGCTTTATGAACGGATAATTATCAGGACAGGGAAGACTATTTAATGGCTAATGGCTGGGGATATAAGTATAAACAATCTCTAATTATAGATTGTACATAGTACAAAATAATATTATTCAATAACGTTTGGGTGTAACACATTGTGTCCACTGGTTGTTACGTTCAACAACCAAACATTGAGAGCTGTTAATAGAACAGGTGTGAACCAATCTGTGTTTACCCCCTTTACTGGAAAAACAAAATGGAAAAGATAAGTAAGTAAGGAATCTTTATTTATATACCGCCTTTCACAGACCAGAGTCACAAAGCGGTTTACAATTGTTATTATTTTTTGGGCATTTGTTCTCTCACTCCACACAGAGATGGGAACAGGAGGCGCATGCCAGACCTATTGTGCATGATAAGATAAGATAGACTTTATTGATCTCACACAGTAGAAATGTACATCGATCAATCAATCAAATTTTATTTATAAAGCGCTTTTCATACAAAAGATGCAACACAAAGTGCTTTACAGTTTGGTTAAAAACAATCCTGCCGGCCCATGACCCCTCCCCCAGACCACCCAACAGACCCACCCCAAACCACAGACAAACACACACACGCTCCCATGCACACTCTCTGACACACACACACACACACACACAAGTAAAACAGTAAAACAATGATGAGAGACTTGGCAAGGTTCAGATGCAACCAGCTGAAAAAGCGTCATCCAAGGAGCCGTCTGCACCAGGAGCAGAGAGCCGCCTGTAGCCACAGGGGACGACACAGGATCTAGAGGAGACATGAAACCGAGGCCCCAGGCCCCCACCAGGTCCAAGAGTCCGACCCCCACAGCCACGCCGACCACCGCTCCCAGTGCAGAGGGCTCCTCCAGAGGAAACACTGGGTATACTAAAAACAATACAATAAGTAAAACACAAAAATGTGAAACTAAAATGAACTAACACACAATACATGAATAAAAGCAATAGCAATACAATCAATAATAGAAGATAAATAGAATATATAAAATGAAATAGTAAAAGCGAATCAAAAGCTAATCTAAAAAGGTGTGTCTTGAGCCTACTTTTAAAAATATGAACGTTCTCTGCGGCCCTGAGCTCCTCCGGCAGACTGTTCCAGAGACGGGGGCCGTGGTGCTGGAAAGATGCCTCACCGTGAGTGTGTGTCCTGACTTTGGAGATAGTTAGGAGTCTGCTGCCGGAGGAGTGCAGGGGCCGGGAAGGCTCATAGGATAAAAGCAAATCTGAAAGATAAGAAGGCCCAAGACCATTAAGACATTTAAAAATCATTAAAAGGACCTTAAAATCGATCCTGAAACACACGGGGAGCCAATGCAGCGATTTTAAATCACATTAAATTTTAAATGTAATGTGGTCCTGCCCCCTGGTCTTAGTCAGGACACGTGCGGCCGAGTTTTGGAGTAATTGTAAACCTGAAATGTTCTTTTTGGGAAGACCAGAGAGCAGGGCATTACAGTAGTCAATGCGACTGGTGATAAAAGCATGCATCAGCGTCTCCGTGTTGCCCCGAGAGAGAATGGGGCGGACTCTGGCGATGTTCTTTAAATGATAAAAACCTATTTTTGTGATGTTCTTAATGTGAGGAATAAAAGTCAGCTCAGAGTCAAAGATTACGCCCAGGTTTCTCACTTGTGATGATGGATTAAAAGAGTGTGATTGGAGTTTTGATAAAAGTTTCTCTCTCTGGGCCTCAGGACCGATGACTAAAACCTCAGTTTTGTCCTGGTTGAGCTGAAGAAAGTTTTCTGCCATCCAGGATTTCAGGTCTAAAATGCAGTTAAAAAGAGCATCCATTGGCCTGGTGTCATCAGGAGACATGGAGATGTACAGCTGTGTGTCATCTGCATAACTGTGGAAGTTAATTCCATGTCTCCTGATGACACCGCCAAGAGGGATGCCGAATTTGCTGGTTGTAGTTTAGCATTGGCAGTGAATACAGTAAAGTAGTCCCTTCTGGTTCGGTTCACAAATGTCAACAAATTGAAACCGGTCTCGGTTAGTGGAAAAGGAGATGGCTAAGCTCATAGGCTAAATGCTAAACGCCTGCATTACATGCATTACATGCATTACATGTGTCATGGTATACTCAGTTTCAATCGTTTCAATCTGCAAAAGCAGTTAACCCCTCCCACCTGTTAAAAGGGCTCAAATCCAAAAGAAAATTCAGACCCAAGAACAAAATTAAATTAGTATGATAGTGAGGTAAGACGAGGCTACATATACAACACATTGGTACAGTTCAGTGTGGAGTGAGCCATTTCTCAACTCCCCGTCCCCAGTTGAGTTTTGTTAAAATGTTTGGGACGGTGTTGAAGTGTTATTTTAACACCTCACAGTGATACAATAGCATTGCTGGTGTTGTCTGTCGCTTATTTGCTTTGTCAAATCAGAGTATTCAGCTATTTTATACAATCAATGGTGTTGATGCAGATCCAAGCCACACCCTTACCCAGGTGGCTTAGATGTGCATCAAGAACTATATCCTGCACCGTTTTCTTTCACAGGAAAATGCAAGACGGTAGATTATAGTCTGACCCTGTTAAAAGTGTCTCAAAAAGAATCTGGAGGGCAGTGTAGGTCTTGAGGTCTTGTCAAACGTTGAAATGTGTCTGAGTTCTCCAGTTCTTCCTGGGTGAAAGTTTTTAGTTTAGAGTACCAGATTGAAATTGTGTATGTACCAGTAGTGAAAATGAAATGCCTATGTTTACTAGTATAGCTTTTGTTCACTTAACGTGTGCTGTGTGCTCCTCTTTCCTACTGTTCTATAACCTGTGATGCAACACCGACATTTCCCCACTGTGGGACAAAGAAAGGATCTCTTAATCTTTATCTTTACAGTAAGTAACAGCAAACAGGGGCAACTTGCTTTTAATGTGCGGACCACTTTACCGGGTCCCGGGTTTTCTATGAAGTAAGAATAAATGTCTCCGAGTCCCAGTCCCAGCAGATCGGTGCCAAGACAGAGGTGAGTCTGACCAATGTTTCTTCTCGTCATCCCAGGTCTCATATGGGCTTTGAATTTGTTCAGTTCGGTCTCAGATTCTTATGTTTTGCTTGTCTTTATATTTCCTCTGATCTTGTTGCGTTAAAGTGCTTATATACAGTGCTATTCGCCCACTGAGTCTTTTCAAAGTAGTCGTCGCATCCATGCTTCAGTATGTGCCCCTCTGTCTTCTTTCCACACAGCGAGGGGCGCATGCGCACGCTGGTGTAAACAAAGATCCTCCTATAAGGCAATAGACTCCAGCTCACTTATGTTCAAATCGTCTTCTTCTGCATTAAAGGGCCCATATCACGGTTTTTGACTTTTCTCTGCTTTAAACATGATTACAATGCTATTTGGCCTTCATACACAAGCCCACAGTAGTTTATTCATTGATTCTGTCAATCTTTTGTAAGAGAGCAATTTGTCTCCTTCCCCAGCGTGAGGCACAGAAACGCTCGGGTCCACTTCAGTGACGAAAACCACACTGATGACGCGCATGACGCGCATGACCCCGTTTGCTTTGTATTTAAAATAGTTGTTAAATACTTTTGTCAAAACGGGGTAAACAATACACAATTAGTATGCTGTTTGTCAAAAATAATAAAAATAAAAATAAATTAAAAGTCGGCGGGAGGTGATTGACGGATCAAAACAGCGAATCAGAGCGCACAGGCTCCGGCTCCAGAGTCCAGCGTCTGTGGTCTGGTCTCGCGGACACCACATAGAGCTGCTGTTTTTATGCTTTTGTCAGCAACTAAAAGTGTTAGGATCACGTCAACTTGAATGAAGTGTGTTATGGGTGATATATGTGACACACTATTTGGCCCTAAGAGGAAGAAAGCGGCTCGACTTTTTTCATCTGTTCATCTCATGGATCTATTAAAGTACCGGTTCATCTGCGACACTTCACTGAGACTGTTCCAGAACTACAGGGACAATGGAACTGGACTTACTCAAAAGCTGATCTGGAAACACGTTATTCCCACGGTAAAAGACGTAACTCGGACCCCCTCGATCTGTAAGTAGTGACGCTAACTCGCTGTATACTTCTGTAAACTAAATAACTAGGGTCTGATTGTGCATCGAGGACATAGGGCTCGATGTGACGGATTGTCATTGTTGGAAAAAGTGTATTCTTATGTATGAAATTACTAAGTACAATCAGAGCGCACAGGCTCCGGCTCCAGAGTCCAGCGTCTGTGGTCTGGTCTCGCGGACACCACATAGAGCTGCTGTTTTTATGCTTTTGTCAGCAACTAAAAGTGTTAGGATCACGTCAACTTGAATGAAGTGTGTTATGGGTGTAAATATGTGACACACTATTTGGCCCTAAGAGGAAGAAAGCGGCTCGACTTTTTTCATCTGTTCATCTCATGGATCTATTATGATACCGGTTCATCTGCGACACTTCACTCAGACTGTTCCAGAACTACAGGGACAATGGAACTGGACTTACTCAAAAGCTGATCTGGAAACACGTTATTCCCATTTTCTTACGACTGAGAGCTTACACAAATTTATTTTCTTATGTATGAAATTGCTAAGTACAGGTGATAAACGACAAAAGCGTGATGCTACGTCACCGTGCGGGCGGGGGGAGGCGGGCTCACAGACAGAAGAGCAGACTCTTCTCTGGATCAGCTCATTTGAGTCGAGGTGACGTCACCTCTATACAAGAGATGGCTCTAATCTCACAAGGTTTGATTGTTGTGTGGTGTATCATACACATTAATATCACACATGTGCATAGGATTGAGTGTGAAACATGAAGAAAAGTGTGATATAGGACCTTTAAAGCTAACACTATGGTGACGTCAGCACTTGATTAGTTCACTACTGAGTTAGGATTATGACCTACTGTATGAGCCCTCCAGGTATGCTCCTTTTGAGAGAATTTTCAAATGTTGTTGTGGATGGAGTAACCGTCCAAACAGGTCTTTTAGCAGCTATTATTGAAAGCCTAAAGCTCTTAATGTTGTTGTAATAATGTATCAACAGATGTTAAAATGTCTAAAACAAATCTGACCACTGCATGCTGTCTCCTGGTGAATTGAATGAGGACCCAAAAAGCAGGAATGCCAAAAAAGTCCAGGTGAAGACAACTCAAAATCCAAAGGCAAGAGGTCAAGAGGTGAAACACATCTGGGCAGGGCAGACTATCAAGACGGGGGAAAACAGGACAGGAAGTCAAACTAAAACCAAACCACAGAGAACAGATGTCAAAATAAAACCAGAGTACAAAATAACAAAATCCACACCATGAGACATGCTGTGTGTGTGTGTGTGTGTGTGTGTGTGTGTGTGTGTGTGTGTGTGTGTGTGTGTGTGTGTGTGTGTGTGTGTGTGTTGAGCGCACACAGAGATAGCAGTGATGCTGGGCACTGCCTGGTACAACTCTGCCTTTGCACGTGACTCCAGATGCACAAGCTCCACATGTACAAAGACATCCCACTGTTTATTCACACACACACGCCTGCACGCACCACAGACGCACACTTACACACACAAACACACAAACATGACTGCTGAATTTAAACCAAAATCTAATTTGTTGTTATGGGAATACATGTTTTTGGCAAAGTGGAAAGGTTTCTTAATTACACGGTTACAGTAGTCTTGAGTTGTACTCATTATTATCTGCACCACACCTGTGTTGTGTAGTAGATCAAACACACTCTGATTGACGTGACAAGGATTATGGTTTGAAGATAGGAGCTCGATCGACAAATACTGACATTAGATAAGCTGTCATTCACTATGACATATTAGCAGTTACATGCTTTCAAAGAAACATGCCTTTTTCACTTAAATGCCTTTCGGGCAAATACAAGAGTTAGAAGACACGCCAAGTGCCACAAATACATAATTAAAGTTACTCACTGGGAAGATATGGCCGGCATGAGCCAACAGTGTTGCTCAATGTTTTGGATCAAGTAACATTGGATCAAGAGTTACATTTACAACCAACAACAATCATGTGAATAATTGGCTGCAAGGATAGAGCCCAGTACAAAAGTACGGTGAGAAAGTATGCGCACATCTAAAAACATGTCCATCAACTTCCCCTCAGTTGAGTCCTTCCAGAGGTGGGTGGAGATTCTGGGTAATCTAGCATCTGGTCCAATATGACGGATCATTCAGGGTGTTTGTCTACTATATCTACGGTCAGGCAACAGGGAATGTGACGTAACTCCTCCAGTTGGGGTCCACCCTGGAACCTAAAATGCCAGTTCCAAGAAGAGACAATAGTTTCAGAGAGAACATGGCATCAAGCAATCAAGATGATTTTAGATCATATACAACACAAATCCATTATGTCAAAGAGTACACAAAAGCGGGCACAATAGTCTGTTGGAGGAAAAATACTTAATACTATCATTTTCTATTGTTTTGTTTATTTGGTTGGGACAGTGCATGTTAATGGACACACCTTTCCAGATTGCAGCCATGCGTTGATTGGCGTCCCTTGAGTCACACTCACACTTAATCACCCTGATGGGATATCTGGAACAACCGGAGGAAACTGAGCCAACTGGCCAACTGGGGTTGTTGGCCTCAGTTACAAAGTGTGATCTGTAAAAAAATAAGTTGAATTTTTTTCAACACAACGCCGCACACGCATGCACGCACTCACTCACTCAAGACACAGGGCCTAACACTCTCTGACCCTCCATGTGTCTATAGCCTCTGGATGTTCTGACACAGCACCTCTGGACTACAGGATGGTGGTCCCTCTGTTGAAGCACTTACAGCTCACCTACAGTAAGAAGCCTGTTAAGTATAAGAAATATTGGACCATTCAGAACACTGCCCTCACCTGCATGTTAGAACTGAGATCCTGAGCTCAAGTTTTCAAACAGGACAAAAACAGGAGAATGATAAACCATCTCGCTCTCACCTCTGACTGCAGGTCACCAAAGAGCAAAAGGCCTGGAGGCTACACACACACAAACACATGTGCACACAAGGTCGCACACACAAACACATGCACTCCCATGCAAACATGTCTACTTTGCATCTCACTGGGCAAACATATAGGCCTGACAACACTTGCCTTGTCTGTGAGGTATTTAAAATGCCCTTTAAGTTGTACATCACCGGTGGGAAGAGCAGTCAGTACATGTATATAAGCATGTTCAGCTGGAAATGTTTGTGTGGGAAGTGTTTAAGTGCACAGAAGACTTGTATATAAGACATGTAATTAAAAGTGTATGCTGGTTTTAACCCGGATATGTTCTGTATTTATATCAAATGTCATAGCAGTAGATGCTTATTCATAAATAAATAAAAAAACAGATTCTAGATGCTTCACGTCAACTATCTGATCTTTAAAATGACATATTGTGTATAATGGCCTAAAACAATCAACCATGTGTGTTGTGTGTTAGGAGGACAGTCTGCTTTGCAAAGATCTTACAACGATGTGAGTCAAAAAAAGGATTGATCAATCATTAATTTTGTACAATTTTCTTTAAGCATATTGGACAATAAGAGCATATTTCTTGCTAATAGCTCTAGCTGGATCACAGTTTTTAACAACATTTTTCTCAGCTGTGTTAACTTGAAGAATTCTTGTAACTTTCGAAGAAACTCAGGGAAAAATGTTCCCCACAAGTATTTGCAGTCCATCATTTTCAGATTAGAGTGTGGAGAGGGAGACGCTGGAGATTTGCCCACACTGAATAGAAAAAACTCAAGCCAAATACCTTGGAAAAGTGAAAAGTGTATTTCAGGACGGCCTCGGGAGGAAAAGCCAACCGATTGACAAAGTTCCTGGAAGACAAAGAAAACTAGACTTTGCATAATTCCCTATTTAGACAGATGTTTGGTCAGTGTACACAGTAGTACACTGTTTAATTGCATAGATTCCCACATGTTAATATTGGAGTTTCAAATGTGTTTTCCTCTATGTCATGTAAATATATTTCCACATATAAGTGCACTTACAGTGTATATATATGTATATGTATGATATATATAAAATAGTTAGTTCCCAAAGTTTTTGCCGTAATGTGGCCACACGGGTAACAGCTAGTCTAGCTAACTAACTAGAACTCTCTGGAACTACAAGAAAAGTGAACAAAGAATTCTGAACATTAGTGGTGAGTGACCTGTATATATAATTTTAACCCAAATCCATAATTAGATCCTCTGTAAATGTGTCCGAAAATGTGAATAGTTACTTCCGGGTTCACTTATGGTTACTTCCGGAACGCTTTTTGACACATTAAAACAGTATTTTTGTCATGAAAACGTGAACAGATAATTTTGAAAACCTCCGTGCACGTGTGTTAAGAATGTATAAAGTATTCTCCAATTAACATTTAAATGTGTTGATTGATTGATATTTGTGTTATTGAGCGTGGCTAGCTTTGATAGCTTCTCTCGCTCAGACAGAAGTAATAAGTGATTGGCGCTGAAGCGTACGAACTACTGTCCAAAGTAATCTTAAAGTGCGTTGCTAAAGGGCAGCGGTCATTATTGGTTTGAGAGGTCCATTATCAAGAAATAATAATCGGTAGAACGTTTTGAAATTATATTCAAATCTGTTGCTGTGAGGAACTGTATAATAAATTGAATTGATTAAATATTCAAATGTTTAAATCAATAATCTCTTCTCCACACGTCTTGGCCCATTGACCTGGCGCGTGAACGGAAAAGTAGGCGCGGCTTCAAGACCAATCAGAAAGGAAGGGGGAGGGAGCTTGGGCGTTTTTATTTTTTCAAATCATGTACCTCTCTCTCCTTTTTCTGACAAACTCCAGACAATCACTTTAATGTTAACATTTTTGCACCAACAATAGGTGGTCCTGACTTTTTTCCAAACAAAACAGTGGGAGAAATGGAAGGTGATATTATTAGTTTGGGATGCATTGATAGATCAAAATATCATTACTGGCCGATCAATTCCTAAAGTTAGAGCAGCTTTTAATATGCTTAGTGATGACAATAATTTGGTAGCTATCTGGCGTTTAACAAATCAGTCAGGAAGAGAATATACTTTCTTCTCTCGTTGTCATTAATCTAACTCAAGAATCGTTATGTTCTCAATAAAAAAATATAACCAAACAAGTATTGAACTGTAAAATTAATACTATTGCTCCGTCTGGCCACGTACATGCAGAATTGGGAATTTATATAAACAATGATTCAGAAAAGCGAAGTAGATGGAGATTAACTGCATCCCTGATGTTTAATGATGAATTTTGATCGTCTTTGGAGGAAGATATAAAATCCTGTTTAGAATTGTACATAGGTAGTATCTCTGAAGGGGTAATTGAATGGGAAGCTTCAAAAGCATTTATCAGGAGTAAAATTATCGCATACACATCTATGAAAAAGCGACACAACAACAGCAGTCATCAGTGGGAGTTGTGATGTAGGTCTTATGGTGGGCTCGAACCCATGACCTTCAGGCCTAAAGGCCAGTGCTCTACCAGCTGAGCAACTGTCGCCCCAAAAACACATGTTCAGAACATAAAATTAATATTCCAATATTTTCTTATGGCTCTGTGTGAGCCGGTTCTAATACTAACCAAATATTATCCTGGGGGCAAAGATAATTCATTCGTGGGCCGGCTTTGACACCCATGATATAAAGCAACAGGCCTCATTAACATTAGAGACGTCCTTTTATGAAGAGATTGGAAAAGGTTTTAGCAAATATTATACATTCAGACCAAGAAGGGTTTATAAAAAATAGATCCTCAACAGATATCATGAGACAAATACTGCTCAACTTTGATTGTAGTCAGTGTAGTATTTGCTGCTCTGCAAAACTTTGGATTCTCAACATCCTTCATCACGTGAATCAAGATGTTGTATTTAAGCCCAACATCATTTATCATAACCAATGGTATCATATCATCTTTCTTTACTTTAAGGAGATCTACGAGGCAAGGGAGCCCACTTTCTCTTTTGTTTAACATTTCACTGGAGTGGCTCTAGTCGCCATAAGAGGAAATTTTGGATATAAATGGAATAGAAGGAGGTGGTAAACGACATCCGCTGCTTGGTTCTATTGGAAAACCCAAATCACTCAATCATCTATTACAATAAAATGATCTTCTAGAGTTTAAGGATATAAAATAAATTATAGAGAGCAGGTTGGCTCTCTAGGAATTCAAGCTAAAAAGAATATGCGCGTGGCCGCGGGGCCATGAACTCCAATGGGATTTTGCATCCTCTGTAACAGCAGCGTTCTGACCCAGGGAAGCTGTGGCCGCTCTGGACAGCGGTTCCCACCTCCAGCAGCTGTGAGCGGCTTTGACAACAACCTTTGCATAACCTGTGCGTAACATGTCCATGCAATAACTACACTGCTGAAGCTCCTCAATGCCTCCTCCGTGTCTCTTCCTAAAGCGCAACTAAACTCGTTAAATTAAAGCTGGGGTACCTAATTTTTCCCTTCCACAACCAGTTTATGTTGGTTGTCCCCAAAATTAAAATCAAAAAGACATTCTGCATTTGTTTTGAAATGTCCCATTCTCGTCCCTGTAACAAACAATAGTTTTGGTCTGTGTCTGTGTCGTGGTGCGCACTCCCGCTGGTTAACTAATCAGGGTTTGGTCTGACTCTTTATAGAGGCGCCAGAGTAACTTGGCCCGGGACAGAGCAGGTGTTTGAGCAGCGTCACGTTACCAAACTACCTCGGTTCAATTGCACAAGGCGAGAGGCCACGCAATTGAACCATGCGATCGCCGTATGTGCTTTTGGTGAGTACTGCGTACTGATTCAAATGTTAGTTCAATCATCCTACAACAGTGTTATGAAGCATGCCTGCATCTAAACGTGCACGCCGCTGCTGTGCCGGCCCTCCCTCACTGGGCCCTTTGGCGTGGACATTGCCGTGCGTAAAGGCTCGTGTCACGGGCTGGGGCGGCTCGTGCACGGAGCGCTACAATGTTTAATTCAGTGCTCCTCCTGAACAATAGATAAATAGGTATTTGTTTCTAATCAACAATTAGGCTTCTGTCTCCGACCTCCCCTTCCAAGTGGGGTACTTGTCACTCTAAGCTGGCACTACAACCTACAGAAGTCTTCAGAGTGGAAGTATATTAATCTGTCAGGGTAGCTGCGGATCTGCAGGACGCATGACCACATCCAGCGTCCTCAATCCCCCCAAGCACCTAAGATAGACAATTCAACCACGAAGTGCTCCTCTGGATTCCTCTACCCACAAGGTAACAAATGTGGGCCATAGAGTGGCTTAAACACAACAGCTGCTGTAGTTGGGACCCTTTTAAAGCGGTTAATGGTTTCTTTTCTGTTTTGTTTTCACTGGCTGTTAATTGTTTGTTCTGGGATGCATGTAGTGTGAATGGGAGTGTATGTGGTGTGATTGTATATCATTTTAATTAGAATAATCAATTAAAAACTTGTTATCAATTTAAATATACTTATATTTTGTTATATTTGCCTCTGTCTCGCTCCATATCCATACGAACCTGTTTGATCTAGGAATGCGGGGATAAACTTCTTAATGGTTTTTTAGGCCAAAATCTAAGGTGGTATTGTTAGTATTATTTGTATGTATAGTTCATATTAAAATTATAGTAGTGAGATTCTAGCTAAGTACTTCCGAGGTTGCAACATCTGCAACAGAAAGACAGAATGTTAATAATGTTGTCTTTTATCGTTCCATCCAAACAACCATTAACAGAAAAATATGGTATAATTTTGCTGATAGTTCGAAATTTGATTAATTATGATTAATTCATTTTTAAGCTGTAATTATGTTGATTAAAAATTGTAATCGTTTGACAGCCATAATATATATTCACATACACAACTGAATATATGCACACATAACAAAACTATAAAGCTTCAATAACTTTAGAAAAGTGACCAGAGAAGTGTCTGAAGGATTTGGAGCATCACAAGTGTCCTGGATCAGACCATCAGCTGCTGTTATGAGGTCAACACCAGAATGCTTTAAGTCATCAGGGCATGGGATTCACAGCTGATTACAATTGGATAAACAAGGTCATATTTTACAGAATTGGACTCAATTCTGTAATTGACCATGTGACCATGTCACATGGTCATGTGACATGTAGCCCATAAAAATATGAACAGTACACTAGTGTTCACACTTTTGTCTTGAAATGAAAGTGTAAAATTGAACGACATGTTTAGGTTGTTCAATGCAATGGAAAAGATTGATGAATTGTTGTGGACAACAAAAGTGCAAAGTTCTCATCTGTGAAAGAGATACCATCACCACATTCTAGCACATCCAAACGTCAGGACAAGCATGTAACCGCGGCGACTGCGGCTACACTAATACATTGTTCACTTAGTCTAATGAAATTCCTGCCATAGGGGATTGCAGGCCTGTATTTAATCAGAGCTGACAACTGTCACTATACTGTCGGCTTTAAGCCTTTTGGTGAGCTGGGGTGGGCCCTCAGGGAAGAGTCCAATTCTGTAAAATATCTTGTTTTCTCTTTGGCCCTGGCTCTTTAAAGTCAACCACAGCACATTCCACGAGCTGCACTCTCTGACAAAAACCCATTCATTCTTCTAATCTAATAAACCTGCTATTTACAGTTTTAGCACTCAGTGCCCCTCACATTATGCACCGCACAGTACCTTCAGAAGATTGTGTCTCAAAAGGCTTTCAAGAGGATATTTCCTTACACCCTCCTTGTATTTTATCACTTTCCATAAAAGTTCTACCATGTATTGTTCTACCAACTATTAATAACGTTGTTTTATTAATAGTCATTGCACAAATTACACATGATTATAATGCTAGGTTTTTGAATATTGCCTCCCTGTATAAAGATAATTATGTCATGTCCACATTCGAACAACAAGACCAATCCTGTCTCAGTATACATGCTGGCTATAAAGGGCCGATATTTGATAGACCACACTCTTTCATAGGCGTCTAATTTTGCCTTTGCACCTTTAATTGGTCATACAGAACACTTTGGTAAACTTTGTCAAGCTGGATATATCTCCCAGTTAGTTTGTTGTTGTTGTTGTTGTTGTTGTATTACTCAGAGTTGTTCCTTAGTCTCTGTCACTATGGGAAAACTAGAGTTACCTAACTTACAGTGGAAATTAATAGTTACTTAATGTAACTTAAGTTCTACGAATAGGTGCGTAGTCCCTTAGGACTTCGCTAGTGGGATATCACTCGTGACCCCCAGGTCACACGCCAGAGAGATCAAAATAATTTGCTCCAATCACCAGCCACCTTCCTTTATAAATGCCCCTGCACAAAGCCGCACCCCCTCTTGAACTCTGCCAAGCCGGGCTGGCCTGATGGGCTCGTAGCTAAGGGACTACGCACCTATTCGTAGAACTTAAGTTACATTAAGTAACTATTAATTCTACGTCATGGTGCTACGTCCCTTAGGACTTCGCTAGTGGGACACAACGCGGAGGCCGTAGGAAAATGTACTCCCAGCAGGCCAGCGAAGGGTGATTGGAGCTCCGCCCGAGCAAGACCCTCACAACGTGAGAGGACTCAGGGCAGAAGAAACAAGCGTGTTACGGGGCCACTCCTACCAAGGATACCCCCACGTAACACAAGCCGTAGGTCATTCGTAGTCACAGGACGCCTCTCCCAAGAGCTCCTGACGTGGACTACCAGACCGACCAAACACACAAAAATGTACCGCACCTGTAGGATGCCTCTCCCAAGAGCTCCTGCACCAGGGCGGAAATAAACCGAAGGCCCCCTCAGGGGAGGGACCCAACGGTCTAACTCAGTCCGCTGCACTCAGCACGGAATGGGCCACCGACCGGTCCGACACATCCGAAAGATAAGACCGGACGAAAGAGGAGGACGACGCCCAAGAAGCCGCACGGCAGACGTCCTCGACCGACGCCCCCCTGACAAGGGCCGTAGAGGCCGCCATCCCACGCGTGGAATGCGACCTGAAGCCCACCGGGGGGGCCAGACCCTGCGATTGATACGCCCGCCGCACAGCCGTGGCGACCCAATGCGCCAGCCGCTGAGCCGACAGCGGGGCGCCCCTGTTCTTGGGGCCCAGACACACAAACAGCTGACCACCCAACCTGAATGACGAAGTCATGGCCAGGTAATGCCTCAGCATTCTGACAGGACACAGAAGGTGCTGCCGCTCCTCCTCGGGCGAGGCATGCGGCGGCGGATGGAAAGCCCTAATCCTGATGACTCTCGACCTAAAGGCCGACGTGATGACCTTGGGGAGAAAAGCCGGATTGGGCCACAATTCCACCATGCCGTCGTCCTCTCCAAAGGACAGGCAAGACGCATGGACAGAGAGCGCACACAAATTGCCCGCCCTGTTAGCAGACGCCAACGCCAGCAAGAGGGCCGTCTTAAAGGCGATACACTCGGGACTTGCCTCCGCCGCCGGTTCAAAAGGCGGACCCGACAGCCCCCTAAGGACCACCCTGAGGTCCCAAATCGGAGGCGTTCTCTGGAGCGGGGGCCTCCTCCTGCGCGCCCCCCGCAGAAAACGTTTAACCAACGGATGAGAACGGGCTGTGAACCCCCCGAATCCGTCGTGACCCGAAGTAATGGCTGCCGCGAACACCGCCAAGGTAGCGACAGCCCTCCCCTTGTCAAAGAGCTCCTGTAGGAATCCCAGGACCCCCTCCAGCGGGCAACACCTGGGATCCCAGGAACGGGAATCGCACCAGACACTGAATAGCCTCCACCTCGTGGCGTAGGCCCTCACAGTGGACGGCGCCCTCGCTCCCTGAATGGTCTCCACCACCGCAGGGGGAAGACCCAGGTCTACGAGGCTCCGCCTCTCAGCCTCCAAACCCGGAGCCTGCGGCCGATTATTGGGCGTGAAAATGGGGCTCCTCCCCCCTGGACTAGAGCCCCCGGCTCGTCCGGGAGGGCCCAGGGCTCCATCACCGCCATGCCCCTCAGGAAGGGGAACCACCGGGCATGCGGACTGTCCGGAGCCACCAGGATCACCGACCTCCTCTCCTGTTCGATCCTCCGCAGCAGGACCGGCAGGAGACGCACCGGTGGCCGCCTGGCCAGGGGTAATGAGCCAGAGCGTCCACGCCTAAGGGCGGCTCGTCCGCGGCCCTTAAGGCGAACCAGGACGGGCACTGTGCGTTCTCTGCACTGGCGAAAAGGTCGACCGCTGGACGGCCGAACCTCCGCCAGATCTCCGCAGCTACCCGCGGGGCCAGGCCCCACTCGTCCTGGAGCGGGCCCCCCCTGGACATCCTGTCGGCCCCCACGTTCCGGACCCCCGGGACGTGGCGCGCCCTGAGAGACAGGAGGTGAAGCGCCGCCCACAGCAGCGTCACTGTCGCCATGCGATGGAGAGCGGGGGACCTGGTGCCCCCCTGCCTGTTCAGATAGGAGACCACTGTGGTGTTGTCTGAGCGCACCATCACGTGTCTCCCCTGCAGCTGAGGAGCAAAGTGCAGCAGTACTCTGTGTACTGCCTCCATCTCCAGCAGGTTGATGTGACGGGCTGAGTCCGACCAGCAGCCTCCTACAGAGCTCTGGCCGAGGACCCCGCCCCATCCTTCGAGCAACGCGTCCGTGAACACCTCCACGTGAGACACGGCGCAGGCTAGAGTCACTCCGTCCCGCAATAGACCCGGAGTGAGCCAGAACCTGATGTCCGAAGCTGCCACTTGGGGAACCCAGATCAGCCTCCCCCCGTCCCGGGAGGGGTGAAGCCTGAGGCGCGAGAACCACCTCTGAAAATTTCTCATGTGGAGCAGGCCTAGCCGCACCACAGCATGAGCCGCCGCCATCATTCCCAGCAGGGACCTGAGGCGCAGAGCGGGGACCCTGGGGCCCGCCAGAACCTCCCTGGCCAGACGGGTAATATTCATCCGTCTGTCCACGGACAATGCAGCACGGAATGTCACAGAGTCTAGCTGCAGGCAAAGATAAATCATGCGTTGGGCTGGCTGCAGCTTGCTCTTCTCCCTGTTCACCACAAAGCCCAGGCGCTGTATTTGGGACAGGACCCAGTGCGTGTGGCTCACGGCCACTTCTCTGGATGAGGCCAGAATTAACCAGTCGTCTATATAGGTTAATATTCTTACCCCAGCGCGTCTGAGCGGCTCCAGAGCTGCTTCCACACATTTGGAAAAGGTCCGAGGCGCGAGTGCGTACCCGAAGGGTAGACGTCAGTACTCGTAATTCCTCTCTCCCACTGCGAAGCGCAGAAACCTTCTGTGTTCTGGCACTATGGGCACGTGGAAGTACGCATCTGTCAGGTCTATGGATGTCATCCAGTCTCCTTCCCTGACACACTCGAGGAGCTGCCTTGTGGACAGCATCCGAAACTGCCGTTTGGAAATGCACTCGTTTAACACGCGCAGATCCAGAATGGGACGCACCCCGCCTGACTTCTTTGGCACTAAGAAGTAAGGGGAGTACAGCCCCCTGGTGGCGTCCTGCGGGTCTACCTCCACTGCTGCGCCTCGACTCAGCAGAGAGGAGACCTCCGCTTGTAGTGCCTCTATCGATCCCCGTACCTGAGAGCGTACTGCCCGTACGCCTCGGAATGGTGGTGGCTTTCGGAAAAATTGCAGTGCGTAACCCCTGCGCAAAGTTTTCTCCAGCCAAATATCTGTCAGTAGGCCCTGCTCCCTCCAGATGCTGTAGAAGTCTGTGAGGGGCGGAACGGGAGCTGGAACACGAGACGTCACGGCCCCGCCCTCTCCTGGTGTTCCTAGCAGGGAGGGGGGAGGGGGGGCCCCTGCGTCACACCGTGAGCGCCGGGGGCGGTCACGTGTTCTATAGGCCCGACGTCATAAGTACGGGACTGCTCACCACACGTGACTCGGCTGCTGTGCCCCCCCCTGGCTCTTGCCTCATGGAGGGGGGGGTGAGCCCCTGGAGTGGGAAACCCCGTGTTAGCCTCGTAGCTCGGAGATGCTAACACGCGTTCGGCCGAAGCACAAACCTTATTACTCACCAGATCCCTCCGCCTGCCTCTCTGGGAGGGCCTAGCATGAACCCGTGAATCGGAGCTCGTGGCCCGCGTAGCGCGCTGCACGCCCTTCTCTGGGGGCTGCAGGCCTAGCGGCGCCACGTTATGTGCTCGAAAAGTACCACAAACAGATTTCAGATCATTTGACATGTTACATACCCCCAAATGAGACTCAGACAGCGAGTACTGATGAAATGCCGGTCGGCTTTTATTGAACGAATTCTTACCGCCCCGACCTCCTCTGCCATAGGGAGGTCGGCGGTGGGTACGTTGGTCCCGCGAGCCTCCCGTGTGTCTGTCTGGACCTGGGGGCCTCGTCGCTGGGGGACGAAGAGCCACGGAGCGTGGATATGGCCCGGGGCGCCTGCCGGGCGAGCGCTCCCTGCCTCTGTCTCGGCTCCGCGCTGGAGGGCGGGCCTCGCGCCTCGTTGCTAAATGCTGGGCTAGGCTAGCAGAGTCCTTAGCTGCGGTGTCCAGCCTAGTCATCAGGGTCTGCATCTCCGGACCGAAGAGCGACGTCTGGGAGATGGGCAGGTTCAGCAGCTGCCTCTTCTCCGCCTCTCTGATGTTAGCAAGCCCAAGCCAGAGGTGCCTGGCCCCGACTTGTGCTGCTGCCATGGTGCGGCCGCCATCAACAGCTAGCGCCTGGCACATGCGCAGGATTGCCGCTGAAGTGGTCCTTGCCTGAGATAAGGTGTCTCCACTGAGCGCCTGGCCAGAAGAGAGCGACCTATCCAGGGCCCCGGTGATGAAGGCCATGTTGTTCGCCACAGCGACGACCTGTGCCGCATTGGCGTAACATCTGTCGTGCATCGCCAAAGACATCCTGTCCCGCTCGGAGGGAAGGAGAGGTCTGGTGCCGGGCCACACGGATGCGGAGGGGTGCAGGGCCACTCGAACCGAATCCTTGATGTCCGGGACCCCGCCGGTCCAGGACCAGTCCTGCACGTTGCAGTACATGCCGTACCCCAAACCGGTGCTCTTGGCCGCTAGGGGCTTTGGCCACTCACGTGTCGCGTAATGGACGATCGGGTCCATCCGCGGGCACAACGTGGGCTGCGTCCTCCTCCTCCCTCGAGTGGTGGCGTAACCAGAGGTGAAGTCCTCCACCCTCTGGTTCGGTTGCGGTGGCAGGGGGGCATCCATGATGGCCGCCGCCGTGGAGTAGAGCCCAGGCATGTGGTCCAGCGGGAAGCGGTCCGGCTCCGGGTTGGACACCACCTCGTCCAGCGTGAGGAGAGAGCCGACCTCCGAAACCTCTCCGTCCTCGCAGTACCCCACTCCGCGGGCACGGGTGGAAGGTCGAGAGGGGCCCAGTCAATCACAGACTCCTCGTCCTGAGAAGAGTCCGGACGGGGCGCTGTAGCGGCGAAGAACGCGCGCCTGCGTTCACTCTCCTCCCTGGGGAGAGCGAGACACGAGGCGCAGGTGGCGCTCAACGCCGCATGGCCCGAACCCAGGCACACGAAGCAGCTGGAGTGCTGGTCCTTGCGCTGGAGCTTGACCCGACAAGTCGAGCAACGACGACGTCCGACGCCGGATGGCGAAGGGGAACTCGGACGAGCATCAGAAGACATCTTTTTTCTCTGGTAAAATTGAACGGTAGATCTCAATCGGCGCCAGAGTGAAAGAGGGGGTGCGGCCTTGTGCAGGGGCATTTATAGAGGAAGGTGGCTGGTGATTGGAGCAAATTATTTTGATCTCTCTGGCGTGTGACCTGGGGGTCACGAGTGATATCCCACTAGCGAAGTCCTAAGGGACGTAGCACCATGACGTAGAACCAGAGCGTCTGTCAAGAACATACTCAGGACACAGGGAGAACATGCAACATCAACACACACTTCCCCTACCGCTCCAGGAATAAAATTCACAAGCAGTAGTAGTGCAGGGCCAGAGTGTTCCAATGTACTCAAATACTTTGAATCCACAGGTGTTTTAAAGAACAAATACCATGCAAAACTGGTGTTTTGATTGCTGCACACTTTATGTTACATTATTTTAATTGTGTACACAGCTGTTTCTTGCCAATAGGAGGAACTTCTGGCACAAATCACTAACAGCCAACCCTTCCGTCCATGACTCAATGCTCTACTTTCAAAATTGTTGCACAATGACAAATTCTCTGACTACGAAGTTATGGTGTGAGATGATTTTCTGCTAAATTTGTTTCAGGAATTCATCCAGTCAAAACATTTTGTTGACTGCATGCCTTCAATCATCTTGTTATACTGTGTGCTTCACCACTGGGTGACAGTGGCTCAGTAGGTAGAGCATTGGCCTTTGAGCTTGAAGTTGGTGCGTTTGAGCCCACCATGAGACCTTCTCCACCAACTATTTCTGGAGTCTGCTGTTGTTGTGTCCTTGGGCAAGACACTTAACCCACTTTGCTTATATGAAGCACGGAAGTATAGTTCGCTGGATGCCTTGATGTGTGTATGTGTATTCATCAAAACTGAAATTTCCCCACTGTGGGGCGAACCACAGGACCTTCTTATTATTTGATATATTCATAGAATTTAAAATCCATCCTCTATCACTAGACAAAAAAAAAAAAAAAAACGTTTTCGCCCTCATTGGCAAGCGTGAAGGAGAGATACAACACTGCATTCACTTCCAGATATGAGCATTCTCATCTACTTTTCTCTACACTTATTGTCAGAAGTGGCGGCGTTCAGTCAAGATGGGTTGCCAGTCAATTGGGGTTGCGCTTACGTCAATCTACTGATGTAATGCCGATGACCGCTTCTTGTGGCCAACTTGACAGCCTCTAGCCATCTGATATCGTGATATCTGGTTATTTGTTATCAGCAACAAGCAATATACATTATTATTATTATATATATTATTTGACATTATTATGGCTTTGCACAACCACCAGTTATGAGTGTAAAGTTGAGTTGAGTTTTTATTTATTTCAAGTTCAATGTACATCAAATCATCCATCTACAGTTACTTATTACAATACTGACATCATTCAAACTTGAAAAGGAGTGGGAGGAAGAAAAAAGAAGTTCCATTAAACTTTAGTGTATGTCCCCTGAGGGCTCCTGTACCTCAGATGTCCCATGCAGAGCTGCTTCCTCCTGCCTGTTGCAGTGGCTCCTGTGGGTCATGAAGTTGAGACAGGGGCCCCTCAGTGGGAACACATCTGACCCCAGTTAACTGCATATACACACTCAGTTTATGTTGGGCAAATGGTCACAAATACATCACTCTTTGTGCACAAGACAAGATGTTGAGAAATAACAAACAAGTTGAAATATGAATATTGGTACAGTATGAATCGAACATTTCACCTTCTCTGTTCAAAGTACTCTATTCTGAATTCTGTTCAAACTTGTCATGTTCCAGCTTCTTGCCTCTGGCAGAAGATATCATTCGCTGAGATGCAGGATATCTAGATATGCTAACAGCTTCTTTCCACGAGCTGTTATCAGTTTAAACAAAGCACTTTAGTGAATTTAGTGTCAATTGTTTCCTGTCTTATGTATTTTTAACCTATCTATGTACTTGTCTTGTGCACACTGGGGACTTTTGAGGATGAATTCCAATGTGGTTTTACTGCAAATGGCAAATAAATGAATGTGAATCTGAGTATGATGTGAGGCAGGCGTACAGAGGAAGAACGTTATCAAAATGCACGCCAGCTCAGGAGGTGGCATGCATTCTTAAGTGCAGGAATCATGGATCTAAAATAATATCTGGATACAGTATAGGAGGATCTTGGAGTGACGTTGTTTTAATAGTTTTTCCGCACCGCACCAGTCATGCGGCATGTAACGGTGGCTGAGTGGATAGCACTCTTGCCTCTCAGCAAGAAGGTCCTGGGTTTGAATCCCTGTCAGACCAGGGCCTTTCTGAGTGGAGTTTGCATGTTCTTCCCCCGTGTCTGCGTAGGTTTCCTCCGGGTCCATTGCGCAGGACCGTGATGATCAGACGATGGCCAAATGTGGGCGAGTTCCGCTAATCTTTCGGCCCCCGTGTGTGCCATGGATCTATTATAATAACTGGATAGGGTATTACTAGCTTGTAGCTGAATAACTCATGTGCTCGGGGGATTCTTGCGGTGCTGCAGACTGAACCAGACTAAATTCACGTGGGCTACCCAGAAATTTTCCCCATAGAACTCAATGTACATTAAAACAGCGCGACCTCAGCTGACAGAGAACCTACAGCTTTCATAAAGGTCAGATTTTGTGGGGATTTTAGTGTCCCATGTCATCCTAAACTTTTCCATCCATCCATCCATCCATTTTCCTCCGCTTTATCCGTTGCCGGGTCGCGGGGGCAGCAGTCTAAGCAGAGACGCCCAGACTTCCCTATCCACACACCTCCTCCAGCTCGTCCGGGGGGACCCCTAGGCGTTCCCAGGCCAGCTGAGAGACATAGTCTCTCCAGCGTGTCCTGGGTCTTCCCCGGGGCCTCCTCCCGGTGGGACGTGCCCGGAACACCTCCCCAGGAAGGCGTCCAGGAGGCATCCTGAACAGATGCCCGAGCCACCTCAACTGGTTCCTCTCGACGTGGAGAAGCAGCGGCTCTACTCCGAGCTCCTCCCGTGTGACCGAGCTCCTCACCCTATCTCTAAGGGAGCACCCAGCCACTCTGCGGAGGAAGCTCATTTCGACCGCTTGTATCCGCGATCTCGTTCTTTCGGTCATTACCCACAGCTCATGACCATAGGTGAGGGAGGGAACGAAGATTGACCGGTAAATTGAGAGCTTTGCTTTTCGGCTCAGCTCCCTCTTTACCACAACGGTCCGATACAGAGACCGCATCACTGCGCACGCTGCACCGATCCAATCTCACGCTCAATCCTCCCCTCACTCGTGAACAAGACCCCGAGATACTTGAACTCCTCCACTTGAGGAAGGACCTCTCCACCCACCTGGAGAGGGCAAGGCACCTTTTTCCGGTCGAAATCCTAAACTTTTTTTCTTCTTAAATCCTTCGGTTTTCTTTAAATCCACACTTTACTGCCACAAACTCTGCTAGTCTGGCTCCCGCTCTAAAGCCTAGTTTATACTTGCCTAGCTTATACTTTGACTTGGCCATTCTAACACCTGGATACGTCTATTTGTGAACCATTCCATTGTAGATTTGGCTTTATGTTTTGGATCATTGTCCTGTTGGAAGATAAATCTCCGTCCCAGTCTCAGGTCTTTTGCAGACTCCAACAGGTTTTCTTCCAGAATGGTCCTGTATTTGGCTCCATCCATCTTCCCATCAATTTTAGCCATCTTCCCTGTCCCTGCTGAAGAAAAGCAGGCCCAAAGCATGATGCTGCCACCACCATGTTTGACAGTGGGGATGGTGTGTTCAGGGTGATGAGCTGTGTTGCTTTTACGCCAAACATATCGTTTTGCATTGTGGCCAAAAAGTTCAATTTTGGTTTCATCTGACCAGAGCACCTTCTTCCACATGTTTGGTGTGTCTCCCAGGTGGCTTGTGGCAAACTTTAAACCAGACTTTTTATGGATATCTTTGAGAAATGGCTTTCTTCTTGCCACTCTTCCATAAAGGCCAGATTTGTGCAGTGCACGACTGATTGTTGTCCTATGGACAGACTCTCCCACCTCAGCTGTAGTTATCTGCAGTTCATCCAGAGTGATCATGGGCCTCTTGGCTGCATCTCTGATCAGTCTTCTCCTTGTTTGAGATGAAAGTTTGGAGGGACGGCCGGGTCTTGGTAGATTTGCAGTGGTCTGATACTCCTTCCATTTCAATATAATTGCTTGCACAGTGCTCCTTGAGATGTTTAAAGCTTGGGAAATCTTTTTGTATCCAAATCCGGCTTTAAACTTCTCCACAACAGTATCTCGGACCTGCCTGGTGTGTTCCTTTGTCTTCATGGTTCTCTCTGTGCTTTAAACAGAACCCTGAGACTATCAAAGAGCAGGTGCATTTATACGGAGACTTGATTACACACAGGTGCATTCTATTTATCATCATCAGTCATTTAGGACAACATTGGATCATTCAAAGATCCTCACTGAACTTCTGGACTGAGTTTGCTGCACTGAAAGTAAAGGGGCCGAATAATATTGCACGCCCCACTTTTCAGTTTTTTATTTGTTAAAAAAAATTAAATTATCCAATGAATGTTGTTCCACTTCACGATTGTGTCCCACTTGTTGTTGATTCATGACAAAAAAAATGAATTTTATATCTTTATGTTTGAAGCCTGAAATGTGGCAAAATGTTGAAAGGTTCAAGGGGGCCGAATACTTTCGTAAGGCACTGTACCGGGAGACTGTGGACTGTCTAACATATATATAACTTATACACTGTGCAGTCGTTTGTTTTGCACTGTTTGTAGCTTATCGCGTCTGTTCCATTCCTCCTGCACTTATAAATTGTTGATGTTTGCCTCAGATATTTACCATTTATTGTTTTGCTGTTTGTGCTGAATACAATTTAATGATAACTATGCTTCCAACAAGAACTGTGTCTTTATTCACAACATCACAGTTAAATTAGTTAAGAAATAATGAGTCCATAGAACTATCACATAAACCTACAGTAGAAACACATGTAATGATCTCAAACAGCTGGGTTTGTTCATGTTTTTGTTCTGAAGAGGAGAAAGTAGCAGCGTAAATGAGACCGCTTTGGTATCTCAAGCAACTCCTGTGAGATCGCCATCATCTGGTTGGTTGTGGGATTACAACATTCTCCTCAAAACTCTGTAAGGAGTATACATTAAATTGTGCTTGCGTAGGTCCACCGCAACCGCTAACGTAAGCAGTGCCGCGCAAGTATATACACTAGGCTTAACTCCGCTCTGATGAACTGCTCTGATTGGTCAGACCGCGGCCGAGCCCCTCTGTGCACGTGCGTGAGACCCCATGTGAGACCCACACAAGCGTATTTGGCGCAACGCATCATGGGAGATAGCGCAAAGCATCATGGGAGATAATCCACTGCGCAGAACCGGGAGGACCAGACGATGTCCAAATACAGGCGAGTTTCCCATGGATCTTTGTGAGTTAAATACTTTTGCCCAGTTTTGTTTCGAGTTGATTTTAAAATTTTACTCTTTGTTTTTAAAGTCCTCATCTCAACTCCTCCTAGGACTAGGTCCAAACACTGGGGTGACCGGTCCGTCTCAGTCGCTAGACCCAGACTCTGGAACAAGCTGCTCCCTGACATGCGTGTCCTTACTGGCCTTTTTAAATCACAGCTCAAAACGTATTTATTCAGACTGGCTTTTAACACTTTTATTACTCATTAGCACAACTGTTTTATTGTTTGAATACATAATTGTTTTGATGGATTTTGTGTAATTTTATTGTAAAGCACTTTGGTCGCCTTGAGTGTTGTAAAGGGCTCTAAAAATAAAATTGATTGATTGATTGAAATTAACTTAGATTTGGAAATGTTGGATCTATCCATTAAATATTTGAATCTGTTTTTTTCACTGCCATGGAAACACTTTCTAAAAATGTTTTTCATGAACAATTCCTCAAATCAGTAAAGGAGGGAAATCACTTGGACAAACTGTGGCAGCGGTGTGACCGACGCCGGTATGTAATCACAGGAAGGAGGCTGTGGAAAATGTAAAAAGTTCATCTTGTCTTCTTATGATTAATGCAATTTTTTTTTTAAAGAACCTAGCACTGCTTAATTACCTGATAGGTTTTTCCGGTAAACCTCTTTGTCGGAGGTTATACGGGATGTGGTAACGTGTCTCTTGCCTTCTTAGCAAGAAGTCTGTGGGTTCTTTCCTGTGTCAACCTTTTGGTGTGGAGTTTGTTTGTTTCTCCACATGTGTGGGAAGTTTCCTCTGGCCAATCCAGTTTCCCCCATCAACCAAAACATGCACCGTAAAAGTCTACTACTGTGGTCGTCCTGACCAAGCCAAGCCCCAGTGGCACTGCAGTATCGGTCAAAAGGATACCAAATTATTTTGTATACATGCGATGATGGCTTACATGACACCTGCTGAGAATTTCTGCCTCTTTGACTTGCATCAGCACACAAATATGGGCATGATTGTGTTAATGCTGATAGTTTCAGCAGATCTGTCTGAGGGCAGGATGAATACAAACATACACACAATAACGTTTACCTTGTAGTCGGGTTGTTATTTATTATCATTTTATTTGTAGTACTTAAGATAAGATTATCCACCCACGCAACTACAGCAGACATCAGCAGAAGTCGGTGGAAAAGGTTTTGTGGTGGGCTTGAACCTTTATTTGTCCCACAGTGGGGATATTTTGATTGATTGGTTTTTTCTTGTTTTTGTGAAGTCCTTATAGTTGCCCCATGTATGAATTCTGCAATTCAAATAGTATGACCATAAATATGGCACCTCACCTTCAATCACATCAACCCATGTTACAGTTGATTATAAAAGTAGAATGTACTTTCCAACTTTTTATTATTCTGTTATTAAATCACAAAATCAATTTGTGATTAGCTTAAAACAATATGACACATGCATACAATAGGTAAAGTACATTGAAAGCAGAAACAAAACAGATCCTCAAGTTGCATGGACTATGTGGCTAAAATAGAAATAACATTTTCACAGCACACTGTCCCATTTAAGTTATAAGACGCCACAACATTCATAAAAACAGGGATCTCTAAATGGATCTCTCTGAGATCACTCAAAAATGTTTAGAGAGTCAGGCCAGTTACAAAAAGCACAGCCTGCTCTTTCTAACTTAAAATGTTTATCAAGCAAATGAGTAAATTTAGTGGCAAATTGTAAAGGAATTCCCAAACTTGTCCACCCTCCAGATCCAGAGTGTTTTTAACCTAACCGTCTTCATTGTGTTCATATTTATCCATATATCCTCTGTATAAGCTCTGTATTTCCCCTTTTTTCTAAAACATGAAATGCCAAAACTAATTTTCAAGATCATGACAAAGTTACTACTAGAACACAACTCCATGAATACAATTGGATAAGTGACTGCTTATACCCACCTCTGTATGCAAGCGCAGATTGTGGGCAGAACGGCACAATAATGTAATTGTAGTGGCAGTGTTGCGCTAGGAGCTCCGTGCCTGGTGTCTGGGTTGTATCTTTGTCTGGGGAATTGGCTTGTCCACTCTCCAGAACCAGAGGCTGTCTGGTGCGCGCACAGAACACTTGCCAGGCTTACACTGTGAGGACGTGGGCTGTAATGATGCAGAGTCTGAAGATGGAACGTGGAGACCTGGGTCGAGACCTGGACCTGACATCTCTGAGGTCCACCATGCCAGCTGGAGGTGTTCTGCAGGTACTGGGACTGTACTGGGATAGACACCTGGGGGTATGAGGGAGCTGTGGTTACGGTCAATTCAATTCAATTTATTTTTGTGTAGCTTTAAATCACAACAGTAGTTGTGAGTTGTGACTGTAACTTTTTATTTTGTCTCAAACAATTTTGTCTGTGTTGAATGAGGGGGGATGGGAGTGTATAGGTGCCTGCTCATAAACCATAAAACTAATGCACCTGTCAACTCCAGCCAGCCCAACATGCTCAGCTCTCTGGTCGGGCATCTTCCTGGATGGTTGTCCCCCGTTTGACAGAGGACTGTGGTATGTTCTGTTCGGGTGGGAGCTGTGGGCAGTGGCAGGCAGCTCTGGGTCCTTTGTCTGCTCTGCTCCTCTTCTGGGACCACCACTCTGCTCACAACACCTAGCAAAGAGCAATTAGTGTGCAGGTGCCAAGGCTAATAATGTCCCCAACGTACACTCAGGTCTAGTCAGCAGTCAGACGCCAATTCTGGGAACACACAAGTCAGGCGGAGGTTAGATTCATCCATTTAACATTTGAGGAAATGTTGATTTAAGTTAATCCACAAAACTCCTCCACATGTTGGCAACCGTTTTGGTGGCAGTAAACCCTGCCAGGAAACGATTTAGATCTGAGAGAAGGCAAGGCAAGTTTATTCTTGAAATTGAATTTGAACATTTTCAGGAGTGGGGTATTGTCTCACATTCTATCTGGAAGATTTTAGCTGCTTAAAATTGAAATGCTGCATCCCCATGTTTAGTCTTGACTCTGGGCACCAGCAGCAGGCCAGTCTCTATGTTCCACAAAGTTCAAGTTGAATCATATGCAACAAACATTTTGCGTTATGTACTTTGGTGCGGCGCTATGTGTGTCTACTTGTACACAAGAAGAGCTGTTTTAAAGTCTCTTCTCTGAGTGACAAGACGCCAGTGCCAGAACTGGACTTATGAGATAGTACTTCCTTGTTCTATTCTATTGTCAAGCAGCAGCATTTTAAATGTACTGCAGCTGTATTAGAGCTTGTTTGGAGAGACCAGTGAGCATGTGTTACAGTAGTCTAACCTACTGTATACTGTATACTATAAAAGCATGGATTAGAGTCCACTGGTAGATTTGGAATGTCTGATCTCCATCTCAACTCTCAAAGCGGTGGTTCATAGTTTTAACTAGGGGTGTGACGATATATCGATATATCGCAATACTTTCTCCCGCGATTCGATTATCAATATGCATTTGCCAAGTATCGATATCGATTTAAAAAAAAAAAAAAATGTTTTTCAAAATTGGTATCAATACTTAATATATGACTACATTACGCATCTCCATTCCATTTATCATGAAATAAAGTATATTTTTTTATTTTATATATGCCATAAATTGGCATATTGTTTATTTCTGACCAATATATCGATAATCGTCATATCGTGATATCGTTATCGTGGGCTTTGTATAGTGTATCGTATCGTATCGTGAGGTACCCTTAGATTCCCACCCCTAGTTTTAACAGCGTTTCCCTTTCCGTTTTAAATCAAATGAAGACAATTGCTGTAAAATAAATTTAACGCAGTGGTCCTGATATGTATGAAGGCCAGTGTCTTCAAACATGTGTCCAAGAGAATATGCCTCTCTCATACTGATGTTTACACTGAGCTAGTCTAACAGGGCAAATATTGTTTAGAATGCCATGTGACAGAATTGGACCGTAGAGTTTTATCCATTTGTACGGGCTAGTGAGTTTCAAAATATTATTAGAATTTTTCATTATTCTAATCAAACTTGTCTCCGACACCATGCACCTGTAATTAGAAGCCCCCTTGAGTGAGAGAAGGCCGTGTTCCTTTGCACATATCACCTTCCCATATATTTAGCTTTCCAAGTCCCCCGTGAACAAAGTGGACGTGTCTATGAAAAGAATACGAGCAGGCGGACACGTTGATAATGTCATATCAGCTCCAGAGCCTCCAGTGTTGGTAAACAGCGGCTGCACTGCTCGATTCAGAAACATTTAGCCTCCAAAAATAGCAAACTTGGAAAAATCTGTTTCCCTTCTGGCTCAATCTAGCCTCCATGAGTTAGAACAACATTTTCACTACCATTTTTTATTTCTGCACTGAATTTTGTTATTTGGCCTGCCACAGTAGGGCTGGGCAATAAATCAAATTTAGGCGATTAATTGGCTTTTGAAAAAATCGAATTTGTGAAAAATGTGAAAATTGTGAAATCGAATGTGAGATTGTGAGAGTTCCAGCAGAATTATACTTGCAATATCAGCACAGTCTGTACAAGACTTTTATACTACGTATTGGGGGAAACAAATTCAAAATAGTTTTTAAACTTGAAAATTGAGCGGAAAGATCAAAAAATATATTTAAGGGCAAAGTCTGTCTTCGGTGACTTTAATGAAAATTGAATTAAAATCGTCCAAAGCAGGAAATGAAATCGAGATTTCACTTTTTTGCCATATGGCCCAGCCCTACGCCACAGTGATAAGAAAATACACCAAAATGATAGTTTTTCAAGATAGAATTTGGCTCCTTTGCAGGCTAGCGGACAGTATGTTGGCAGTATGACAGTTTTTTTTAAGTAAATGAGTGACAAGAGTTAAGTCGACTGTACGTTGTGTAAGGCAAAACTGTCACAAGGTGTGTCCAAAACAAATACGAATAACACCAGCGAAACTCGCCACCGTGCGGATCACCTTTACACAAAAACAACCGACTCTCCAACATAGCATTTGTATGAGTGGAATATGATGGTGGCTCTAATTATTGACTGTTAAAACAATTGCTAAATAAAAACAATTCCCAGTGATAACACAAAGCAGTACTCGCATTGGTATTTGGTATCGGCAAGTACTCAAATTAAGGTAATGGTTCTCGAAACAGTTTTGAAAAACGTGGTATCGGTGCATCCCTACAGTATATGATTTGCATTATTATGTGACCATTATCTTGGGACACATATAACAGATAGTAGCTCAGTTGGTAGAGCATTGGCCTTAAGGCCAGAAGGTCGTGGGTTCAATTCCCACCTCTGCACCTTCTCCACCGACTCCCACTGATGACTGCTGTCGTTGTGTCCTTGGGCAAGACACTTAACCCCACTTTGCCCAAAAAGCCCCCGCTGAAAGATCAAGGCTATGCTCACACTAAGAGAGCAGCCGTCCTCCTGTGGACTCACCACCTGCAGAGGGTCAGTGAGGGGCTGGTGCTATGAGACTTGGGTGGCATCTCTGATTGCCACCCCCCTGACCCAGAAATGGATTAAAGGGTAGAAAATGGATGGATGGACATATAACAGATACTGTCCCCACACTATGATGTTTGTATTTAGTTTGTCACATGTTCTTGTGAACAATGTCTATTCAAATGTTGTTCATACCTTCATTGGATCCCCCAGGATACGTTTTGTCACCTCTCCTTTATATTATGTATACAGATGATTTTCGTTCAACTCAGCCCAGTAGTTTCTTGGTTAAATTTGCTGACGACACTGTCCTGCTGTCGCTGATGCTCAGTCTGAGAGTCATGGTTCACTTTAGATTTAGAACTTAATATCAATAACACCCAGGAGATTATCGTAACCTTCTCTTACAACCTGAGAGAGCAAACATCATCTCCAGGGAATACCAGTGGAGATGGTCCAAGATATCTTGGAACCATCTTTGACCACCTGCTGAAATTCTCCACAAACACAGAGGAGCTGCTGAAGAAATGTCATCAGAGGCAGCATCTCCTGAGGAAATGTAGATCATTTGGTGTCAGCAAAAACATAAGGATGACCATCTTATCCTGCATTTAATGAAAGTTTTCTGGGCGTTTTATCTATCTGACAGTGGCTCAGTTGCCAGAGCATTAGGTTGTGAGCTTGAAGGTTGTGGGTTAAAGCCTATCGCAAGACCTCCACAAGACACTTAACCCACTTTGCCTATAAGGGCCCCGGAAGTAGTGTTCGCTGCATGCCTTGATGTGTATATGTTTATTAATCAAACAGCAGTTTCCCCACTGAAGGACAAATGCAGCCTCGCGGAAATTCAATTTGGAAGACGTCAGCGAAGCCACCCCTTCCAGGCCGGCCTCGCATCCCCAGCCTATCGCACAGCAAACGCCCATTTCCAATCAACCTACGCCGGCCAGGCCAGCCGCTTAAAAGCGGAAAAACTCCCACTTTACGGCCTTCTCGAAGCCTTGCAAAGAGTCGTTCTGGAGGAATCGCTTTTGTCTACTCACGCTTACTCGTGCGTGTCCCTGCTGTCCTCTGTCTTGCTGCGTGTGGTCTGCTCCTCCTCCGCGTCGCTGCACCTGCTGTGGGTCTCGTGCTGTGGTCTCTGGGTCTTTGCCGCTCTCCTCCTTTGCGGGCTCTTTCTGCGGGTTCGCCGCTGCTCGTCTTGTCGCGGCCTGCTGCTGCATACGGCCGGTCTGGACCGGTGCGGTGGGAGCTGTGCGCATCCCTGCCTCCTCGTGCCGGTACGGTGTGGTCCCGCTGTGTTTTCGCTTGTCTTTTGGCGTTGGGGGTAAGTATGCTGACTGCGGACGGTTTATTCCCCTCGCATTGTACTGCAGGCTCGGTTTTGGCCCCGCGCTTTGTACTGCAGGCTCAGTTGGCCCCGCGCATTGGTGTGCAAGCTCTCAGTTTAAAGCCCTCACATTGGTCTGCAGGCTCTCTTTAACTTCTCTTGGACTGCGGCTCTCTCTCTTTGAATCCCTCTCTTGGACTACAAGCTCTGTTTAAATCCCTCTTTGGACTGCGGCTCTAAGTTTAAATCCTTCACTCTGACTGCAAGCTCCGTTTTAATCCCTCACATTGGACTGCAAGCTCTCAATTTTAATCCCTCACTTTGGACTGCAATCTCTCAGTTTAAATCCCTCACATTGAGGCCAATGTGAGGGCTCTCTTTAAATCCCTCTCTTGGACTACAAGCTCTATTTAAATCCCTCTCTTTGGACTGCGGCTCTCTCTTTGAATCCCTCTCTTGGACTGCAAGCTCTGTTTAAATCCCTCTTTGGACTGCGGCTCTCAATTGGAATCCCTCACATTGGACTGCAAGCTCTCAGTTTAATCCCTCACTTAGGACTGCAGGCTCTGTTTGGATCCCTCACACTGGACTGCAAGCTCTCAGTTTTAATCCCTCTCTTTGGACTACAAGATCTCAGTATTAATCCCTCACTTCGGACTGCAGGCTCTGTTTAACTCCTTCACACTGGACTGCAGGCTCTCAGTTAAACCCCTCACTTGGACTGCGGGCTCAGTTTTAATCCCTCACTTGGACTGTAAACTCGGTTTAAATCCCTCACACTGAACTGCAAGCTCTCGGTTTTAATCCCTCACTTGGACTACAAGCTCTCAGTTGTAGATCCCTCATTTAGGACTGCAGGCAATGTTTGAATCCCTCACTTTGGACTGCAAGCTCAGTTTTAATACCTCACTTTGGACTGCAAGCTCTGTTTAAATCCCTCACATTGGACTGCAAGCTCTTATTAGGGCCCTCGGTGTCTCGTGTCCCGCAACCTCTTCCCGGCTCTCCGTGAGCCCCAAGTCGTCACGCGGCTCGGGCGCGGGAGGTGTCCGTGGGCTACGTCATTGGCCCCTTCTCTCCGTCTCGCTCTATCTCGATGGGCATTGCCACCCGCAAGCACTCCAGGAAGAAGCGTCTCATATTCGTCCTCTCCTGTCCCCTCTCCGGACCCGCCCCGAGCATCAACAGCCCCTTCCCTCCAGCGCCCTTCTCCCTGCAGTCCGCTACCGTGGACCACGTGATCAGGCTGATAAAGACTTTCGGCCCCGGCTCCTGGCTGTCCAAGGCCGACATCGCGGACGCGTTCGAGCTGCTGCCCATCCACCCCGACCACTGGCGCCTGTTCAGCGGTCAAGTGGCGTCAGAGTTCTTCTTCGCCGTGCGCCTCACCTTTGACTGCCGGAGTAGTCCCTCTCTGTTCAACAATCTCTCGGAGGCACGTGTCGGATTCTGCTTAATCACGCGCGGCTCCCCTCTGTCCTGCATCTCCCCGATGATTCCCTCGTAGTCAACCCACCCTCAGAATGCTCCGGGGGCTCTCTCCGCAAGCTCAAGCTCGCCTTCTCTGCCCTCGGATTCCTTCACTCCGAGGAGAAGACCACCGGCCCCGCCACCGCTTTGGAGTTCTCGGCATCCGCCTCGTCACGCGCGCCGTGGAGGCCTCCCTTCCGCTGGACAAGCTTGGGCGCATCCGCGCTTCTCCCGGTCTGCCTTGTCCTCTCCGTCACTTTCGAAGCGTCAGCTGCTCTCCCTCCTCGGGCACCTCAATGATTCTATCCGTATCATCCCTCAGGGTCGTTCTTTTATTTCCAGGCTCCTCTCCCTCGCTGGCTCCGTCCCCTCCCTCAATGATGCTGTCTGCCTGAACGCTGGGTGCCGCTCCGACCTGGCATTCTGGTCCTGTTCGCTGAGCCGCTGGAACGGTGTATCTTTTCTACAGCGACGTCATCCTGTCCTCAAATGCCCTGCGTTTCTTCACGGACGCAGCCCCGTCTGTGCCTTCCTAGTTCACTGTGCGGACAATCTCCACTACAAGATCTCTTACATTCGCTCTCTTCTCGCCGGGATACATTCCAGGCCCGCGTCACAACCCCGCTTTCTCCTCTCTATTCTCTGATCCATCAATCAAACTCGTCATCAAAGGCATTCACAACTGCACCCCGCATTCCTCGGACCACAGGCGCCCCATCACACTGTCCATCCTCCACCAGCTCTGCGCCGCACTTCGCTCCAGCATCTAACCGGTTCAGAGCCCAACTCAAGTCTGTACTGCTGCTTTGTAACTTGTCCCCTCATTTCTACACAGCTCACTCTTTCCGGATAGGCTCAGCTACGCGCGCTGCTTCCCTGGGTCTTCCCCATTCTGCCCTTCAGCCGTTGGGTTGCTGGTCATCATCTGCCCTCTCCTCATACATCAGGCCTGACACTTCGACTATTCTGGCAGCCCAGCGTCTATTGGCATCTCCGTAAAGCACTTGCAAACTCCCTGGTGGCGGCAGCAGCTGAGCATTTATAAATAGTGTTGCCTTTATAAATAGTGTTGCCTTTAAAAATAGTGTTGCCTTTATATGTAGCGGTGCCTTTATATATAGCGGTGCCTTTATAAATAGTGTTGCCTTTATATATAGCGGTGCCTTTATAAATAGTGTTGCCTTTATATATAGCGGTGCCTTTATAAATAGTGTTGCCTTTATATATAGCGGTGCCTTTATAAATAGTGTTGCCTTTATATATAGCGGTGCCTTTATAAATAGTGTTGCCTTTATATATAGCGGTGCCTTTATAAATAGTGTTGCCTTTATAAATAGCGTTGCCTTTATAAATAGTGTTGCCTTTATATATAGCGGTGCCTTTATAAATAGTGTTGCCTTTATATATAGCGGTGCCTTTATAAATAGTGTTGCCTTTATAAATAGCGGTGCCTTTATATATAGCGGTGCCTTTATAAATAGCGTTGCCTTTATATATAGCGGTGCCTTTATAAATAGTGTTGCCTTTATATATAGCGGTGCACGTACGACGTCCCTTGCTAACCAGGCCTGCAAAACTCCATCAAACACACAGCTTTTGGGGATTGTGCGCGCACTCTCGCAGGAGCCTTGCTGACTGAACGCCGCACCGGGGCCTAGGGCGCCAAACTACCTTCAATAAAATACTTCAAATGCATTTTGTCTCCTCGTCTCTCCAGATTGAAATGCAGCCTCGCGGAAATTCAATTTGGAAGACGTCAGCAAAGCCACCCCTTCCAGGCCGGCCTCGCATCCCCAGCCTATCGCACAGCAAACGCCCATTTCCAATCAACCTACGCCGGCCAGGCCAGCCGCTTAAAAGCGGAGAAACTCCCACTTTACGGCCTTCTCGAAGCCTTGCAAACCACCGCCTCCCCTCCTCCTCCTTTTCTCACCCTGCCTCAATCATGCCTCTTCCTGCTGCCCGAATGCCGCCACCAGTGCCATAGGTCCCGGGGGATTGTGCGCGCACTCTCGCAGGAGCCTCGCTGACTGAACGCCGCACCGGGGCCTAGGGCGCCAAACTACCTTCAATAAAATACTTCAAATGCATTTTGTCTCCTCGTCTCTCCAGATTGAAATAAAGAAGTGTTCTAATTTGAAAATCTTCAAAATAGAACACAGCTAACCAGGATCATAGAATCCTTGATGACCCCTCACACGTCCTGTAGCCCATGTTTGAGTGGCCATCGGGGCGCAGACTGTGTGGCGTCGGCTGCAGCACATAGAGGAGGAGGACTTTTGTCCCCTCAGTCATCCAGCTCCTGAACGGAGACCCCTCTCTTTACGGAACTGCTCCTCTGCACTCCAAAGGCTGCCCACGTGTATTATGCCTTTTAGTATGAACGTGTGTTTTGTTTTGTATTGAGGTTTTATTTATTCTGAAACTCTGCTACTCTCGGTGCTTTTTAATATATTAAATGTGTTTAATGTGTTTTGAATTGAATTGAATTGTTGTCCACTATTGTTTTGTTGTTGTGAGTGTAAAAGAACATGTTTAATTCCACTTGACCTACTCTAATGAAGAATTCAACGAACATTTACTTTTGCTCAGGGTGCAAACAGACACTTACTGTATAATAACAGCAGTAAAAAGAAATAATAAGAGAATATTAAACTATTCCCTTGATAAGAAATGATTCATCTGAATGGGCACACCACAATGAACAAATAAATGAATAAGTCAGTGTGTTGTTTAAGTTTAAGTTTATTAAGGAAAGCCCCTTGAGATGAATCATCTCATTTTCGAGGGGGTCCTAAACATAAATACAAACATATAAACAAACACACATACACAAAAAGCAATTTACAGCGAATTAAAGATGAGAAAAGTTAAACACACACAAAGACAAACAAAACAAACAACAACAAAATATAACAAAACAAATGCTCCATCGCACCCCACTCCTCCCCTCTGCTGAAATTAAACATATAGGAAAGAAAAAAAAGTAAAACTATTAACAATAATGACACAGAACATTAGTGACATACACAAGGAGTTTCAAGAAACCTAAATAATTCAAACTTAAATAAACCAACAGACAGAATGGATCTTATGGATGTGGGGAGTTTATTCCAGTCTGAGGGAGCCTTATATTGAAATGATCTGCGTCCAACTTCTTTAAAAACTCTTGGAACAGAAAAGGTGAGACAATCAGAGCTTCGGAGTGAAAAAGGTGTAGAGAAGGGGACAAAAAACTGTTTTAAATACTGCGGACAACTAAAATGAATACATTTAAATAATAAGTGCATCCAGTGAAGGTGACGTCTGTTGTGAGGTTGAAGCCAGTGAAGGTTCTCGTACAGAGTGCAGTGATGTGTGTGATATGGACCTTTGAGAATGAATCTACAAAGACAGTTTATGTAGTGGTTTGAGATGGGTGTGAAATGTGTTTTGATAAATGACGTCAGCGTAATCGATGATGGGGAGAACCAGGCGTGTAATGATGCGTTTTCTGACATTGAGGGTAAAGCAGTGGGATGATCGGAATAAAGGGCCCATTGTGGCGTAAGTTCTTTTGATGATGGAGTTGATGTGGTGTTTGAAGTTAAGTTCGGGGTCTAGCCAGAGGCCGAGATATTTGATTGTGTCTGCATTGAGCATTTTGGAACCGTCGTTAAAGTGAATATGGAGATCTGGGGAGTGGAGTAATTTGTGATGAGAGCCAAACAGTATACAGCAAGATTTTTTCATGTTTAAAATTAATTTATTGTTTGAAAGCCAGGTTTGTATGGAGTTAAAATCGATTTGCAATAGATTTTGGAGAGATGTGATGTCAGAGTTTGAATTGTAAATAACGGTGTCATCGGCGTAGATATTTATGGAGCAGTTGGAAATGACGTTAGGGAGATCATTAATAAAAATGGAAAAAAGAAGGGGGCCTAATGTGGAACCCTGTGGAACACCTTTTTCAACTACAGTTCTCCCTGATTGTGCACCATGTGAAACAACATATTGAAATCGACAGTGAAGATATGAATTGAACCAGAGAATAACATTTCTGTCGAGGCCTATTGCGTAGAGTTTGTCAAGTAATAAATAGTGGTCAACGAGATCAAAGGCTTTGGACAGATCCAGAAATATAGAGCCCACAAACATGTGTTGTTCATCAGTCACAAAAAGGTACCTGGTTTCCCTGGAGTAAGAGCTACAAACATCTGGCACATGTTCCTAGAACTATTGTGTGGGAACGCACCTAAAATATCAACAAGAGCTGACAAAAAGGCCAGGATCTGAACAAGGTTCTAACAGCGCAAAAACAACTATTAACTTTTGAGTAAAGTTTTGATTGCAATTTTTCAATCTTTCGACCTTTGTCCCAGAGTAAATTATCATTTTTGTTGTTGCTACTAGCTACCATCATGCAGATGCTTTTGAACATTGTCGTCTAGACCAAAATAGATACAAAAGATGATGACAAAGATGATTTGTGACTATTTCATGGGGAATGTGCCGGAATTAGAGAAATTTGCTCAACATCTTTTCCAAGAAATGATTTTCTGCTTCCCTCCACCACAATCTTAAACTATAGGCTCTTTGTGTCTGTGTTATTGAAGGCATACAGGTTGTAATTTGCCTGTATGACTTTGCAAGTGTGTTCATAACTCATTGGAGGTACAAACATTCTCCCACTGATTGTCCACTACACCTTTATAAAGTCACTTTACTGCCCATCATACGTCACTTTACTTCACTGTACTGCTGTCACATTACATTGTGTGCACCATGTGCACTTGTATATTGTAAATAGTAACTGTAACTCTATTTTAAATTAAAATGTATTCCTTAGAAGTGTTTTATTCTTTATTTTTTATTATCTCTTTCTGACTGTTGCACTGAGCCATAGCAATTTCCAAGTCTGTGACTTCCTGATACTTACGTGGCAATAAAAATGATTCTGATTCTTTGAATAGTAGTTCCCCTGTGATGACAATTGACCACTGGCTGCGTTGTAAATCTTATAGTTTGTGGCCCATGCAAATTGCAATTGCAGGGAAAACCCAGAAAGGGGAACTAACTCACTTTTAAGAGTGGACAGACAGCTGTGTATTTTTCACTACAGTATTATTGTGCAAATGCACTGGAATCAGGCAGGGGTGGAACCAAATATTGCATAACTAGTTTATAAGGGCTTTAATTGTCTAAAATTAGATATTTGCAATAAATTGACAAATGGTTACTTGTGGAATAAGAGAGTGAAAAAAGCCAGCATTTATGACAACTTTTGGTGAAGAAGAATACTGTCCGTCTGCTTGTGTTTCATTGTTTTGCAAAATCAGGTGAAATGTTTGCAATTTCAATAGAAAGTTTGGGTGCTAAGGCAAAGTTACAGGATGCCTTTGAAAGCATCACAAGGCTCCATCCTGACTTGAAGTGGTCAGATTGAAGTTTGGAAATAGAATATGTTTATTTTTTTACTCAATTTTGTATGTTTTAAGAATAGCACTCAGTCCAAAGCATCACATAGTGACTCCCAGGGCTCTTTCACACAAGTTTGCATAAGACAACATGTTTTCCAATGAGGACAGTTGTTGGACAGAGGACTCTTTCTGTCGGGGGAAACACAATGTCATATTTAAAAACATTTTTTTAAGTTCAGCTTTAATTAATTTTGTCTTTAGTATTTTTAAACTACCGTTTATTTCCTCTCAATACACATGCTGCATAGAAAGTACACTGCCTTTAAAAACAACGAAGTAGGAAGCTTGTGGTTTTCAGAGCAATGGCAGATGTCTGGAGCTTGTTTTGACAACAATTAGCAGGCATTAAGTGGACCAACTCTGAGAGTAAATGTGCTACAGAGCTCAGCAGGTTTGGAGGGGCCCCAGTCACACCACATGAGAACAGAAGGCTATAGCCTCAATTATCACATTGTTGTTGTTAAAGGACACATGTTTTTGAAAATCGTCTTCTTGTTCCTTCTCAGGCTGACATAAACAATTACTATGATAATTTATTTTCTGGTCAATCATTCTTTCAATTAATCGATGAGTTTGGATCCTAGAGCTCAGTGAATATTGTATATTAAGCCATTTGACCAAAACAATGCTCCAGGCGGTTTCAAACTGGTTTATTTTAACTTTGTGGAAACCGCCTGACATTGCAACGTCATGATTTGAATGAACCTTCCACTTTGTTCTGGCTTTATGATGTATGTCTGGGTCTCCACTGCTTTTTATTATTGCTTTATCGAAGTATTACTGATAGTTCCTGGTTCTCGTCTGCGTTGCTGTGATGCCTGACCTAGTAGAAACATCTGGCCCCTTCTGACCAAACTCACCATTCTCAAAAACTATGACAAATCCTCTAACAATGACTTCATGAACAGAGCTATTTTCTTTACGTTTGTAACATTCCTCCTGTCAAATAGTTTGCCTTCAGTTAGACCTTGCCATGATAGATTCACCTTCATCCTCTTAGATGCCTAACTAAGAGGATGAAGGTGCCTTTCTGAGTGGAGTTTGCATCTTCTCCCTGTGTCTGCATAGGTTTCCTCCGGGTGCTCCGGTTTCCCCTACCACTAAAAACATGCACAATAGGTATTAATGTAGATGAGAGAGTGAATGGATGGTGTTGATTGGGGGCTGATGGTCCAGTGTGTTCCGCGACTCGCTTCCGTCATCACCGTGTGTGGAATGATTGGAACAATATCTGAACTCTGAACATTGTGAAGCGCTTTGGGTGACCTTGGTCTGTAAAATGCGCTATATGAATAAACATTATTTACTACTAGATAAATGCTGTTTCTGGGAGAGTTGTCTATATGAAGAATACAATTATTTGTTTTAGGTTACCACTGATGTCCCATATTGAGGGTTAATACTGTTATTTGTTGCACATTTGTTTTTTCATCTGGGCGACTGGGCTGAGTGGATGGCACTTTCGCCTCTCAGCAAGACAGGCTTTCTGAGTGGAGTTTGCATGTTCTCCCCATGTCTGTGTAGGTTTCCAGTTTCCCCTACCACTAAAAACATGCACATTAGGTAAATCCTCCAGCTCCAGTAATCCTGACCAGGCCGAGCGTCAACATTTGGAGATGGGTCTCCGGGCGCTGTACTACGGCGACCACTGCTCCCCACAGAGGCCCAAGTGGCATTCCAGGATGAGGCAAATGTTGAGGACAAAGTTCCCTATAGGGATAAATAAAAGTGCTCATGTTCACCTGATTATGTTATTCTTATATCATAATAATTGAATTTTCCATTTGTTTTTAGAAATTAAATTAATTTTTTTGGACACTCAAAGAAGCTTCACATTGTCATTATTATTTCACTTCATACTGTACATGCTGGTGATAATTAAACACTGACAGAAGCGAGGCAACCAGTATGTGCCATCAGCCCCTCTGACGACCACACACACACACACGTTGGTGAAGTGTCTTGCCAAAGGATACAGGAATAGTTTGGCACTAAACACTCTAGCTCATATTCATATTACTAATAATTGATCTTAGCGTATGTGCAAAATGGACCCAGTTTTCAAATTGCAAATGAAAAAAACCCCCACTATGATATGATAATTGGCAATTTGAGACGTGCTAAGGACTGTGAATCATTAGTTCAGTTCAAAATGGATTTTAAAAAAAGAGCAGATGCAACATGCCACAAAGGGAAGACTAATGAATGAATAAACTACACACAGAGGACCCCAGGCCCAGGGATGATGGGCCAAAGACTTTAAATACAGTATTAAGATTAAGATTAAGAGATCCTTTAGTCGTCCCACAGTAGGGAAATTTCAGTGTTGCATCACAAGTTATAGAACATTAGGAAAGGAGCACACATCACATCACAAGATAATTGAGCAATAGCTATACTAATTAAAATAAAACTAAATCTCTAACTCTAGCATGTATAAAAGTATAAAAACTCAATCTTCAACATAATGATAATTTTTTTTTTAAGTTTTACATTTGGCAAAAAAAGAGGCAAGTATAAAGTATGTGGGGCTCTGGGGTCATGCCTGGCTGCCCTCTCCTATAAAGCCACATGCATGATCGTGTGGAGGCATGTCCTCTGCTACAAGGGAGTCTTGTGGAGCTGCTGCTGAATGTGTTTCTGCAGTGTGAGGCTTTGCAGCTCTCAGTCAGATCTATGTTTAGAGCCGGAGCCAAAACAGTCACACTTCACACTCAGAAGCTGAAAAGATTTGAAAACTCTCCTCTGCAGGTGTGACAGCTTACAGTCATGGTCATAAATGCAGCACCGAAAAATCACATGTGTCTATAGCCAGAGCCAAAGGTATCTAGAGCCAAACAAGTTCACAAGTAGCTTCAGTATCCAACACAACAAAGTGGGAGTGAGAGAAAAACGTTTGATTTATTAAGAAAGATAATAATGCATCGGTTTTATATAGCGCTTTTTGGAAACTCAAAGACGCTTCACATGTCATTTATTCATTCACTCCCTACACAGTGGTGATAAACTACTACTGTAGCCACAGCTGCCCTGGGGAACGCTGACAGAAGCAAGGCAACCAGTCTGTGCCATTGGCCCGCCTGACCACCACCAACCATTCACACACTATCGTTTCAGGTTGATATTCAAACCACTGATCCAGACTGCTTTACTATCTTGTCCAGTTTGTTGTTTGTGTCCACTGAAGCAATGTCACCATGCCCCTTGATGTCAACTGTAAGTGGATTGATCTAGTTGAAATGTGTTTCTTTTGTTTTAGCAGCATTCAAAGTGAGAGAATAACAGAATGATGTGATCAATCTAGAATAGCTGCATCATCAGAGTATTTCTGGTGCTCAAAGAGAATTGGAAGTTGAATGAGTAGATGTTATAAAGGAAATTATGTATTTTGCCACAAATATTGCCTACATTGTAATAATCAGATCTGTGTGACACAGAATGGACAGTGTAATATTTATGGTGCCTAAATATCCAGAACAGAAGCTACAAACCTCTGTGCTATACAGTATGCTGTTTTCTCAGACAGGCCTAGACCAACGAAACAGGACTCACCATTCTCTCAGTCATGCACACACTCGTCCTGATGAACATTCATTGACAGCCTGCTGACTATTTTCTGCCACGCTAATCCCCTTTTCTAATCATACCCTATAGTGACCTCGCCTTCGTCAGTTCTGCCCTATTTCTCTCACCTCCCAGAATACAGGCGTGCTCCTCAGGCTGAGGGCAGGTCTCCTGGGGCTGCAGTTACCCTGCCCTGGGACAGTAAATGCCACATTCTGAGAGGAGCTGTGAAGGACAAGAATGGGGTGTGCGTGTTTACCAAGTCATGTGGGGACCTCAAGCCAAATTAGTGATGGGTTTTGAAAAGGGCTTCACATATCAATCAATCAATCAAAGTTTATTTGTAGAGCGCCTTTCATACACATGGCAACACAAAGCGCTTCACAGTCCACATCACAAATCATCACATAAAACAAACACCAGAATCACAATTAAAACATTAAAATCACACAAAAGATTAAAACACAATTAAAACATTAAAATCACACAAAAGAATAAAACCATTAAAACTTTCAAAATTACACAAGAAATTTAAATAAATAAATAAATGACAGCAGTGCATTAAAAATGGAGATAAAATCCTTCAGTTGTATGCACAGGCAAACAGAACAGTCTTTAACCTGGATTTGAACATTGACAGAGTAGACGCCTCCCTCACATTTTCAGGGAGATTGTTCCAGATCTTAGCTGCATGGATCTGAAACGCAGCCTCCCCATGTTTGGTTCTCACTCTGGGCACCAGCAGGAGGCCAGTCCCTGTGCTCCTCAGAGTCCGGGCTGGTTCATATGACACCAACATGTCACTAATGTATTCTGGTGCAAGGCCATGGAGAGACTTGTACACAAGCAGAGCCGTTTTAAAATCTATTCTTTGAGCCACAGGAAGCCAGTGCAGAGACCTGAGGACCGGACTAATATGGTCATACTTCCTGGTTCCTGTCAGGACTCTAGCTGCTGCATTTTGGATGTACTGCAGCTGCTTACAGGTCTGTTTGGACAGACCTGTAAGCAGGCCATTGCAGTAGTCTAGCCTGCTGGAGACAAATGCATGGACAAGAATCTCCAAGTCTGCCCTGGACACTATATTTCTAACTTTGGCAATGTTCTTCAGATGGTAAAAAGCTGTTGATGTTATTGATTTTATGTGGCTATTGAAATTTAGGTCTGAGTCCAGTATTACCCCCAAATTTCTGACCTTGTCTGAAGGAAGTAGGGAGAGAGACTGAAGTTGACAAATGACGCCCTCTCTTTGTTTCTGGGGACCAAAGACAATGATTTCGGTTTTGTCTGTATTTAGCTGGAGGAAATTATTTTGCATCCAGTCACTGATCTGTTGGATACAGTGAAGGAGCAAATCCAGTGGTCCATGTTCTCCTGCAGTCAGTGAGACATAGATCTGAGTGTCGTCAGCGTAATTGTGGTAGGACACTTTGTTTCTTTGTATTAACTGACCTAACGGCAGCATGTAGAGATTAAATAGGAGAGGTCCCAGGATCGACCCCTGTGGTACACCACAGGTCAGGGCCACATCATCTGAGACGCAGTCTCCAATCTCCACAGAGTACTTCCTATCCTCCAGGTAAGACCTAAACCAGTCTAGGGCTGTGCCAGTGACACCAGCCCAGTCCTCCAGTCTCTGCATGAGGATCTCATGGTCGACAGTGTCGAACGCGGCACTAAGATCTAACATGACCAAAACTGTGACTTTACCTGCATCAGTGTGAAGTCGAATGTCGTTTGTTACCTTCACTAGAGCGGTCTCAGTGCTGTGGTGGGGTCTAAACCCAGACTGGAACATATCAAAAGAATTATTCATTGTTAAAAATTCAGTAAGTTGTTGGGAGGCCACTTTTTCAAGAATTTTTCCAATAAATGGCAGATTCGATATGGGGCGATAATTTTGAAGTCCCGCAGGATCCAGACTGCTCTTTTTTAGGAGAGGTCTTATGACTGCTGTTTTTAGGGCCATAGGAAATGTTCCTGACGACAGAGACATGTTTACTATTTGTGTCAGTGAAGGTAACAAACTGCTCAGGACGGACTTCAGAAATTTAGAGGGCAATATATCCAGGCTACATGTGGAGGAGCTCAGACTCATGATTATCTTTTTGACAGTTTCAGTATCCACAGGTGCAAAGTGAGTTAGCTCAGAAAGCTTCTCTGGCTGTTGCATTGTTATACGTGCTGTGGAGGTGATAGTGTTTTTGATTCCTTGTACTTTGTCATCGAAAAACTGTGCGAACTCATTACACCTAGATTTAGAGGAAAATTCTAGGGGCAACTTTACAGGGGGGTTCGTTAATCTACCAACTGTTGAAAACATAACACGAAAATTGTTACTGCAACCTCCAATAATGTCAGAAAAATACATTTCTCTTGTTCTACGTAGAACCCGGTTAAATTCACCCAACTCATCTTTAAAGATTTCATAATCGCCCTGGAAATTGGACTTTCGCCACTTCCGTTCGGCCCTCCGGCACTCTTGCTTCTGTGCCCTAACCGAGTCTGCCTTAGTCCATGGGGCCTTTTTCTTACTGGTAACTATTTTAACCGTCACAGGAGCAATGGCGTCCAGAACAGTCAGAACACTGGTGGTGACAGAGTTATACAATTCATCAACAGTAGAGCATGGAGTTTTCTCAAAATTTAGCATTCCCATGAACAGTTCACTTGTGTTTTCATGTATGTGTCTTCTTCTAACAGTTGTAAATTCAGCTGGTGGTTTGCTAGCAAAACACATGTCAAAAAATACACAGAAATGATCTGACAAAGCAACATCAACTACATTAACATTTGATACATTAACCCCCTTTGTAATTAGCAGGTCAAGAGTGTGCCCCCTGCTGTGGGTGGGGCCACTCACGTGCTGAATGAAACCAAAGGTCTCAAATACAGAAGCCAGCTCCTTTGCATTTCTGTCATCAACATTATCAACATGTACATTAAAATCACCTGTAATAACTAAACTATCAAAATCTGTGCACACGAATGAAAGTAGTTCAGTAAAATGGTCAATAAAATCGCAACATGACTGTGGTGGCCTGTACAGGACAATGAAAAGAGTAGAAGATTGCTTTTGTTCCATTTTAAAAGAAATATACTCAAACGATGAAAAATTTCCAAGGGGCATTCTATGGGAGACAAAGTGCTCTCTAAAAACTGCAGCTATGCCTCCCCCCCTTTTGTTTTCTCGTATTTCGGATTCGAATTTAAAATTGGGTGGTGTTGCTTCTATTAGAACTGCATTTCCTGTATTTTGGTCCAGCCATGTTTCAGCCATAAGCATAAAATCAAGATCATAAGAAGTGATAAAATTATTAATTAAAAATGATTTGTTACATAGAGATCTGACATTAAGCATAGCAAGTTTAAAAATAACGTCAGAGTCGATTAATGTGGTTGATTGATTTCTACAGGGAACAGAAATTAGATTTGCAGAGTTGGACCGTCTAACTGCTGTCCTGTTTTGATTTCGTTTTTTAGAATTTAAAAACATTTTTGAGCTGGTGCGAGGAACACACACAGTCTCAATTGGCCTAAAATGTGAAAACCCTTGTTGTTCTTTAGCTCCCAGAGTCAGAAGGGAGTCAGCACAGTTCAGTGTTTGGACTGGTAATACACTGCCAGACGGACAGGGAGCAGTGTTTGCACCGTTGTACTCACCCGGTGCTGGTGAGCAGGAGGCGGGGGAGTGCGGTGGGGTCCGAGGGGGCTCAGATGTAAACAGTCACGCCCCCCTCGGGGAACGCTGAACAACATAACGTATGTAATCCATCAACAGGCTGCTACCGTATCTGTTTGGGTGTAATCCGTCTGGACGATAGGCTTCGTTACGTTTCCAGAAAAGGGCAAAGTTATTCACAAAGACAAAGTTAAAAGAGCTGCATGTAGCCTGGAGCCACACATGCAGCGCCACAACACGACTGTAGAGGTAGTCACCTCTGCTTACAGTCGGGATTGGACCAGAAATAAAAACAGATAGTCCGGAGGATTGAAGGAGGTGGAACAGATCCATAAAATGTTTCTTCGTGACTTCTGACTGCTGAAGTTTCATGTCGTTAATTCCCACATGCACGACTACCTTGGAAACGGTATCAGGCAGGGACTGAAGCAGAGGAGGGAGACGGATGAGCAGGTCTGGTACAGTAGCTCCGGGAATACAGCGAGTGACCGCGTTGAAGAAGCGGACGTGTCTCACGATGGAATCTCCAATAATCAGAGTGGTCGGGGCGAAGAGTGGCCTCGGAGAAGGAGCTCGGTGGACGGAACCAGCGGGTTCACCCGAAGCAGGACCCGAGCCTGAGCGCCGCTGAACACATGGAGAGGAGGAGCGGGGGTGCTGACTCTCAGCTACAGGCGACCCACGCTGTGTGCTCGGGGACGCTGGAGCGGTGAGAGGGGCTGGCTCTGGACGCTGCTGCTGACCCGGTGGAGGTGAGCGGTGGTGATGATGGCTAGCTACCCCAGTCTGAGGCTGCTGCACTGGGGTCAACATGGCTGGTGGACCGCTCTTTCGCCTGAGGACTGCTTCCTTTAGGAGCGTTTTCCTCGCAGTGGACTTGGATCCTCGAGCAGTAGAGTTTGCTGCAGTGTCCAGGGATTCTGCTGAGGGGGCCGGGATGTCGGTGGAGAGGGCTGCATAGCGGTTTGCCAGACTCAGGACATGGGCCACGGCGCAGGATGGCTCCTCGGAATCCGCGGGCTCGTTATTCGGAAGCGGGCGCTTAGGTGTAGAACAGGAGGGTCCGGAGCTGACGGATCTCTCCCACACGACAGTGTCACAATATGCAGCGCTCAGTGACATCAGCCGTGAGTGCTGCCCACCAGCGACTTCAAAAAGTTTGGACACTAGAGATTGTTTCTCATTCAACTCTGCGGTGAGACGAAGGACTTCTTTTCGTAGATCTGCAATGGTGGCACGGTCGCTCTCACGGAGCTCCAAGGTGAGGCGACTAATATTGTGCATGTTTGAGCCAATTTCATTGTCACTTTCCATGTCCTCGTTAGCTTGTGTTAGCCTCTGTGCTACTAGTGGGTTTCAGTCGGGACTAAGTGCTATTTGCTGAAACCACTGAATTAAAAAGATAAAACACTCAGATATATTAAAAAACTGAACAATAAAAACGCGCTAAAAAGTTGTTAAAAGTTTACTAAAAAGGTGCACAGAGCAGCCCTGCAGTACTGCTTACTTTGACACACCTGCGTTGATTCAACTATGTGTTAAAAAAGGTTAAGATTCTTGAGTTTTAAAATAATAATTCAATTCCAATAAGTTGCTTTTAGTCTGGAATTTTAGATGATTATTGTATGAGTTTAAAGAGTGTATAGAGTATAATAGAGCCAGCTAAATATGATTTGTGGGACTGGGAAGTCATTTTTTATTACATAATTGTACTCTTCATTCACACTTTTTTCCATGTTGCACACAGCATAACAAGACACTGTTTATGTTCTTTTATCATTTTCCCACTATGCCCCCCTTACGCCAAAAGAAAAGCAAACATAGAATATAATAAAGAGACAAAAAACAAAGCAATAAAGGAAATGAATATATAGATAGAAAATAATTGTGTTATAACTTTTGATTCTCTGATCTGTGTTGGCAATTTCAACGGTTTTGTCAAATCCTCTGAGATGACTACTGTTGTGATTGGATTTGAATTGAATGACTTCTAAAGCTATTTATTTGTCACCAGTTTGACTTAAAAAATATTCAATTCAATAACAGACTGTGATATGTTGGATTGTTCGGTCATCCTCGACTGTATTATAATTAGTTGGGTAGTTTTCAGTTTTCAATTAAATGTATCATCAAAAGCGGGCCATTTTTTTCTGAATTCATCTTCCTCATTATCAATCTTGTGTGTCAAGTTCTCCATTTGCTGGACCTTTTAAAATGCTTCCATCCAGTTTTTGATGGGTTGTTTTTTGGTAATTTGTTGAAGAGTGGTTATTTGAAGTATCAAGAACAGATATTCCTCTCTTTTCTTCATTCTCTGAGTTCATATTCCCAGTAATAATGTTTTGTCCTCAAGTAAGTTTATATCTCCATTTATTCATAGTTTCCCACACCTTTTTTAACACTGTTTTAGTACTGAGGGATTGTTTTTTTTGGCTAGATTTATGGTTATAGCCGTTTGCCTTTACTTGACTTTGTTTACTGATGTCACAGTCTTTTCTCAGTCTGTGATACATGGATGATTCAGAAGCATTGTTCTCAAAGATCCTTTAATATAATTTCCAGGTATAATTCGCTGGCCACATTTTCAAATAGATGCAATTAGACTGTTCTCAATTTTCTCTGTTGTTTTCGAAAAAATTAGGCGGGATAATAAGCGGTTAAAGTCCCCACAAGACAGGGGAAGCTAGTGGGTGAGAGCATGTGTGTGTGTGTGTGGGGGGGGGGGGGGGGGTGTAAGAGTGAGAGGGGGGGTGATTCTTGGAAGTTTCAACTGAGCTCCGTGTGGAAGTGACGGCTCGTGTTTGACCGGTCACAGTTGTGTAACGCGCTGCTGTGTAAGCCTTTTTACTATATTTCTGCGGTTTTCACAATTTCCTTTTGCACATTGCACCTAAGCAACATTGCTGTGGTGTTTTTGCCCTTAGAGCTGGGGTACTTTATGTTCAAACCACAAAAAATATCTATGTAATAAGATCCATGTAAATATGACCAGGTGCCACAGTGGGGCGACTGCGGCTGTAAAGTGCCAAAATGCCGTTGTGTCCTTAGAAAAGATACTTCACCCCCATTGCCTATATGGGGTTGGTGTGTGTAGTGGTCCGAGGGGCTGATGACACAGACTGGTTGCCTTGCTTCTGTCAGTGTGCCCCAGGGCAGCTGTGGCTACAGTAGAAGTTTATCACCATTGTGTGGTGTGAATGAATAATATGTGTGAACCGTCTTTGAGTGTTCTGAAATGTGCTATATATGATTCATTATTCTTTTTATTAGTCACCTTTGAAAGCCAGTGAGAGGACCACCCAGTCCACTCACACAACTTTCAGCTCAAAGTGACCAATAGTGACTCGCAGGAAAGATAAATCTAATCTACTAAACTGTTTCACTTACAATCCTCTTTCTGTTGGGAAAAAATATATGATACAATTGAACCCTATATGGCACGGCATATACAAAGGCGTGCAATTTGGCGACAGGTCCTGGGTTCAATCCACCTGAAGGCCTTTCTGTATGGAGTTTGCATGTTCTTCCGTTGTCTGCGTAGGTTTTCCCCGGGTGCTTTGGCTTTCCCTACCACTAAAAACCTCTACAATAGGCTTGGCATTTAAGGGCCAGAATGAACACACATAATACAAGATATGATTTCAAGATATAAAAATGTCAGTTACAATAACGCAAAAGTGATAATTCATATCCATAAACCACTGCCATGTATTTAATTGTAAGTGCCACTGTTTATCCATCCCATAAACTCTTCATAATATTATATTATAATATAAATATTCCTAATTAAAATCTCACTTACAAGGCCTTTTCTCTGCAGTTCTTTTATTTCCCGTCTCGTCCTGCCCTGGGGCTGTGTGCTTGTTTTCTTTTCATTTTTACAGGGGAAATGACACACAGCCCGCAGCCCGAATCCAAAACAGCTTTTCAGGAACGTGGCCCATGCCTCCTCTGCGCCCTGAAAAACAAGCACTGAAATCAGCCAGCTTTGGAAACATGTGAGTGAAACCACATGATTTTGACCACAATATTAAATCAAACTTACTGATTATGACACGTTAGGCTTGACATAATACAAAACATGTTCCAGACAATTATATAAAAGTTTTTTCCTATTTTATTCTATCATATACATCAGTGAAAAAGAGAACCACCTTCAGCTCTCTGCCCAAATGTGTTAACTATTGGATCACAGGCTGAGAAGAAGAAAAAGAAGAAGCATGGCATTTTAACTTTCCAAGAATCTTTCTGTTGGACCAAACAACATGTATTCTTCCATTTATGAAACAAAAATTTAGGTATGCCAGCTTTAAGTGTTACAATCTTAGAGTACAACTACATTTTGCTTGCTGAAGTGCATGTTTCTGGGTCAAATGATTATACTGCCGTTTTAGAAGGAAATGAGAAGATAAAGTGGCCCACATGAGCTCCTGTAGGTCATAAAGGGTTCATCTTGTTGCTGAAGATATAATTGCTGATGCTCCAGTGTACAGACGTCTGTCGCGGTGACAGCGCGGCTCACAGTAATGACTACTTTATGATCCTTATCTGATTTTTAAGAGCGTTATAAATTTTACTGTCTGTGGTGGCGTGCACCGCTCTTGTGCATCTGTCAAAACTGACTCCAGTGAATCTCAACTGAAGCTAGGGTTTTCAGTGAAAAAGCCTCCAATGCAGACCTTGCTAAACATGATTAAGTATGTAAAGAAGTATATTCATATCATGCATTATTTTTGGCCATTACATCAGAATCAGAATTATTTTAATTTCCATTGTAAGTAACAGGAAGTCTCAAACTAGGAGTATGCTCAGGCATATGGTGCTCCTGTATCCTGCCAATTAACACACATTAACACAATGTTAATGCAAGGCATGCATTAACAATCTTCATGCAAAATAAATACAAACAGTATAAAGTGACAGTGGGGCGGGAATTCAGAGTGGAGATTACAAAGTGGCTGAAGTGTAAATTACTAAGTGTAAAGTGACAATTGGAAGAGTCCAAGATCTCGTGATGAGTTATGAAGTAAAGAGTTCATTTGCAATAACAGATATCTTCATTTTGACTTTGTCAAACACGCGTCTTCCTCTGGTTACAATCTCCCACATGTTTTGTGTTTAGCTGTTACAGAATTTACTAAAGAAGGGGGGAACACTGAATTAGATTTTTCTTTTGAAAAACTACTTGGTAAAGGGTCAAATTCAAAGCTTTTCAAATATTTTTTCTATTGGCACTTAACTATTTTTGCAAATTAATGATTAATCTATTCATAAATCCAACTGCAGAGGGAGAGAAACTGATCAGAGGCTCTGGTCTGGATGGACCGTGGGCTGTGGTCTTCGGTCCCCCACCATCTCCCTTTCAGGGCCAGACAAGGCTCCTCACCCAAAGTCATCAATATGAGCCTCAGTCCAAGACCGGGACAGTCCACGCTAATAAAAACAATTTTGCTGTGAATATATAAAGTTTGTGGAAATATTTTGTGCTGGCACAGATCTGGCATGGTCACATGACACTCACAACAACAGACGAGGGATTTAGCAAAATCCACACCAACACAAAGAAAAACAACAATAAAAAACAGTAGAAAGTAGGAATGTGATTATGAAGTTATGATTTACTCTTTTTTTTTCGGTGACTTTCAACAAATAACTTCAATTCAATCTGTTCAAAAGGGACAGTATGTTCTGTTCTCATTTTAAATGACATCAACATCTTTTATATCTGTCCCCAAACAACATGTACAAATCATATTTGATTATTCCTATATTAACTTTTAATGTGGAGTTATTCTTAAAAGAAAATATAAGTCCATAACAGGTTTTACAATTTTCAAGTTGATTATCAAATTGAAGAGCAGAATGAGGCTCTTATTTGGGTTGGGTGAAATGTAGCTGATTTTTTGTGTGCGCGTTTTTTATTTAAATACTACCACACATTTGTTTAAATGGAAGCAGATGCAAAAATAAAATAACTGGTCATACGTAACACACATAGTTTTTACAGTTTCTAGCTAAACTCCAGCAGGTGGTTTGCATCAGTATCAGTGTTTAGAACCTATATGTGTCACAGGCTGAAGATTCTGGCAACGTCAAGTAGATTTGGAGTTGGGCTTTATTAGGCCACTAATACAATCTCTTTAACCTTTTGAACATTTGCAATTCCTCCAGTGGAACATCAACATCTCAACCCTCAAATATGCACCTTCTTCCGTCTATTCTTCAAATCCACAGAGACATTAAGTGGAAAAATGGAACTCAGTCATGATTCCAGTTTCCTGCCAGTTTTATACTCCCCCATGTCGAGACCCCCTTCTTTGTTTTTCCAAGGGTCTTGTAAAAATGTTTTCTAAGAACTTGGCATCACTTATCGGCTGTCAATCCTCCTTCTCAGTGCAGTACTTTTTTGGGAGCTGCACACTTCATTAACGTTTGGAACCACGGGGGCCCAGAGCCCAACTGGGGTCCGGGCCAACAGCCAAACACAGGACGTCCCACACCAAAGCAGACACAAAGGAGAGGGCCCGTTATAGGCAGTTGTAAGTCACAGCTTTATTACGCTGCTGTGAATATATACGAAGATCTGGGGAGGCCATTTTGTGGGAATAAGGTTAGCGGGCGGCCTATTTAAGGCAAGGTAAGGCAAGTTTATTTGTATTGCACAATTCATACACAAGGCAACTGAAAGTGCTGAACAAAATAAGAAAGCATTAAAATCATAAATAATCACAGTACAATAAAAAGAAAGTAAAAATATAAAATATACAATCCCTCAGTTGTATACACAGCTAAACAGAACTGTTTTTAACCTGGTTTTAAACATTTAGAGCTGCATTTAGAGCTGCACTTGGAGCAAATGCATATCATTCTTAGGTGTCTTTCTTCTAATGGTGAGCATGTTGTAGAGCTCTTGTCTCTCACCAAGAAGGTCCTGATTATGGGATGGTTGGTATGTTCTCCCTGTTTACATGGACTTTTTTATTACACTGAAAAAAGACTACAGTTATCATGTGAAGCCATTTAATATCAAATAAATGTGTTATCTATTTTCAAATGATGGCAATATCCTTCAGACCCAAACACTATTTCCACCATTGGTCTTATTACAAGAACCTTCTAAGCCAGGGGTGCCCAAAGTGGGGCCCGCGGGCCAAAGTTGGCCCGCCAGACCATTTCAGTTGGCCCGCCAAACATTGCCCACCTCCGCTATATGATGCGTTCAAGAGCCCCTTTCAAGAGACATGTCTGAGGTTGCGCGGGCGCATAGTCGCCCTCTGAATTACGACTGTCCAGTACTTAAGTGTTGTATCGAGATACACTCCTCAATCATGGTTCACATCAACTTGCACTAAAATGTTTTTTAAAATCAAACACATCTTTCAAAACAATTGGGTGCAAGGCCCCTTTATGTTTTTTTTCAGCCTACTATTATTATTTTTTGGAGCTATTTAATGTTTTATCAAATTGAGAGGATTGTGCTGGCGAACTGCCACTCCCCCTCCTCACCGGAGGGAAATGGCGAGTGGAACTATTCACCTGCGCAATCCGCACCCACCCGGTGTGTTAAAAAGGACGGACACAAACACTTCAGAGTGAGTTCAAGCAGGACAAGCAGGGATCGCAGCGCACGATCCACGCAAGTAGAAGCAACAAATACTGTGCAAAACAAACTCTTCTACAACCCCATGAAAGAAGCCGGTAAGCGCCGTCCTCACTCGCGATCATTGAATGTCAGAACTTACGCGGAGTTTTATGATGCGTTCAAGAGCCCTTTGGAGGAGCGGAAACTCGGACTCTTTAACAGTTACGTTGTTTTGATTATTTATAAATGTTGTACTGTGTTTAGGCAAAACAAAACAAAACTCCAGGAAAAAATCATGGTTAACTAGTCTGATTTTGTTAGTTTAATATTCAGTTCACTACTAATTGAGAATACTTGTCCTATGTTAAAACAGAGTTAAAACCTGATCATGTTTAGAAATTACAGTTAGCAATTATGTTCCCAAATTCATTACTTAATGTTAAAATGTATTGTTTAAAAGTGTGCTAAAACCAGATCTATTGATCAGTGATGTCTCCCCTTTTTGATAAAAGCTAAGATAAAGTAATATGATTCAAATGTAGTTAAAAACTTTTGTTCAAAATAAATATATGAAAATAGACTTGGAAATTGCTTTGGCTCAGTGCAACAGAGATAATAAAAAAAGAATAAAAAACACTTCTAAGGAATAAATAAATAAATTTAAAATAGAGTTACAGTTACTATTTACAATATACAAGTGCACATGGTGCACACAAAATGTATGTTTCTGTTCTCTTTTTGAGGTTTTATTATATGATTTTAACCTTTAAATAAGCCATGACAGAAAATCTCCCTCCTCTGGACCCTGATTACCCGACCGGAATCTTTCCGTACTGTAGTCTCCTCAAACCTGCATATTTCCCTGGAGTCTCCACTTCACTAAGACTGTGTTGATTTAATTCATTCAGCTGTGATTTGCACTGATAGACAATAATTAATGCATTTAAAAGAACTTGATCAAATCTACATTTATTTGTGTTTCATGCATAATATTGGTGTATTTGGCCCGCGGCCCACTGGCAAATTTTTACTTTGGCCCTTGGAAGCAAAAGGTTTGGGCACCCCTGTTCTAAGCCAAGCATGTCAAACTCAGGCTCGAGGGCCAAATCCAGCCCTCAAAGCATATTTTTGTGGCCCCTGAAATTATACTCAAATTATGTATAATTTGCAGCATTGGTGGTTATGGGTTTAAGCCATGTTTTACATCATGTATTCTCTCAGGAAAATAACCACATTTAATGTATTATAAAATTTTAACCCAACGCATCGTTCGAAGTTACAATACAATAAACGAATTTTGTATTCAGATGTCAAAATACCTACATGTATTACACAGTAAAAAGAAAAGAAAAAGAAAATCCCTTCTATTTCTTCCTCCCCCGACCAGTTACTAGTATTTTTATTTGGCCCCTGACCAACTTGAGTTTGACACCCCTGTTCTAAGCCTTAAACATAAAGAAAACATTATAAACTTTCAAAATGTTTTCTTCACTCTTCTGACTGTAAAGCAAAGTCTCCATCCCCCAGTTATCAACAGCATGTACTGTATTTAAGGGTTTTCTTCACAACATTCAAGAACATTTCTTTGTATCTCTTGTAAGAAGCTCTTCTTTGACACAAAGCATTGCAGTAAAGCAAACATTAGCAGAGTCTTAGGTCAGGGGTCTGTGTTCTCCATGTAGTTTGTATTTGTTGTTGACAGGTGTTGCTATGCGCTGGGCTACAAAGTGTAATGGTGGGGTGACCTTTAGGTAAATACAGACTACTATATCTTTATGCTTCCTCCCCTCCCCTTCATCCCTCCAGCAGGCTCTGAGGTCAGAGATTAACCCGAGTAGGAGTGGGAAAGAATGCAGAAGTTCATGTTGTGGCCACTTAAAATTTTTGTATATACACGTACATTATTTTATTTTTTTACAACACATTTGTAAACGCAAAAATAAATAAATGTATACGGTACAGACCAAAAGTCTTGACACACTTTCTTATTCAATGAGTTTCCTTTCTTTTCATGAGTATTGACTGTAGATCCACACCCAGGCTGTGTAAGGGCTATTTGACCAATAAGGAGAGTGGTGGGTGCTGGGCCAGATGACCCGGCCTCCACAGTCACTGGACCTGAACCCAATCCAGATGGTTTTGGGGTGAGCTGGACCACAGAGTGAAGGCGAAAGGGCCAACAAGTGCTAAGCATCTCTGGGAACTCCTTCAAGACTGTTGGAAGACCATTTCAAGTCACTACCTTGAAGATCATCAAGAGAATGCCAAGAGTGTGTGAAGCAGTAATCAGAGCAAAATGTGCTACTTTGAAGAACCAAGAATATAAGACATATTTTCAGTTGTTTTACACTTTTTTTTTATTAGTACGTACATAATTCCACATGAGTTAATTCATAGTTTTGATGCCTTCAGTGTGAATCTCCAATTTTCATAATCATGAAAATAAAAAACTCTTTGAATGAGAAGATGTGTCCAAACTGTTGGTCTGTATATATATATATATATATATATATATTCCATCCATCCATCCATCCATTTTCTACCCTTTAATCCATTTCTGGGTCAGGGGGGTGGCAATCAGAGATGCCACCCAAGTCTCATAGCACCAGCCCCTCACTGACCCTCTGCAGGTGGTGAGTCCACAGGAGGACGGCTGCTCTCTGAGTGAGAGCATAGCCTTGATCTTTCAGTGGGGGCTTTGGGCAAAGTGGGGTTAAGTGTCTTGCCCAAGGACACAACGACAGCAGTCATCAGTGGGAGTCGGTGGAATATATATATATATATATATATATATATATATATATATATATATATACAGTGGGGCAAAAAAGTATTTAGTCAGCCACCGATTGTGCAAGTTCTCCCACTTAAAATAATGACAGAGGTCTGTAATTTTCATCATAGGTACACTTCAACTGTGAGAGACAGAATGTGAAAAAATAACCCAGGAATTTACATTGTAGGATTTTTAAAAAATTTATTTGTAAATTATGGTGGAAAATAAGTATTTGGTCACTTCAAACAAGGAAGATCTCTGGCTCTCACAGACCTGTAACTTCTTTTTTAAGAAGCTCTTCTGTCCTCCACTCGTTACCTGTATTAATGACACCTGTTTGAACTCGTTATCTGTATAAAAGACACCTGTCCACAGCCTCAAACAGTCAGACTCCAAACTCCACTATGGCCAAGACCAAAGAGCTGTCAAAGGACACCAGGAAAATAATTGTAGACCTGCACCAGACTGGGAAGAGTGAATCTACAATAGGCAAGCAGCTTGGTGTGAACAAATCAACTGTGGGAGCAATTATCAGATAATGGAAGACATACAAGACCACTGATCTCCCTCGATCGCAAGATCTCATAACCTGGCAAGAGCTAGATTGATGATTGTGTAGAACTCTATCGTGTTCTCCACAATATCAATCTGGGACTTCTGCAGGAGAATACTTTCGGGGAAAGGAGGAATAAGCAGTAGAACAGTAGAGCAGTACTTCAAGCTGATTGGGCGAAGTGACGCTGTGTGCCTGCCTACCAAGGTTTGACTTAAACCAATCCCGGTAACATCTTTGCCGTCCAGAAATGCACAAAGCGCCTCTCGCTGTTCATCTTTCTGCTAAAGATTCTACTAAAACTGACTTGATAGCCTCAACTACGCGTCCGTCCTCCTGCGTAGCCATGTTTGTTTTGCTTCGGCCCGGCACTTCTTGCTTTCGTCAAACCCGGATATCCCGCCTTAAACCCCCAGACTGGCGCGTGATTGGCTTGAACACCTAGATGTTCTACTCGAAAAGGGTTGGCGGGAGCGGGGCAAGATGTATTCTCGAGTATTTGTGAACTCGCAAATACCGCAAGAATTCAGCTTGCAGGCAAGGTTAAAGATCTCATCCCGTGGGGTCAAAATGATCATGAGAACGGTGATCAAAAATCCCAGAACCACACGGGGGGACCTGGCGAATGACCAGCAGAGAGCTGGGACCAAAGTAACAAAGGTTACCATCAGTAACACACTATGACGACAGGGAATCAAATCCTGCAGTGCCAGACGTGTCCCCCTGCTGAAGCCAGTGCATGTCCAGGCCCGTCTGAAGTTTGCCAGAGAGCACATGGATGATACAGCAGAGGATTGGGAGAATGTCATGTGGTCAGATGAAACCAAAATAGAACTGTTTGGTATAAACTCAACTCGTCGTGTTTGGAGGAAGAAGAATACTGAGTTGCATCCCAAGAACAACACCTACTGTGAAGCATGGGGGTGGAAACTTCATGCTTTGGAGCTGTTTTTCTGCTAAGGGGACAGGACGACTGATCCGTGTTGAGGAAAGAAGGAATGGGGCCATGTATCGTGAGATTTAGAGCCAAAACCTCCTTCCATCAGTGAGAGCTTTGAAGATGAAACGTGGCTGGGTCTTCCAGCATGACAATGATCCCAAACACACCGCCCGGGCAACGAAGGAGTGGCTCCGTAAGAAGCATTTGAAAGTCCTGGAGTGGCCTAGCCAGTCTCCAGACCTCAACCCCATTGAAAATCTGTGGAGGGAGTTGAAAGTCTGTGTTGCTCAGCGACAGCCCCAAAACATCACTGCTCTCGAGAAGATCTGCATGGAGGAATGGGCCAAAATACCAGCTACTGTGTGTGCAAACCTGGTAAAGACCTATAGCAATTGTTTGACCTCTGTTATTGCCAACAAAGGTTATGTTACAAAGTATTGAGTTGAATTTTTGTTGTTGACCAAATACTTATTTTCCACCATAATTTACAAATAAATGATTTAAAAATCCTACACTGTGAATTCCTGGATTTTTTTTCACATTCTGTCTCTCACAGTTGAAGTGTACCTATGATGAAAATTACAGACCTCTGTCATTATTTTAAGTGGGAGAACTTGCACAATTTGTGGCTGACTAAATACTTTTTTGCCCCACTATATATATATATATATTAGTGCTGTCCAACGATTAAAATATTTAATCACGATTAATCGCATGAATTTCATAGGTAACTCACGATTAATCGCAAATTAGTCAAACATTTGTGTGTGTGTGTGTGTGTGTGTGTGTGTGTGTGTGGGTATAGACCATAGACTGTATAGAAACATCATGGTGTCATTATGATGATGATAAACAATCTGTAAATATTTTGTAAATTTGTTCATGTAAATACTCTATGCCAGGGGTGCTCACACTTTTTCAGCATGCGAGCTACTTATAAAAGGATCAAGTCAAAATGATCTACCTACTACAAAAATGCAAATCATATATTTATTTCAAAAAATATTCTGTATACCTACAATGTATGTTTATGTACATGCAAAACCGCATGAGCCAATATAGCACAACACAACACAATTACCTATGTACATTTTTTGTCATTACCCGAGTTTACTCTGATGACTTGCACTGAATTGAATCGGCCAGGGAGGCATAGTCCGGAAAATTGGTGGTAACTCGCTGACAAGTTTGTCGTGCTTTAGCTTTCCTGCACTGAGCGCGGTTGTTTGCGCATGTGCAGTCACCTAAGTGTCAGTAAAACATTACTGAGTAAAACACAGATGTCATTTGACTGTGGTGCCATGTCCATGTGCCATGCCTGTTTTTTTTAAATCCAAATATTTCCCCTCCTCAGTTTATAAAATAATTTGCATCCACACATCTGCATTATCAATCACATTCGTAACATTCCAAACATGTGCGTCTCTTACGTCCTGTCCTGCGTTGGGGAAAAACACAGAAGTGGACGGAGCTTTGATGCAGATGCCGGTAACGGCACTTTTACAGTCATAGAAGACACTCAGAGTAAAGACGTATGTTTACAAGCACTGACCCCGTCCTCAGTCCTGGTTTAGTCCTGGTTTAGTCCTGGTTTAGTCCTGGTTTGGTTGTTTTCGAGCGTGAGTCCCTGCGATCACTTTGCTGCTCTCTGATGTGGAGGATGTTCGCTGCTGCGAGCATCTCACAGTGAACAGTTTTTAAGGTAGTATGATCCATGCTTCAGTGATCAGAGGAATTTAGGGGGGTACTGTGGCGTGCGAGAACGCAAAACTCCGGTTATCTCTGTCTACACACAAATGCATTAACAGAGTTTTCAAAAATCTCCACTTTGCCCGGAGTTTTTTGTATATATTTGTTTAGAATGTGTAATTTTTTCATTTATTTAATGCGATCTACCAATACTACCTTTGCGATCGACCGGTAGATCGCGATCGACGTATTGAGCACCCCTGCTCTATGCTGTTTCTCTGTTTACTTTCGGTATATCTATGACTGTATACTGTTTGCTTGTATTGTCTTTTTTATTAACCCCCCCCCCCTCCTCCTCCTATGCAGTGTTGTGCCAGTTCACAGCTTTTCTGAACTAGTTCAAGTTCAGTTCATACATGCTCAAAGTGAACAGAACACGTTCAAAGTTCACATTTTTAATTCTGAACAAGTTCAAAGTTCAGTTCATTTTACTTTTTTTGTGAGATAAATACATATTTTTTTCACACTACGAGCTATATATATATATATATATATATATATATATATATATCTCCTGTACACCCACAGGAGGAGAGCCTTTTGACTACAAAACAGACTAGATTTACATGGTTTTCAATGGGAGCCAAACAGAGTTGCTCCATCTCTGCTCATAAACTACAGACAGTAATGCGCTGTAGTGCGTGTGTCTATACTTTATGTCAAATGTAAACGGTGTAAACTTTGTCGCTAACTCACCCTGTGTTTTCATCACGACTCGGGCACATGTGAAAAGCACCAGCTCACAGCGCCGCACCACAACACGGAGTCGGGGTGCGTTCACAGACGGTGGACACCGTAGGAATTTTTAGATTTCGGCGGAAAAAGTGCGAGAATACAGGAAGGAGGAACTTTCTCTCGATGGGTTTCAAAAGAGAAAACAGATTCCAACGTTCATAGTGATGTCTGCCGTTCATGACACATAAAATGAACTAATTCACATTCAAGTTCTTTTTTTTAAAATGTGTCGCGTTCAGTTCAATGTTCACGAAAAAATGAGCGTGTTCAATGAACGCGTTCTTTTGAACTCGTTCACGCACAACACTTCTCCTATGTGCCCTTCTGGGTTTCTTCTTTGGCCCCCTGTATCTCCAACTACATATTGTTTGTAATCTCTGTCTACAATGTATCTGAACTAGTCCTTTTCTTTGTTTCTATTTTTTTTTTCTGTATATGTGTTTGTCTGCAATAAAAAGTAAAAAACAAAAACAAAAAACAAAAAAATTAATTGCGCGATAAAAAAAATGACGCCGTTAATATTGATTTGCGTTAACGCGTTAATAACGCAATATTTTGGACAGCACTAATATATATATATATATATATATACATATATATATATATATATATATATATATATGAATATATTAATTGCCCCGGGTAATTAACAGCTGCGCCCTGCCAGTGATCAGATACCCTGCGGGAATAATCAGGTGGCCAAAGGAAGAGATTCAGACCACGGATGTTAAAACTCGAAAGCTCCTCACCAGGGGTTGGCGGGTTCCATCCCAAATCCAGCACCCTGAGACTGTACGTAAGCCGTAAAGAAGGAGGCCGCGGACTAGTGAGTGTGAGAGCCACTGTCCAGGACGAAACATCCAAACTCCATAACTACATCATGGAGAAGGCCAAAACGGATGACGTACTCAGTGAATGTCTCAGGCAGTGGCGAGATGAGGAGGTGCTGGAGGAGAGCCCATCAACAAACAGAAATATTCTGTATATAGCTGGGTCAAACTTGTCAAACTTATTTTGGTTGAGGGCTGAATAAAAAATTAAAGGGCTGGTCAGGGGCCGAAAGAACAAGTGGGTTTCATTTATTACACTTTTTATAATATCAAGGTATCTTTATGAATGACTTGTTTCACATTTGTTAGATCTTTTCTGATTAGAATTAGTTCAGTTCCTGTGGACTGAACTAAAACTGGACCAAATATTGAAGGTTGGAAGATTTTCTACTTTCCGGTGGATCATCAAAACTATTGGTCCTCCAACTGTCAATCATTCTGGTGATTCGTCAAATAAGACCGGAGAGTTTTGTTCAAAAAAGTGGAGAGGGTGGTTCTTTCCTGAGAAAATTGTGAAATCAATATCTTTAAGAAGAAATGTAATTGACTCGTAAATAAAACATAACATAACGATACTAACTTTTAATTACATGTTGGCTTGACATTTCTTATGGAATTAAATGTTATGGTTGTTTTCTTGGGAAAAATAGTAATGATAACATGCCATTGTCGCCTATTTCCATTAATGCTGCTATTTAATATAATCATTTAAAATAATCTAAAATCATCTCAGGGGCCACCGGGAATGGTCTCGCGGGCCGAATCTGGCCCCCAGGCCTTGACTTAGGCCATCCTATATACCGTAGGTGTCAATGTCCTCACACGTCAACGTGAATCTACAGTTATAGCAATGATTTTTCCTGAGAAGATTATATAATAATGTGAGGCCGAGCCCTGCACATACAGGACTATACATTTCCATTAATGACTCATTCAACACAGTCCAGACACATGTGCAACTGCTTCACTAAGATACCGCCTGATTTCTGCTGGGAAATTCCAGAGGAGAAATAACAAAGAAAGGTGACCATAATGAACAATATTTTTGTATGTAAGAATAAAGAATTAAAACCTTGATCAGAAAATATTATGTTTGCTCTGGAGATGTGGACCTCATGTTTTGAGACACAGGTGAAGACATATGGCTCCTCAAAAGGAGCTGTAAGCATGTTACAACATTGTTCTTTCAAATCCCAAAACTACCTGCGTCTTTAGCAAAATACTTTTTACCTCAATTTGCTCTATTTTCAAAAATGTTTGGCAAAAAAACATCTCTTACCAACTCCTTAAGGTTGAGCTCAACATAAGGTCAACCATTGGGAGCAATAATGTTTAGGAAAGAGATATTTTTAGCCTTTCTCAAACAGAGCTCATGTCTTCACAGTTGGGAGTTATTTTACATAACGTGCTGTCTCAGTGAATAAAGCCAACATTCAAACATTAGAAAACCATATAAGGGCCATATTTATCTAGCAAAACACATGCTGTATGTAAGAGAACTCTCAGTTATCTTTCTTAATGGAGTCATTTGCAGAGGTGAGCTCATTCTGTCTCCCAAAGCCTCATGGGACATTGTGTTGGCCTCAGAACAATGACATCACCACAGTGGGACAAAGACCTTTGTCCGTCGTGTAAAGAACCTTTATGAGCGCCTCTTGAAGAACATGTGATTTTTCTCAACATTTTAAGCTCAAGACATTATAATTAATTTAGATGTTTTAAATGAGATATTTAAAGGATATATTTTTGAGTATTTAATCATTTCAATCTATTCATTTTTTTAATCTGCTTGGCTTTGCTTATATTATACTGGGTTGGACGCAAAGTGTGAATTCCTATTTCTTCTTTAAAGTGTTGTGTCTCACTAACCCATTATACATGTTTTTTCACATAGGCCTATTCCTACTTAAAGACCTTATGCCGGGTTTGATTTATTTAGAAATACAGTTTTAGTACCATTTTATATTAGAAGAGAACTACTAAAGGTTTCAAAATCAGTTGTTGTTTTTTTTGTCTGGACCCCCCAAATCGAAATAACCCCATAGCAACGCCCTTAGAGACGAAAAAACTTCGTCAGAGTGGGTACGTTTCAAGTTGTTTACAATTTGGTATTTGTTCTTTTTTCGCGGATATTCAAGATAACAAGGCCGTGTATAGTGAGTCTGAGATAAATGCTAGATTGTAAGTTTTCTTTGGAACTGAGATAGTCCAGTGGTTGTGTCGATGGACTGCAAATCCAGATACTGGGGTTCAAATCGCACCTCAGACACTTTTTCACTCTCAAACGGCAATTTATGTGTAGTGAGCAATTGTCACCTGTAGAGTGCAGTATTGTGTTGGGCATCAGTGGAGAGAAGAGAGAAAAGGCAGTCCTGTGGCATAGATCCATGGTTTTCAATGCATGGGCGTTACCCGCTATGACGTCACACACAGGTTGGACATAGACAGCTTAAATTCATGAAAAACACGTTCTTTTTATAAAATATAGGATTTTTTTTGCCGGAATCTCTTTTAGATTGACATTGTCATGCAATTTTGATATCCACAATTTTTTTTTAAAAACCCGACATAAGGTCTTTAAGATAGTTCACTTCAATTACTTCAAAAGTTAAAAGTCTCATGTGGGGTTGACCACTTACTGGGGCCGATATCGGTCAATATCAGTATCCGACTATTAGTTTTCCAATTTCTTCCACTGTTGTGGTTTTGTGTTTTTAATGGTCCAATTAGTTTAATCCATCTTGCTGTGAAAACTTCAATAATACAACTTAAGTAAAGTCTCCCGCACTGCATATTAGGGGTGTCGCAATTTTGATTGATTTTCAATCAATTTAGATAAAAAAAATAAAAGAGATGGCCGACAATCTCTGCAGTGCGTATTGCGTCTGTGCGCACGTGTCTGGAATATTTGTGGTTAACCCGGACTTTTAAAACTGGCAAATTGGCGCTTCCAGGTCAGATCAAAGACTGAGGAGGTAGCCGGTAAGACCCTCTTGTTCAGATAGACTTTGAGTGGCGCAATCGGTCGCATGCGCCTTTTATATGTGCTCTTTTTGGTCACGGGACATAACACCGGCATGGACATTTAACCCCAGTTTACGTGGAGTTTGGTTCAGAGCGTTAAAGGGGTGTTCACATCAGACCATGTGTAGTGTCCAGTTTCAATAACAAGTCAATGACAGTCCGTGGTTTCGACGTGCCTCCTCGGTTTGGCAGCTTTTAGTGGATAGCATAGACTGTACTGGATAAGCACGAACTCGCTGTAGAATAAATGATGTATCAATTTATATTGACAGGGTTGTTCATAGCAGCAGATTTGCAGGTTTATTCAGTAGTGGAGACATTTAATTAGCGTACTTGAGCCACACTACAGTACACTACTGTGTGCTGTAAGATTGAGAATCAAATCAAATAGTGACTCTAAAATCACATAACTTACTGTTACTGTTGTGACTGGTTTGACTGCTAATGACCACAAACACAGAAGATTCATCATATGTTTTCTTTAATGTACATTTTTAAAAACAGGTCAATAAAGGGGAGGGGAGGAGGCCCCGCGGAAGACCCAGGACACGCTGGAGGGACCATGTCTCTCAGCTGGCTTGGGAAAGCCTTGGGATCCCCCTGGACGAGCAGGAGGAAGTGTGTGTGGATAGGCAAGTCTGGGCGTCTCTGCCTAAACTGCTGCCCCCGCGACCCAGGAACGGATGAAGCGGAAGAAAATGGAATGGAATGGCCAATAAAGGGCAGAATTCTGTATGTATTGTAGCGCTGTGTGTGTGAGACCTGAGTGTTGCACAAAAAAGCAGCACAGGGGAGCGCTCCACAGGTGTGTTTACTTTTAGCAACTGACGACACACGAACACGCTTACACTCACACACACAAAAAACGCATGTGCTCAAACACACACTCCGGTATAAATAGTTTAATTAATAGCAGCGGACTGAGTGAGTCGTAAAGTGAGTGTCATGCAGGGGGTGGACCCTGCACTCCAAAAGACCTGAGCCTCCTCAGCAGGTAGAGTCGGCTCTGGCCCTTTTTAAAGAGGGCATCTGTGTTTTGAGTCCAGTCCAGTTTGTGGTTCAGATAAACACCCAGGTACATGTAAGAGTCCACTCTCTCAATGTCCTTTCACTGGGGCTGGAGCGGCAGAATGACGTCTGTAGAAATCCACCACCATCTCCTTGGTCTTTCCCGCGTTTATGAGGAGGTGGTTCCAATGACAAGGGTCTACAAATAACTCTGCGTCATCGTCCTTAATGATGAATTCGATGATAGCAGATTCAGAGAATTTCTGTCGGATACAACCGTCCCTGAGAAGCCGCAGCTGGATGGTGTTGAAGGCGCTGGAGAAATCAAAGAACAGGATACAGCGGAGCAGGGCTTCTCCAGCAAATTGCGAGTCCATCGTTACTTTCACCATGGAGCCGAGGTGTCCCAGGACCAGCCTTTCCATGTCTTCATAAGGTGAAATATTAACAACAACAAAAAACTGAAATAATTTTCAAAGTCTGAAATAGTGGACTTGAATATGGATGAATGAAATATTGAAATCTAGCATGACACAATTAAATTGAGGAAGTCTGTTTCTGTTGTAACTCCAGGCTTATCTGTGTGGAGTTTGCGTAGGTGTCTGTGTGGAGTTTGTGTGTCTGTGTAGGTTTCCTCCAGGTGCTCCAGATTGCCTTAACCGCTAAATTTTTTTACAATAGGTCTGGTGTGCCCCTTCTGTATAGCGACCCTGCTCCCATCTTTACATCTGTAAAGTGCTTTGTACTAGGCACTACATATATAAAGATTACTTACTTATATGGGGCTCATGTCTTTCCTGCACAGTGTTGACACATACACACGGTTCACATGACAGACGCAGCAGTGAGATCAAAGTCAGGCTCTCTGAAGCTCTGTGTGTACTTTACAGAACAAAGACTCAAACCGGTCCTGTGCTGCAGCCTCCTCAAACTGTGACACACTCGGCTGTCACTCAGAGCCACACACACACAGCTCCATCAAGAGGAGAACAGCGACCAGGGCCATGGTTTAAATTGTGCTAAAATATGATTGCTATTTAAACTATGTGCGCATGTAAACATACAGTGAGCCATTGTTGGCAACAACATAGATTTAAAGCGCATGTAATATCTTAATTTTAAACTACTGTGAGATTTCATAACACTTTGAAGCAACTATTGTTAAAGTTCAAACTCATCCTTATTACATTTGCACGAGCCAGTACTTTTCCCTTGTTTTGTCTATCTGAAGGCCAAGCTACAAGCACACTGTGGCAGCTGCTGATTGGAGGTCTCTGTTTCTCCTGAGTATATTATCACTATCATTCATTTTTTTAATCTGCTTGGCTTTGCTTATATTACACAAACACGGAATGTTTTGCTGTCTAACATTCCGTGTTCGTGTGCTTTGTTCGTGCGTCTACCATCAACAATAAAACACGTCTTCTGTCTGAATTAAAGACACGATCCCAGACTTTGGCTGATTCCTAACACTACATTTACCTCTTATGTGTCCAATATTGTAAATACAGTCAATATGCAGTATAAGGTCAAGGAGTGCAGGAACTATTAATTAATTAATAGGAACTAAATATTTTCCTTATTATGCAACTGTTGTAATTTTTAGATGAATTACACTTCTAATTTTCTATCATCTTTTTACTCACCATGTTGTGTTCTTTCCATCCACTCTGCCAAAAGAGTCTGTGGGTTGTAGCAGCAAAGAAAGAAACATACGATTTGTAAGTGATATCAATATCACATTCATTTTTATTGAAAAAACAATGATTTTACCGTAGGTATTTTGCAGCCCAAGTGAGCGCAGCTTTAGGAACTTAAAAAAACTTGAAGGATGGGTTGTAATTCTTTTTACAAAGTTATCTTGCGCATATTATTTTGCACAAGATTGACATGTACAAAACATAATTAAACATGTACTGCAGGGTACAACCCAGTGGTTTCTTGAGGAAAATAAGCAAATAATGAAAAGATAATTAAAACACCTATTACTTTTAAAAAATATAAAAAAATATGGAATGTATATAGAACAATGTAAACCTGAGGTGACAGTGGCTCAGTTGGTGGAGCATTGGCCTTTGGGCCTGAAGGTCATGGGTTCGTACCCACCACAAGACATATTTCACGACTCCCACTGATGTCTGCTGACGTTGTGTCCTTGGGCAAGACATTTAGCCCCAATTTGCCTGAAGCCCCTGATGAAAGATCAAGGCTCCTGTGGACTCACCACCTGCAGGAGGATCAGTGAGGGGCTGGCCTCACTGGTTGCCCCTCACTTGCCCCTCACTGGTTGCAGCTCTGACTGCCACCCCCCGACCCAGAAATTGATTAAAGGGAAGAAAATGGATGGATGTTAAACTGCTAGCTCCATGACGCCCAACAGGGAAGTGCAGTGGGCTAGTGATATAGTGCTTTAGTGGGTTTAATGTTCCATGGTGAGAAACCTGCATTGCTTTTTTTAACTGAAATGCAATGGCATCACCATTAATATTTGGGATACACTGACACAGATTGGGGGTCCTTGTACTTGGACACACTGGAGTCTCTGTAGTCTGTTCTGGCCTTCATCTTCTTAGAGGGTACTGTGATGTTTTCCTCAAATTTCTCTGCCTCAGTTGCCCTCACAGCTGATCCAAAACAGACTGCTAAAATGTCCTCTTTGGCACCAGTACGGGACACATGCTGGAGCCTTTGTAGAATGCATAGGAAGCAGCAGTGCCACAAACTCAGGGGAAGGAAGAGCGATGAAGGACGCAGCCTCAAAAGCAGGAAGTTCCAGGACCTCCCTCCAACATCTGCATGTTTTAGTGAATGTCAAGTAAAGTAAACAAGGACCAGTTATGCAAGGATAATTAGAAATACGAGATTGTATCTTTGATATTGTATTGATTGCGTAAACAAAGGCTTGATCATGAGACTATGATGTGCTTTCATAGGCTGCAAACACAAACATGTGATCATAATTTCTCTTGAAACTGAGAAAAGAATTTATGGGCAATAGTTTTGTTTTAAAAGGCACAAAAGCGCAGTTAGTGTTCGATGTCATAGTGGTACAATTATATCATATTACAGGATTGAGACAGAAGGGGCGAAGTCGCTGTGAGCCTAGCTTCTGTATGGAGCACAAGTGCGCACACTGATGCAGCTTTAAGTTAAAATACAGTCTAATTGAGGGCAGTGGAGAAAAAGCCTTTCATATGACTATTTTTGATATTGTTGATAGTTAGGAAAGTGACAAGATGATCAGAGACACTGGAGACAAATAACAAAAATTCCCCCGATATAGCTTACCTCACAGCGTCAGGGGCCAAATTGCACAATGGGGTAAAAAATCTGAATATATAATATATTTGTTGTATTGTTGTTAGTTGGTTCACTTATCTCTGTGGGCTGTCGGTTGAATCAGTTAGATTTAAAGTGTTAGATGACGTTTACAAAGCGTAAACAGAGCAGAAATGGTTTAATCCAGTGACACCACACAGACTAGAATTTGGCACCTCACTCGATGCACACAGGTTTACCGGCATTGTTCTCGATCACCCAAAATTGGACTAGTGATCCAGTTTTCACTAGTGCTTTGTAAACATGCTCAATGTAGAACAGCTCAATACAATGGTGAAGGCAGAGCTCACTTGTCCCCAGTCCCCGAGGTCCAGAGAACAGTATGTCCATGTGCTTAAACAGGTACGCACTGCCCCTCCCTCTCTTTGATTCTGCAAGACTTGTTTGTTTTGGATATCTTTATGTCGACTGGGCGCCACCTGGAACAGTTACAAGTCATATCTGTATTTCAACATGTACACACTTGATCCAAATCTTTAAGATCAGATGACGTTTAGGACCAAGGCTAAGAAATTGTCCTAATCTGTTTGAATTCAGACACGTCAGAGAAAGCCTCTGAAACTGGTCCACACTAGTCCATATATTGTCATACTGTTTTTAATGTTTTCTCCCTCATCATAAGAAAGATTTTTTTTTTTAGCTCCATCCACTCTTTGAGTGGATCCGACATGATGCCAGCGGAGTTATGGCCACAGCTGTTTGGACCTGTTCAGTTCTGAAACACTTAGATGAGTCATTACATCAAGAGCTATAATGATTTTTTTAATCCAGGGCTGCATGATATGACCCAAAAGATTATATCATGACATGAGAAGGAAATATCACAATGATATAATCCACAAAATAGAGAGCACTGGGAAAAATCTTAAAAAATGCACAACTTTATGAAAATTGAATAAATAATTCTTGTTTTTTTTAATATAAAAATAAAATTGTCCACTCACCTTTGGCCCTCCGCGGGCGGTTATCCCTCTCTAAGCTCGGGTCCTCTACCAGAGGCCAGGGAGCTTGAGGGTTCTGCGCAGTATCTTTGCTGTTCCTAGCACTGCACATTTCTGGACCGAGATGTCCGAGGTTGTTCCGGGGATCCGCTGTAACCACTCATCTAGCTTCGGGGTCACTGCCCCGAGTGCACCGATCACCACGGGCACTACTGTCACCTTTACCCTCCAGGCACTCTCCAGCTCCTCTCTGAGACCTTGGTATTTCTCAAGCTTTTCATGTTCTTTTTTCCGGATGTTACCATCGCTTGGAATTGCCACGTCCACCACCACGGCTGTCCTCTGCCCTTTGTCTACCACCACGATGTCAGGTTGGTTTGCCATTACCATTCGGTCGGTCTGTATCTGGAAGTCCCACAGGATCTTCGCACGCTCATTCTCCACCACCTTTGGAGGAGTTTCCCACTTAGACCTTGGGGTTTCCAGCCCATACTCTCCACAGATGTTTCTGTACACTATGCCAGCCACTTGGTTATGGCGTTCCATGTAGGCCTTCCCTGCCAGCATCTTGCACCCTGCAGTTATGTGTTGGATCGTCTCAGGTGCCTCTTTGCACAACCGACACCTTGGGTCTTGTCTGGTGTGGTATATCTGGGCCTCAATCGCTCTGGTGCTCAGTGCCTGTTCCTGTGCAGCCATGATGAGTGCCTCTGTGCTGTCCTGTAGGCCAGCCCTTTCTAGCCATTGGTAGGACTTCTTGAGATCAGCCACTTCTGTTATGCTCCGGTGGTACATGCCGTGTAGGGGCTTGTTCTCCCATGATGGGCTCTCCTCCAGCACCTCCTCATCTCGCCACTGCCTGAGACATTATATATATATATATATATATATATATATATATATATATATATATATATGATGAATCTGTCATTATTCCTCTCAAAACTGTCTGGCTCTTTCCCCAGTTTTTACATGCATGTATTTTTAGATTTCTTCAGATAGAAAAGTGATTGAGAGAGGACCACCCCTCAATCAGCTCTCAGTATGTAAGAGATCAAATATTTTCTAAAAGAAAAAAAAAGTCAGATTTATTCACAAAACTATTCATGTTTTGGACAAACTAACATATGTATGAAACCCATAAAATATCTTTGACACATCTGTCCACATCAGCTTTCATCAGTAACTTGAGCAGAGCCGATTTGCAGATAACTGGGCTCACTGGTTCACTGACTCGGGACTTACAACTATAGACTCTGGGGTAGGCTCACAGTGTCGCAGCTGCAGTAACCCATCGTCCTTTACGGATATTACTGACTACAGGAGTTATCGTGACATCGCAGGTCAGAAGTTTTGCACAATTTGAGAATATAGTTGCTGAGTTCCTCTACCACCGCTGTGATCGCAGACACAGTTTCTTCAGACGCTCAGCCCAAAGGGAAATGTCAGCAGTGTGCACACATACACAAATGAAGTGCGCAAATTCAGACTGCGGCAAATCCTAACCATGTTCAGTACCGCACAATACATGTAATCTTGAAAATATTGTCCTCTGTGCATGTGTAATTTATGTAGTGTAAGATTACCTACCACACAACATACAATTCTAATACCCATGTTTTGTCTGTTTGAGTCGCTCCACATTGAAATGCTATTGCGGTATTTTAGCTCATACTGTCACTGAAAATTATATCAGTAGTACCATGACCAGTATTTTATCACCCAGCCCTGGTCTACACCCTGCTGTACAAGCTGATGATGATATATAATGAAAAGTCAGTGTTGAGGCAGTAGTGATGGGAGCTCGAACTGAAGCTGTTCCATATCGTAAGGTGCATGTTTGAATGCAGAACAAAAGGGCAATGCGCTAGTCAAATTTATTGTCAAACCGTCACAGCGTGTAAACCCAACCTCAGGCAGGAGACTTTAGACATAAGGGTTACATGTCTGTGCCCGAAGTTCCTGATATTAGCGTGGGAAGATTGAAAGACAACTCCAGGTCTATGACTGATGATGAACATTTTTGGAATGTGTCTATAATATGTTGTGTCTCCTTTGAACTCAGCAGGCATATTGTCTGGTAGAGAATGTTGTGTATTGAAATGGATAGAAGTCTATGCTTTTTCCTAATTTTACTTCTTCCAGATAATTGAAATGTAATTTATCAGCATTCCTTTGACTCCGGACGTTCATGGTCATCAGTCACTGTGTGTAGAATTCTCCTGTTAAAAATATTCCAAACACTAAAATAGATTTAACACATGGTTTGACTGTACAATAACCGTGTGTCCAGACACTGCACTTCAGAGTCTGTGTTTAGGGGAAAAGGTCCAAGTAATAACATGTTCCCGAGCCTGTAGTCTGTGTCGCTTCAAATAAGCAGTTGAAAATAACTAATGATTATTGCACATTGTAAACTACCGTATAAAAGACTAAATCACCCAAACCCAGCCCCGGCAGTAGAGCGCGCAGGACCCACAATAGAAAATGTTTTGTTTCATCCCATTAATGGAGATATGTTATGGAAAGTTTAGTTTAGTTTTTTGGGGGCTTTCATCATGTTACATTGTTCCTTGTTGCTTTTAGATCCATCCACGCTAATAGGTAGATACTTTATTGATCCCCGTAGGAGAAATTCAGGTGTCCAGTTGCAGCAAAAATAAAAAATTAAATTGATAATTCTGAAAAGCTAACAATAGTAGTAATAAGCAACAGCCCTTCAGGTCACAGCAGCAGAGGTAGAGTAGCATCTGGCTGAAGCAGGACGGTCACAAGGTGGAGTAGCAGCTTTGTTCTGACCATTTTCTCTGCTTTAGTCCAAAGTAAAAATCTAAATGCTTCATTAGTATTTTTCTAAAAGTTAGTATTCCTCCGGTGGATTTTCAACCTGATCCACTTGGTCTGGACCAGTGTTAAACCATGAACACTGTACTGCAGCAACATCTCAGTTAGAAAAAAGCCATACAAATAAAAATCGTAAAGCACAAAACAACAACTGTTTCAGAAAAACTTAAGACTTGCAGCCGTTTTCCAGCGCATTCAAAATATATCATCAGTAACTTTTGGAACAAACATGTAACTCCGCCCCTTCTGGCAAAAAGCTCCTGTCTCAGTCCAGTAAAGGGATGCTTTCATTACATTATTTACAATCTCATCAGCTGGAAAATTACAAATATGGAAAACAAATTCTTCTAGGCCGTATATTAGGAGTGGACTGACTGAGTGCTGACTTTACCCATAGTGTTCACTTTAACCTTAATGTTTGACTCAAATTCAAACATGAGCTAGATGGGGCCAATTACCTTGCAGAGGGCACATACTGGTTGCCTCTCTGTCACTGTCAGCTGTGGCTACAGTTATAGTTTATCACCATGTATGAAGTCCAAAAAAGTGCTATATTAAACAGATGCATTATTATTATTTCATTATTAAAGGTGCACTTCGTCCTTTGCTTGAGCTCCGTAGTCCTGCCTCTCCCTGTCCAGTATCCAAAACGCCTCACTGTCAGCTCATTGATTTCAGAATGGTGTGTGTGAGCGAGCCTCAGAAACGTTAATAACTGGATTGATCTCAAATGTATTCACCTCCCCTTGACTTTGAGACTGCTACATCACCCTAAAACTTTTTTCCGAAACTCCTTACGGTCACAAAGAAAGGAGGAGTTTAGTTCCAGACCCTGAAGCTCCTCCCCTGAGTGAGCAGGCCACAGCTCATTACAGGTAAAACCTCTGCCTCAGGGGAAAACAAACTATTGCTGCTTCTCCACCGTGCACTCCTCAAACATGCTTCCTCGTCATAAACACCTAACAATGAGCAATATATATTTTACAGTGCCACAAACTCGCTCAGAATTTGAACCATTGCACAGGAACAGATAAGGGCAGAAGGTGAAAAGTTTGTGTAAAGTAAAGTTTGATTAATGGCTATTTTTACCTTTGATGATCCTGATGACTGTCTTCTTCCAGTCTTAATAAAATATTTCTATCCATCTATAAATTAAGAATTGTGGATTGTGGAATAAACAGTCATGTTTTTCTCAAATAGAAACGATGAGGGACTTGAATCTGCAGACAGATTTTTCATCAAATGTTAGAAACTATTAGATTAAGTCAGAAGAGTGGCAATCGTACATTTTTCCTTATTTTTGATTGTGAGCGTTATATGTCCTATAAATCTTCCTATACACAGTTCGTACAACATCACTACAGTATGTCCATGTTAAATACCTGTGTATGAAACAGGATTTCTATCACAATCACAGACAGTATGCAATTTGAACTTTTGATTTTTCCTTTGATTTGATCATGCTTCTGTTCTCAACACTCAACATTTTCGACTGTTTGTTTAAGAAAGTCTATTGAATGTAAGAATTTGAACGTTTATTTTGCAGTTTGAAGTCAGAAGACTCTAGTTCTTCAGGACATTATGCATTGTGAACCCTGAAATCAGACATTATGTCACTTTAACAGTAGAAGTAGTCAAACCACAAATATGTTCACACATTGTACTGTTGAATTTGTATTTTCTCCAATTTTATTAAGCTTGGTTAAACAGCAGGAATTCCTAACAAGCGTGACACAGCACCTTCAAGTTTACACAAGTGATTATCTTCAATCGTACTGAAGTATGTCAGCTATACAAACCCAGCCTTACGTACAAAAATAACCTCCAAATTTGCAGTGAGTTCAATCTGACATTCAGAGCAAGTGCATATTTCACATTCGCCTTTGAGCGTAGAAAGAGAGTAGCACAATACGGCTCTGTTTACCTGTGTTTGTGACGTTGCCATGGGCGCAGAAGAGGGAGGCGCCCATGGCCTATAGCACAGATCTATGTTAATGGCGCCTCCCAATATAATGCATCCATGGGCACTGGATTGGGCACCACGGGTCCAATGAACACATTAAAGTCCCTGCACATTGCAAAAGGAGTAAATCAATTATTTTACATCTAGAAAAAGATTAAACCCCAATTTTTTTTGCAAAATCACAGAATCAGAAAGGTAAATCGGTGAACCCATTAAATCTAAAACAGTGGGTGCATTGCAGAGGAACTAGACAGGAACATCTTAGGTGTAAGGGAATATACTGTATGCCTCAAATATGTATGCCACCGTCCTGTTTCCTCTGCACTGTCTTCTTCAGTATGATGTCATCGGCCCTGTTCCACTGCTCCACAGGAAGCTGCCCTCTCCCCCTGGAGGTCAGTGCCCCCGCCTGCCTCCCAGTCACTGATACAGCAGGAGGAAGCTCTGCTGTTGGTGTGGGGCGCTGGGTCAAGTGACAGAAAGCTTTCAGTCAGCCATGGTTCAGGATCAGAGCGCAGTCACTCCAGATTACTGCCAAGTCTATAGAAGTCTTTGGTTTTCCCATCGTGATCTCCATGTGCATCTGTGTGTGATCTTGCATCGTCTTCCTAACATTAGAGTTATGCCGATATATCAGCCGATCTCACAATTAGTAATAAGTAATTAAAAACAAAACATGTGTAAATTTGTCTACATCACTCCCCTACCAGACCTCTGAAGCTAAGCAGGACAAGGCCTGATTAGTATTGTGATGGGAGACTTCTGGGAACCAGGTGCCACAGTGGGGCGGCTTTATTAGGCAAGAATCAGAATCAATATATTCCCATTTGCAGAATACACTACATTGCCTAGAATGACTCTGGTGTGTTCGTGTGAATGGCTGGCGGCGATTGGAGGACCTGAGGCAGGGGATTTTCTATTGGTGTCAGAAGTTCCTGATACAGTTGCCTGGATGCTCAACTGTTTTGAAACATTTGGAAACACTTTACATTCACTTTTAGAACTCACCAAGTTGGATCTGACCGATTATCCTGTCAAATGTCAAACATGATGTTATAATAAATTGTTTTGAATTCTGGTTAACAATAACAATATTGTTATTGCCCTGGACATTCTTGTAGTTATTGAAGTTTATGCCAAGATATCTGTGTCTTTGGACATGTCTGTGTCTTTAGAATTATTAGAATCATATCTATTTCTAATAATTTTATGGTTTTATACTGTATTTGTTCAACCACTACCACATATCTGATGTAAACCTGTGGAATAGTTGAAGTGACATTTTACATACATCTAAAGTTCATATATTAAAAATGATAAATGATCAATATTAATGAGCATAAACAAGGCATAATATTAGCCGCAATGATTTCTGGGCAGACCGGGCGGTTCACTGATGATAATAATAAAAATAAAACAAACTTATATAACGTTTTTTTGGACACTTAAAGATCCTTTACAAAAAATAAAAAAATAAACATTGAAGAACAAAATTAAGGAAAGGCCAGGTGGGTTTTGACAAGTGATTTAAAGTTCTGTTATAAATAGGAGTTTCTGATGGGTTGTGGGAATGAGTTTCAGAGAGTAGGAGCAGATGCTGCAAAGGCTCGACCCCCAAGGTTCAGCGTTTAGTCCTGGAATCTGTGGATCTGAGGCGGTGTGTGGGACAGTGATAATGTCAGACCCATAACCCATAGTGTCAATGGGGTTGAATGTTTTTGAACCAGGTTTGTCCCAGCGCAGATCCGGATTGGGCTCATGATGTCCACCGCAAAAGCAGTTCTACATCTGCTTTTGCACTATACATAGCACATCCCCATAACACCATGATACAGACGTTGTTGCTTATGTCAGAAGGAAAACAAAATGGTCTGTACTGGAGGGTTCCTCGATCGTCTCCTCCTCCATCAAAAACTCCCTCATCACCTTCTCCGTCCATGGACTAGTCTTGGGTCCTGATACTAGTCACTTGCAAACTTCTTATAATTTACATTTTGTATATTGATTATACAAAGACGTATTGATTATTGAATGTTTTTGTGAGACTATAACACATGCTTTGGAGCCATCTTCTTCCTCTGTTGCTTTTGCTTATCTGATCTACACTGCTGAGCTTCATGTGATCCAAAATGCCTGCGGACAAGCGGTGTTAGTTTTATGCAGTCGTAAGTCTGAGCGGAAACTGCAGGTAGTGAAGGATGAAGGGATGAGGTGCATGTTTCCGCGGCAACAAAAACTCATCTGGGACTATTCATGTGTAAAAGAGGAAAACCTGGGCAGCATTCAGTATGAAAACAACATCTGTGTCAAATACTATGGCCACTGTGTTTGATTGTTTGGAGAGTTTGGCTTATCCCCTGTGCCATTTTTATAACATATAATAATAACAAACACTGAACATTATTCCTGTAAATGCAGAGAAATCATTATTTTTGCTCATGAAAGTTTGTAGTTTGTTTGTTTAACTGAAGTGAACTGCAATACAGTCTTGGAGCATTAATGTAAACACATACTGTGAACTTGACGTTTACTGGTTTTCTCTTAAAACTGGAGAATCTCATTTTTATTTTTATTGAATAATACAATGTTTTTGTCCCAATAGAAAAACAATACTTTAAAAGAAAAAATATGTAAAACAGATCATGCTGGATTCATTTCGTAGCAGAAATCATGTGCAATACTGCAACTTCAGAATGTTCACTGAACATTGTCACTTTGCTTTATTTACTTATTATCCTGCACTATATGTACAGTATATAACTCTGCACTATATATATATGTGTGTGTGTGTTTTTTTTTTTTGTTTTTTTTGAAAGACTGGTTTTGAAGCATTTACAGCTAGTTAAGAAACATACTTATTTTGTATTTTGTTGTGTGCTCCCTGTGTCCTCTTACTACTGTCCTGCATGTGCGCTGCAACATTGAAATGTACCCACTGTGGGACAAATAAAGGAACTTTTGTCTTATCTTATCTTAAAACCTGCTTTTCTAGTAAGGAAGAGACCTGTGAGCCACTTTTTGAATCTTTAGGCTGAGAGCTGATGTTGAGAGCTGGCTGAGACCCTGTCTGAACAACAATTCTGTCTGAAAAAGAGCATCTAAACATGTGCCATAATAATACATGCAAGTGTGTTGGATTGGATTGCTTAGTTAAATGTCTTTGATTTGCATACGAGCAGCATTTAACTCATAATGATTTCTTAATTTTGTTCAGACAATTTTTTAACTGAAACACAATAATTTAATAATTCTAAATTTTTTGTGAACGAGACATTAGTTACTTAAAATGACACTAAATATTATAAGTGCAATTCTCTAACAGCTCATAAACATATCCATCTATGGCCTAAACAGTGATGAGCTGTGTGGTATTGTGTGAGTCCTTCTCAAAGGTGTGTATACGTTAACTTTGTCTGTGTGCCGTCAGAAGCAGCTTTTTACTTAATCTGTGATCTGTGAGTGAGCATAACGACTCCGGTCGGACAGACATGAGGCCAAACCAGGTTTTATTGTGGAAAATAATGCTAGAGTAAATATGTTTGCTTTTGACCTCTGATATTGAACAATATTTCCCAAAACTGTTCCTTCTTTTTTTAGGCCTTCAACAAAACAACCCCACAACATCCCCACACCTTCCAACTTTAACAGGTCATTCTTTTCTTTTTACAGTTTGTCAAAGTGTGCACATCTGGCTACTGTAGCTTACTTACCATACCTTAGCCTAACATCATCCCGACAAGTACTGACAGTGCAGAACAGAATATACTAGGGATGCACCAAAACCACTTTTTACAAAATTTGAGTACTCCCGGACACCGAATACCGATACGAGTACTGCATTGTGTTATCCCTGGGAATTCATAAAACTAATACAACCAAAATGTAAAATGTTTTATTTCTAATTTCAACAATAAGAAAATGTTTTAACAGTTGAACAATAAGAGCCGTCGTCATATTCTGCTCATACAAATGGTACAAAGAAATAGCTCCGGTGCTAGCAAAGGTTACTGCGCATGGTGGTGAGTGTGATCAAGTTGCTGGTGTTATAAGTGTTGGTTTTGGACCCACCTCGTGACAGTTTCACACAATGTACAGTCTGCTTCACTATTGTCACTCGTTTACTTGCAATGCGGCCAACATCTTGTCCGCTCGCCGCTAGCCTACTTCCTGCTTGCTTGCCGGTAACCTCCTTGCTGTTAACTTGTTTTCTCTTGAGATCTGTCATGACGCTAATGTGAATAAAAAATGTGGGTATCGGTTGCTGGAATCGGGTCATATGGTATGAGTGTGTGTGTGTGTGTGTGTGTGTGTGTGTGTGTGTGTGTGTGTGTGTGGGCGGGCAGGCGGGCGTGTGTGTGCGTGTGTGTGATGTGTGTGGGTGGGTGTGAATGGACAGGTATTTCCTTCCACACGTAACTTAACAGCTGTAGAGATGACGAATGTAAAGAGGAATGAAGAATAACATTTTACCATACCATATAACACTTTTTTTTAAAAATACAATCTATTGGCCTTAAAGGGGACCTAAAATTTACTTTTCTAATTTTTTTCTCAGCCATGTTATTGTTTTTCTTTGCCATATACAAACTTAGACTTCTAAGTCTAAACCTAACCCTAGCTAAATAATATTGATACCCATATTCAATAAAAGTAATTGTTCATCTTCTGCAGCACCTAAAAGTGAAAAGATGCTGTGTGGAAGCATTATCCTGGGAGACCTCACGAGATGAACCATGGGCCTGACTTGTACTGTGAACACCAGGTGTCATAGTTATTTCTCTTTTCTCCTTTACAATACATTTTCCGCCTCAAAATAGAAATTGAAACATAAAAAATTGGCCATTGGCCAGTCAACTTGTGAAATAAATCTATATCTTGGAGATCAATCCATTGAAAACCATGTATGGTGTTAAAAATATATTTGGATATGTCTCACTAATTAAATAGAAGTTCATAAATGCCCAAACTCTTGTTTTCTTCCTTCCATCCTTTTTTAGAGTTTATTAATTGCTTATACATTGTGTAAATATATATATAAGTCAATGAGATCTTATATATATAACAACTCGCATCACTCTGAATGCTCAGGATTAGATCCCCGATTCCTTCCCGCCAAACCAGGGGAAAACTGCCAAATGAATATGGAAAGGAATGTCAACAAAAAGCCAGGGCCCACTCCAGGCTGCGTTCTCATTGGTAGTAAATCGGCCAATAGGAACATAGGGGAGGAGCGCCATTTCCCGTCCGTCTGATTGTGGGGGGCAAATTTGTGGTCTGTGGGACTGAGAAATCGCTATTTGGCAAGATGCTTTTGAAGGCATGTGTGGGTGCCTACTGTAATGGAAATATAAAAGACTCAAAATAGTCTCCTCCTTTTGTTTGTACCACAGTTACATCTGTACGCAAAAAAGCCTGAATGTGGGTTTGTGTCATATTACTATTACAAATATTGGAACTACAGTAATGAAATAAACAGAATCCAGGTTGTACTGTTGTGGGCCTTTGGATTATTATAGTAGGCCAGCCCAGGGTTTAAAATAATGTATGTGCTCAACTCAATTTAAAGCTGGGGCACCAAACCGTTTAAGAAAATTACACATGTTGTTTATCTCCAACAGAAAGAGTCTTATTAAAGTAAAGTATTGTGAACTAATCAGACCACATCATGGTCTTCATGTTGCACAGAACATGCTATTTTTTGTATACTTTGAGACTCTGTGAGTCACTATTTGAAGCTATGGGCAAAGAGCTGATTGGCTGAGCGAGGGTGAGCCTCTCTTATTCACTTTTCTTTCTAAAAAGGCTGATCTAAAGATTTGACAGTGACTAAGAAATACATTAAAGATAAAACCAATCAGACTGTTTTGAGAGCCAGGTCCCATAGTGAGATGGATTTTATGACAATGTTCCATTAGCTTAAACAGCGATAACCCCATGCTAGGATAATGTTAGACCACACTTGGACCTGAATTAAGTGGTGGAAGAAATTTTGAATTTGTGAATGTGGTTCAAACTAGTTAAAACAGCTTTGGATAAATTGGAGAACCTCAGTAAATGGTAACAGCATCTAAACATCATGATTGGGATGAGAGCAGTGTGTGGCTTTGTGTGCATAATCTGCTCCAGGTGCTCAGGGATAAAAAGTTATTGGATCAATCTGGGTCTGTGCAATAGCAAAAGGAGTTTTAACAACTCCTAATCCTACTTTTACTTCATGGATTATTTGTTGCCTGCTACTGCTACTTTTACAGTTGTACATCATGCGAAAATTATTATTATTAATGCTTAATATTAGATTGCATATCATTACCAATAGGCAGTGGTATGACCAATGTTGACATAATAAAAAAATGTATGAATGTTTTTAAATGTCCGTGATCACCACTGCCCTTCCTGCATTGGCAAAAAACAACTGCATGTACTGCATGTATGTATACAGAATCACAGAACATTTGTTTTGGATTAACAAATTATATTCTGCGTGTGTACTCCGTTTGAGGTCTATGTTATTTTCAGGTATTTGATTTTATTGCCTCAACTATGTTGGTTTTCGTCAAATAATTGGTGGAATCATTTCAAAATAATAAACAACTATGTAATGTTCCCACTTAGCTTGAAAACCTTGAGTGCATGTTGATGTGTGTTAAAGTCAGAACAGATATGGGTTTAAATCTTCAAATTGAACAATAAGGGTAAGTGTGTAAGTCTGTTAACTCTATATCATTGCCGTCCCAAAAAAGCCTTAAAAACCCTGTGTGTGTGTTGGCAGCGCGCCCGCGGCTGATGTTTATCAAATGTGACCATATAAATCCCTCGGTGAGAAAAGATGGAAGGCAGCCAGTGTCTAAATGTACATACTTTCCTTCACACTCCTCCTCTGTGCGCTTGAACAGCTCAATATAACCCCTTTGTTTCTGCACTGCAAAACATAAATCAATCAAAATTATGATTTGTGTAGTTTTCAGAATCTAAAATATACAGTATAATGCACTCAACTATTAGAAATTAGAAATAGTGGGCCTCTTTCAATGCATATTATTGACATGGGGGAGTTATGTTTTTTACCCCCGTTGCTATGGATGTAACCTCTCATTGAACTTGAGAACTGTTTTTTATGAAATGTTAATTTCTCTGAGCATGTGCTCACATAAGTAAAGCCATACAGTGGAACATTCCAAAGCAAAGAAGATGGCACTCCATCAGACAAAAAAGGGGATCAAAATATGCTAAATTACATAGTTACAATAAAATGTGTCAAAACTGTCAAACTTCCAATTTCAATGTGGAGAGAGTCAAACAGACAAGAGGAGATATTAGAATTGTATTTATTGGTTGGCAGTTAATCTGTTACTACACTAACTAGCATTCAGACATGTGTTTGTGAAATGCAGTTATGATTTGTTAGTTATGACACTGCATGGCGATACACATGTGGAAAATAGAAATTATGAGATGAATATCCCCCTGGGCCTTTCCCTGGTAGTGGTAGCAAAGAGAAGGGTTGACGTGCTGGTCTGACTGATGAGGCGCTGATGGGAAGGAGGAGGGTTGCTGCACGAATAAAAGTTTGCTGCATGAATAAAAGCCTTTTGCTCGATATCAAAGCTTGATAACAACTTGATAATGGTGCAAATATGCTGCCAGGTGAGACTTGGCAACGTGGAGCTGCCAGCTGAGTGTGATTGACTGATGGGGAGCACTGATGCACAATGTAGCATTTCCAGTCCAGACCAGTCTTTAGCCTCATAACTAGCTTTCTCTCATGCATGCATTTTTTGGGCCTCTGTCACTTCTTTGGATCAGCTCTCAGCCCAAATTTTTCTAATAACGGTGATGACAGTAAGTTGTCAACATAACAGACCATTATTGGCGTAAACATTAATTACTTTACCTACTAGACATACCTAGAAAGGAAGGTATTCAATCTTTTTATTACTCCTGTAAAAGATAAGTTTCCTGTCAATACTTGATATTTTTTTCCTTCATTCATTTAATCATTTTTGTGACAATCCTTATTTAGCCCTTCAGCAGCACGAAAGTTTTTGAGGCAGAAGCATTTTGGAAAAAATTACACTGATCTGCTATGCACTTTTTGCAAATCAATGCAGAGTTATGTCTTTAATGACGCCTTTTTGGATCAATAGGTCTAAGTATAATGTCATTAAATTCTGTCTTCTCTTATGTTACACGCTCACACACAAAGTAAAGGACTCATGGACTAAATAGAGCAATAGTGTGGACCAGAGAGTGTGCAGAGCCAGAGGGCCATTGGGACCGGATCCAGACAAAGACCTAGTCCTGACGACAGATAGGGACAGGACAACTGCCATTTGGCCAAGCTTTGTGCTTTCTGCATTGTGTGTGTGTGTATGCGTGTACAGTATGTGTGTGTGTGTGTGTGCGTGTGTGTGTGCGTGTGTGTGTGTGTGTGTGTATGTGTGTGTGTGTTGTGTGTGTTATATACATTTTTAAAGTGTGTGTGCGTAAGAACAGTGGTTGTGCAATTTTGTTTTAAAATGAAGTAGTGCAGTACCAATAGGATTTGTATTCCTATAGTGGAAGTTTAAGTAAAGATTGATGGCCACATGAGGATGTGTTTGAAGGTTGGATGTACACAGACTTAACAACGTTCGGCAACAAGCCTTTTCATTAGTCAGTATATGTGCCCATCAGGAAACAGCATGTGTGTGTTTGTTACTACCAAAGATACACGTCATAATATTTTAGTGTATAAAGGTAGTAAATAAAAAACATACACATGCATATTTTACAGTGTGTTTTGCTCCCTGGTCCCTCCCGCTTTTCCCTGTGCCTCGTACACACACACACACACACACACACACATACTCTCATCGTACATGTGGTCATTGTGTTTTCATTGCCTCACGTTTCACAGAATGACTTCATACTTTCTTGGAAATGAAGCCGTTCTGGTTCTCTATGTACAAATCTTCTGAGCGGGATGGGTCTGTTCGTCAGTGCCAGATTACAGGATTTGTTGCAAAAGTCTTTTTTGTTTTGGTATTTTCTTAACCTGGAACAGATGACAGGTGTGCTACAATGCGGTCGCACATAAATGATTCATTAGGATTCTGCATTGAATTTATACTGTTAATTATAAAATAGTTCATTTTGTGATATGCAAAATTGTTATTTTCAACATTGTTCCTTTGCTACATGTACTCTCCAAATGTCTGCCTCTAGCTAGGAAGGTAGCTTACTCTATTGAACTCTTTCTCAATTGTTCATCATATTCATATATACAATTTACAAATAAAAGATTTCACATAAATTATTCACAAGATCATGTTATGGGGTAAAAATGATATAACTGATGGAACAAGTCATTTATTTATTATTGGTTTATTCTACAGACTTTCATTGTTGACTTTTTATTTCCCTGATTTGTCACAAAGGATTTGGCGACGTCACAGAGACATTTTGGCTCAATCCACAGCTGTTTTAGAACTTTGAAATAAGAGGTGAAAAATGGCAGAGATGCAGCCTTGACTCTGCAGCATCTCCCACAGAAGGAGGCGCCGCTGACACACGCTCATCGCAGCTCTCATGGAGGAAAAACTTAAATTGAAATGATTATGGTCTATACGTGAGTGTTAATAACATGGGGACTTTCATTTTTCGCTAAGGAAAGAACTAACAGTTGCAGTCCCACAACTCATGCACCGTTTAACTGAAATTCAAGAGCTATTTTAGTTTTCCAATTAACGCAGAATGAATTTTTGGAAATGTTAAATCTTTAGAGAAAAACAGCATTTTGTGCTCTCCAAATAGAATTTCAGTTCACTCTGTAATTGCTTGGGGCACAAGCCTAATTATGTTACAAAAGATAACTTGTGCGGAACTATGACCATAATAAAATGGGTTCTTGCTCCTGAAAAAAAACATTCAAACACTATTAGTGTGATATCATTTGTGGGCCGGACCAAAAGTAACTCAGTAAAGTAACACAGTAATACTGTAGTACAATAGTATTAGTATTCATGTGTATTTACTTGTATTTTTATCTCAGTAGTTAGTAACATAAACATGTATTCTAGATATAGAGTAACTTACCCAACACAAGTTCTCCTTACAGTACATAGTGCAACTTATTTGTCACTTTTGACTTATTTGTGTGTGCAAAAACGGACAAACAAACAAATCCAAAGTGACAAATAAGTTGCATATATACTGTATAACACAAACGTGAGAGGTCACATGGTTGCTGCGACTGTATATGTACCCTGTGTTTAGGTTCCATGTTTATTTTGGCCACAGCCGCATGTTTGAACAGTGAGCTCATAAAGAACACTTTGTGCCAACCCTACATGAATGACTTTGAATAATATCTCAACACTATAGTTCTGTAACAAACAGTCCACAACACAAAGACACGCATGTTGACATGTGTGGTTGGTTCACAACAGAAAAGACATTTACAAGTTAATGAACAATTAAATCAAAAACGGAAACAACATGTTGCAAAATAGAAGAGACATCATGTACATAACTGTTTAGCTGAGAAAAAAAGAAAACCCCGGAATTATGTGATTATTCACTTGAATGTTTTCTGGCATAAAGAACATAATAAAATCCTGACTTTGAGAAGCATTTTCAGAGGATTCTGCGTGTGATATCCCACCTTCAGAAAAATGCGTTTTGGCTTTAAACCACAGCATCTACATTTTTTTGCATGTCCATGCAGTTTATCACCCACACATCACTACTCAGATAGAATTCTGGGATGGCCTCTTGTAAGATGGTCTATGCTGCCCTCTGTGGGTACATGTGAGAACTTTTCCAGGAATGGGTTAGGTTTCTGACTATCTGAGGTGTTCTTCAATCATTAAGCAATAATGCTTTATTTGATTAACACTTATTTTAGACACACGTTCTTCACGGTATTGCTTAGTTTGTTTTTTCTACAGTGGATCTGTACATGGAGATGAAAACTGCAGCTTTCAGAGATGCAAAAGGCTGTAAGTGTACTGAGGAAGTGTGAGTTTTAGGCCTTTGTAGCGGCCATGTTCCAGTAGATTACTGGGATCCGAAAATAACTTTAAATACTCCTGTAGACATTTTTTGCCAACAACGCCACCCTGAAGGAAATTAAATAAATAAATGTAAAGACTAACGCAGATAAGTAACTGAAAGACAGAAACAAAGTTGGTAAAGGGTTCCAATTTTTGTTTGGTTATTTTGATATTAGTTAAAAGGCACTCTCATCAAAACTCACACATTCATACACTGTACAGAAAGACAATTAGGGAACCCAGCACTGGAGGCTGCAGAACCGAATGCCTCACCGTACAAAGTTAACAAGTGTGGATAGGGAAATCTTATTTGAGCTGAAGGGGCAAACTCTGAAATAACATTTGTTCCTACCAAATTTACCAGTGCAATCACATAACATGTGATTTTACAATATGCTAATCATTGGGATTGTATTCACCATCATTAACAGAAATATGAATGATAAATGTGTTTGGTGTCTAAATTAGCACTATTTTTGTATGCCGTGTTTACTGTACATCGAACATTTCATTGATTGAATACTTTATTTTGAGCCAAACAAAACAAATGATAACATTCTGCACGATACGGAAATCACTGCACCCACATATGGGAAACAAATGAAGGACAAAACAAAACAAAGAGGTACAGGGAGGATCTGTTCAACATTTATTTATTGGCTCAAAAAGGAGTGGGAAGAAGAAGACTTATGTGATCCAACCCCTTGTTCCTACATTTCCTTACTTAACTTAGTTTTGGTGTCTTTCCACATACATAGATTAATACATACTGTACTTACATATATACACACATTTTTTGCAAAATCAGAATTATTATTATTTGTTTAATTGTTTTGTTTATTAATATTTATGTGTTTTATGTAATTTGAGTTCCTTAAAGAGTTATTCATTGGCATAATTTATTAGTTTTATGTTATATATAATACATTAGTTGAAATTATGGCAAATCCAAAACCCTCGACTTTAACTATTCAATGGTAATCCACTTGGTGCAGATGGAACAAGTTTCCGTTTTGGACGTGTTCATATTCAATAAAGAAGGTGTGACTGTGGAGCTGCTCTAAGGAGAACAGCAGCAGCACTTACAGCTGTGTGTCCTGTTCTGTGCATTAAAAGACAAGATTGCGAGTTCCCTGCTCAAGGGGGGCTATCCTCAAGCTGCGATCCTCCACTTGCCGGTCCTATACTTTATGTAGTGTTGGATGTGCCCAATTCTCTCGCTTCAATCTGCACCATTAGATTAGTCGGTCATCTTTTTTTTTCTATTTTTTTTTTAAGTTATGGATTTATTTTTTGGATTTTTATAAGGTGATGTAATGATTCCTATAAACTTCGTACTGATCACATCAATATAGATACATCATATAGATAGATAGATCAATATTACATTCAAACTCCCTTCTCAAACACCCACATTCACAATCCTGTACATTGAAAAGCCAGTTTTTTGTATTTTGATTGATTAAGTTTTGCACCACATACAGACCCACACAAACTTCTCCTAGTGGTTCTCACTGCTTGAATAGTAAAGTTACCACACCCCCTCAAATTATATCCCCCTTCTCTGTGCAAAAAATGTTTTTTTGATATTTGCTGGTAGTATTTTTTTATTTGCTTTAAACATAAGCTGAGCTGTACAAAAGTCAACAAGATCAACAAATGTTAACAGTTTTGACTCAAAAAATAAAATGTTAGTGTGATTGAAATATCCTACCTTGTGTATAATTCTTACAGCACGTTTTTGGAGTATAACAAGGGGATGTAGAGAGCTTTTATAGTTATTGCCCCCAAACCTCTACACAGTAAGTAAAACTAATGAGAAGTATAGTAACTGCAATGCTTTGTGATTTAAAAAGAATTTTGCTTTATTAATAACTGAGATACTTTTGGAGACTTTGCCTTGAATGTGTCTTATGTGTGGTTTCCATCTTAATTTACTATCAATAGTTACTAGGAATTTAATTTCTGATACTGTGTCTAAAACTACCCCGTTTATATTTATTACTGGTTTTAGATTATTGTTGTAGTTGCCAAATAACATTATCTTTGTTTTATTTAAATTCAGGGATAACTTGTTGATGTCCATCCATGTTTTTAGTTTAGATAATTCATTGTTTAAAACAGATACTAGATTACCATAATTATCACTAGCAAAGAAAATATTTGTGTCATCTGCAAAAATTACTAATTTTAATTGTTTGGACATGTTGTTGTTAAAGCCACCCTGTGTAATTTTTACAGCTGCTCCATATTCAAAAACATGTTAACTAAGAATATTTACCTCCACCATGTTTTTTGAATTGTATTCATAGGCTTAGAATTTAACTTATAAATGTCCATGAGAGAGGAGTGCTCTCCGTGTCAATGTGCCATCTTGACAAACGGTGGTGGATAAGGGACAAAAAGGATGCGAGAATCGCGTTTTTGTTTGACATGAGCTACTGATATCGTTGCTTTCACCGTGCCTTCACAAGTTGTAAGAAGGAACCATGGAGGACCACAGTTATGTAAAAGAACATTGAACCACAGTTATGTAAAAGGCGATCCGAACAACAATCTTTTGGAAAAATAATTATGCAGAAGTCCAGCGTCATGGCAGCAGAGTGTCAACATCGCAAACCACACGCACCGAAAGACGGCGTTAACACAACAGGAGGCACATCGTGTAGTTTGTACACAACAGACTCACACGTGAACAATACGTAACTTTTTTCACACTGACAATAATGAGAACAAGGCAGAATCTGCAACACAGTCTCAGAATGTTCTGACCCGATCCAAGCGCAGTCCAACTACTGTCACAAGTTTACACTAAACTTATTCAGGGAAAAAGCCTCAAATAAAACACACAGAATCCCCACAAAACAATCGCCAGAAAACTTTATCAGCAGCGTGAGTGAATGTTTTGACCTCCACCTCCACGTGACTGTCAAGTGCCTGAGACGTTTTGAGGGATCAGGTCATTTATCAAACTAAAGTATTCCTTCCTTGGCAGTCTGATGAATGACTGAGAGTTGAGGAGCTCTGTCTTTCACAGTGCTCCTCAACTCAAAGGGTCCGTACTTTAATAGACTGCAATATAAGATCTCGCTAGATGGCACTAAATATTACACAGTGTACCTTTAACATGGCTAGGCAAAAATATTTAGTCATAATTAGTGCTGTGCGGTGTAAGTGGAAAGGCCGACAGCATGTTGTGGTTAGGTACTAGTTTCAATAAAAGTATTTAAACATTAATGAGAAAAATAAATAAGTCAAATTCAATATATTTGACAGTAAATAAAGTGTCCCCTTCCATATTGATATGCTTTATTTCTGGCCTGGTTCGTAGCCAATTGTTTCTAAATATCCAAGAATCTTCACATGTTGACCTGATGTGTTGCCTGTGCAGGGCGCGCCCCCGTTCGTCCTGAACATGAACCAGTACGCCACCAAGAAGACGGCAGCAGAGGGCATGCTGGACGTTGCTCTGTTTCTGGCCAACATCACCCACATGAAGACGGTCATCGAGCAGGGAGCAGGCTACAGGTGAAACAAGCACTGCTCAGTATGTGATGAAGACTAGTCCAATGACCCAGGCCCTAGTTTGTTTAGTGACTGTTTCAGCAAGGCATTGGAATATTCACTGATTTTGGTATCCCAGGACTAACAGCGATGCATGAGGTCTACATCACTTCGTTTAAGATAACAAGCTTCCTCTGCCTGTTTGATTGAGCCAGAATCGCATAGGGATGAAGGCTTTTTTAAATTGTGTTGCACCACTGCACCTCTCTCGCGCATTTCTTTCCTCTGTGTGTGTGTGCGTGCTGTTAGCTCATATGTGTGCGTGGTATAAGATCATGTGTGTGCGTGTTTGGGTTGTAAATTGCATGGGAAGTTATGCTTACAATTTGGCTAAATAAAGTAGTCCCTTTCCCCTGACATAATATTATGTGTAACTTTTCATGCCACTTAAAGATACTTCACATGGCATTATTCATTCACTCCACACACAAAGGGAAGAAAATTCCTCCATCGCCACGACTCACACTCAATGTGGGTAAAGTTTCTTGCCTAAGGACACACAAAATGGCAATACATTTTGACATACCTAAATTGATCTTAATTTGTGAGTGTGAGTGCGTGCGTGCGTGCGTGCGTGCGCGCGCGTGTGTGTGTACATATGGGGTACTATGACGTCAGATCTTACTATAGGTCTGATTAATATGCATCGTACTAATGAAGTGGATGAGCTTGAATGAGAATACAAAGAAATCCGCAACTGTGAATTCTATAATCCAGATAATCTATTTTTCTGCCAAATTAAAACAATAACATTTGAGACTAGAAAGAAAATGGCACCTCGCTAATATTATTAATGACAATAGTAAATGACAAAAACTAAATCATGTAGAATAAATTGTGTCTAAAAGATAAATAAAATAAATGATATAGAATGCCTATAATGAATACAAATCCAATTCTGAAAAGTGCGTCTTGAGCCTGCCTCTGAAAATATGAAGGTTCTGTTACTTACGTGGCAATAAAAATGATTCTGATTCTGATTCTGATTCTGATGTTCTCTGCGGCCCTGAGCTCCTCTGGCAGACTGCTCCAGAGACGGGGGCCGTGGGGGTGGAAAGGTGCCTCACCGTGAATGTGTGTCCTGACTTTTGGAATTGTGAAGAGTCTGCTGCTAGGGTTCATATGGTGAAAGCAGTTCTAAGAGATAAGAATACCTCTCTAATGTATAAGGAGAAAAGTGAATGTTCTAAACAACCGAAAGCCTTCCTTACTTGATCCTACATGGTCAAATTAAAAACTGGGACTGAGTGTTTAACACCACTAATCCTGACCAAGACTATCACTCATTAGGATCTAAAATAACCGATTCCATCATCATAATTATCTCTGAAAAGACTATTATATAGAATGGAATACAAAGAAAATCATTTTAAAGTCAACCAGAAAGGAAAATCAGGAAAAACACTTTGACACTCCCAAAAATAACAATTGTAAACCGCTTTGAGACTCCGATGTGCAGTGAAAAGGCGGTATATAAATAAAGATTACTTACTACTACTACTACTTAATATATTTACTGTATATACAAAAAATATCTTACTCTTTTGATGATCTGTAGAAATCATGAAAGGGTTGAATGAGATACTTTGTCACAATAATGAAGCATCCGTCATCCCTGACACTGAGAAAAACCAACCAAATGAAGATAATTTAACAAACGTCTTTAATGATTACTTATATTGTCTCTCTTCAGGTACTACGCTGCAGTCCTGACCCTCATCTCCTTCTCCTTGGCTCTGCAGATAATAGCTGGTGTCCTTATTGTCATCATTGGTAAGCCTTATTACATTACGTTCCATTAGGAGCACCCAGAACATGCTGCAATCCCCCAATCCCTTTGTGAATAACTATTTTAACACACTAACTCCCTCTGCATGCTTTCAACCAGGAGAGACGGAGGCTATACATATTGTAGACATGGGACAATAGGCCTTTCCAGTGAGGAGGGGACACTGAGTGGGTTGTGCTGCATGGGAGGTTTTTCAGGTGTAGGAAGGGAAGGATTTTTTTTTACTATTTTGGGAAGCTTGCAGATGGAACTCAGATTATTAGAATATAATTAAAAAGTTTATTATTTTATTCTACTTAAAATATGAAACCAATAATTCATACCTGCGGAGTGACATATACCAAGCCTTTGTTGTAATTTGGATGATTATGGCTTACAGTCCATTTTAACAATATAAAGTCTCTCATATATTAGTTTCACACAAGTTGAATTACAGAAGTAAATGGACTTTGAACAATATTCTAGCTGTCCAGGTTTAACCAGTATATCCTTGTCGACACATTGGATGTTCAATCCTTCATTTTATTATTCAGTTTCTACGTATATACCAGGAAAACCTGTGAGGTCCAATTTTAGTCAATAATTTAAAAAAAGAGAGAGAATTGCATATATGTCCTTATTTAGGTTTCATCGCTTTTGATTTGTCGTTGACTGAGGTGATAGTTGTCTGAGCGATTTTAGACCGAAGACTCCAGATATGTTTTGTAGTGGTGGTCTCTCTATGTGAGAGCGCAGTAGATGTCAGTTTCAAAGCTTCAATGCAAAAATGCTTCCATGGAAATAAAACTAAAATAAGATGTTGCATCCAAATTCATAAAAGAGTGGTCTGAGCCTGCATGTATACTGAGACTAGAGAGGTCTGATCCTGCATGTATACTGAGACTAGAGAGGTCTGAGCCTACATGTATACTGAGACAAGAGAGGTCTGATCCTGCATGTATACTGAGACTAGAGAGGTCTGAGCCTGTATGTATATTGGGACTAGAGAGGTCTGAGCCTGCATGTATACTGAGACTAGAGAGGTCTGATCCTGCTGAGACTAGAGAGGTCTGAGCCTGCATGTATACTGAGACTAGAGAGATCTGAGCCTGCATGTATACTGAGACTAGAGAGATCTGAGCCTGCATGTATACTGAGACTAGAGAGGTCTGATCCTGCTGAGACTTGAGAGGTCTGAGCCTACATGTATACTGAGACTAGAGAGGTCTGAGCCTGCATGTATACTGAGACTAGAGAGATCTGAGCCTGCATGTATACTGAGACTAGAGAGGTCTGAGCCTACATGTATACTGAGACTAGAGAGGTCTGAGCCTACATGTATACTGAGACTAGAGAGGTCTGAGCTTGTATGTATACTGAGACTAGAGAGGTCTGAGCCTGTATGTATATTGGGACTAGAGAGGTCTGAGCCTGTATGTATATTGGGACTAGAGAGGTCTGAGTCTGCATGTATACTGAGACTAGTCATAAATTGGGATGGACATTGTGGCTAAATTTTCATTAGTGTCCCCTCATCACATAAATTCGGTCTCCCTGGTTGATTGTAAGCAACATTCCTTGCAGGCCAGTGCAAATGCAGTGTTGAAACAGCCCCTGGGTGCATAGGTGCATGTCCATTTGTCCTTCTTACAGCTCGCCGGGATCTAAACGTGGAAGCCAATCACAAGCGTCTTAACAGCCTGAACAATCGGCTGACTGCCCTCGTCTTCATCATCTTTGTCACCAACCTGCTCATCTGCACCATGGGCATGGAGCGCACCGGCCTCTTTAGGATGCACTTTTGACCAATGTGCGTGAATAAAATCATCTGAACTAGAGAGCAGAGTTTAGACAGTCAAGGAAATCCCACAGGAGTTATGGGGAAATACAATTCTAAATTTCAGTTCCCAATATTTTAGAATTGTATTGGGTTTGGGATGATTTTATTTGTGGCAGAACTTGTAAAATATTGATGTAAAATGTAACTATAACCCACTCTAGCTCTGTTTGACATTGTTTTTACATGCATGGTTAAAACACAGTTTTGCATGTACCATGTTGATCTGTCAAACAAATGTATATTATCACAGTGAATTCTAAGTCATACTAAGGAATGGGGGAAAAACGGCAACTAATATTTGTATACCACATTGATTTACATTGCTCTTATTTTTTCAATAATAATTGATGATTGTTTGAGTGATACTGTACATACAGTACAGGTTACTGTACATACAGGTTTATACTGTGTGACCACTGCACTATAACATTCTGATTGATCTTGCAGCCCTAAACTAACACAATTAATAGTTCCTTGGTGAATCTTCATCTTCAGTCATGACAGATTTCCTATTTCTTACAGTATAAGTGGGATGTATTTACCTTAACATAATAAAGTAGAGTGTTCCTTACTTCTTAGTGTGGTCAGCCTGATGTACCTGGGGGACATTCAAACTGACCACACCTGTGAAGATGAACGTCAGAATGTGTACATGATTTACAGAAACAAAGAGTAAACAACTTGCATTTGGATTAGAGTTGAAACAACTTCTGGGTCCAACTTCTTTCACATTTCCAGTAGAGAAATGGTTGAATCGAGGAGATGATAGATTAGAGATGCTCTCCGTGTGTGGAAAGGAGGAAGGTTGGACGGTGCCTGCATCTGGCTTCCAGCCTCTGATCATTTTGTTTGCAGTGATCTGATATGGCAGATGTGTCACCAAAGCAACACTGCACAATTGTAATCGAATAGACATTGCAATTTGTGTGGTCGCAATTAGCAAATCGCAAAGACTACAATGATTAAAGTTTGTTGCAGACAAAAAGGGAGATAATCCAAAACTGACTTGAAGTATATTATAAAAGATATTTTGTCAATGCAAGTATTTTTTATCTTTCTCATAATTTACAGTGTGTATATTTCAAAATCAAAATGCGTCTCACAACTCGGGTTGAACTAAAGTATGTTGTGTGAAAATATGGAGAAAAATTTTTTTTTACACTAAATGAAAACATGTTTTGCAGTGAATGTTTGTACTATGATCGGTGAATATGTACAGTATTTATTTAAGTATTTATTTTTACTCTTTTTAAGAGGGAAACAAACTCAAAATGGACTTTTATCAGCTTTTGGCCTTGTTATGGTTTTTATTATTCCTTTCTCGTTTACAGACAACACTGTTTTTACCATGATTTATACATGTTTGTGTTATTTATATCCTCTATTACGCACACTGCCAGTCCTCTCTCAGTCCTCTGACCACCGGTATCAAGCCCCTTCCCGGGTTTAACTTTCTTTGGGTTTAATTTTGTGATATGGGGAGGATTCACCTATCTTGTATATACATTTTTTCTCAAAGATTGCATCACATTTGAGCTTGTTCCGCGGGCTATGTGGGACAAGAGGACTCACAAGGACTCAACATTTCATATGAGTCATATGTTTAACAAAGGGCCATGAGGCTCATAGATTATCATATTATAGAGCGCACAATCAGGTCATATCCTAACTCAAAAAGATTAATTTTGTCTTGAAGTAAAATACTTTTTGTGGTTATTTGGAAAGACAAGTCATTACATTGTGAACATGTTTCGGTCAAAGAGATGCAAGCCCTCTTCAGAAATGTCACCCGCCTTGGTGACATGTCATTTATCAACTGATTGACTTGGCAGTTTGCTCAGACTGACCACGCCCCTTTCGCCTGCCGGTCTCTGGAGGAGGGTGTCACGTGTGTGTGACCGGAGGAAGGCTCCAGGTTGATGCTGTTGTTGCCCTGCTTTCTGATTTCAATGGCCTCCTTCCATCAGCTTGAAAGATGATGAGTTATACTTCTACTTATACTACTTAATTACTATTGTGCAGCCCTAAGCCCAGTCATGTTAAGGTAAATCAATCCCACTTATGTTCTATGTTTTATTGAAAACATAACAACTTGCATTTGTCTGACTGGAAGAAAAAAAGAGGAATCCAATAATTCTACCTGACCTCTTTGACATAACCCATGTGTCACCATTGTTATTATTCATTTGCGCCACGGAACCAACCATAGACCTGTGTGTGTGTTTGTGTGTGTCTTGTGTGTGTGTCAACATAGCTCGCTGTGAACTCAGGCTCCTCCCCTCGTACCAGCGCCTGCTTAACTTCCTCAACAACCTCCTCACAGGCCTCATAGTCCTCACCATGATCGTCAACATCGTCAAGTCTGCTTTCGGCACACAACGCAGCTGGTTACTGGGGTGGCTCTTCCAGCGTTTTTTTCTTTGATGTCTAAGATAATAAAAAAAACATGGGAGAAACAAAAAGGGACTTGCAGCATTTTTGTTAATTTTTTTTATCCATAATTGGATAAAAGAGACTGCCCTTACCGTTCTTTGACATGAACGTCCTTGTCATAGCGGCTGAAACACCAACTGCGGGGTTAATGGGAACTGTGTGGTTTATGATCATTGATAGCTGTTTATTTGGCGCTGACAGTTTATCATATGCGTCTGTACGTATACATCAATCATACCAATCACCCAATAACATATGGCGAACGACAGAAATTTGTCGAGAAGAGGAAGCAAAAAAAGATGCCATTTGTGTAAGTGAAACATGAGGGAAGATTCTTCTGCAAGCTTCCCTCATGTTTCCAATAGTGCGTCATCATAGTCTTGCCATCTCTTCCCATTCTGTGATTGGTCCCAAAGCCATACAAAACTATAAATTTTGATGCTTTTATGCAGTTTGATATGAATCGGGTGCACACAGCAGCAGGCTAACTCATCATCAAACTTTATAAAATCAAAAAACATAAACCAAACGTCTTCATTAGTCAATTGGGAGGTTTTGACACATCAGTGTCAGTTCTGTTTAGTTGTCATTGTACCGAGGGTACTTGGTAAGAGAACTGAAGTGAGAGCAGAGGACTGAGGGGAGAGCCATGGCAGTGTGCATATATGAGGATATAAATAGCTCAAACATGTATGAATTGTGGTAAAAACATCTTGGTGTTCGTAAATAACAAGGGGAAACAACTATAACATGGCCAAATATTGTGATTCATGATAATAGTGCAGCCTTTAAGGAGAAAAATATTCTTAAATAAAAATTCTCCCAACTAGAAATGGGACACGATTGGGTTTCGATTTGGATTTCAATCTAATAAGAGGCGGTCACAAAGGCACAAAGATGTAAAGAATGTGATCTGGAGAGATTATCTTAACCCTGTTGTGTTAGGGTCTCCAGCAGTAGTTGAACTCATGAGAATAAGAACATATGTCAGTATGTAAAAACGGTGGCCTATTCCTTTAACACAACATGAGGGTTATATAATATGGAAATATATTATTTAAAAAGAGAGAAAAATTACTATCACAGTGATTCTTATAAATAAAGACAACAGTTGAAGTTGAAAATTTGTGTCCATTGAGTGGCAAGCTTGATTTGAATCAGGGGCTGCCCGAGTTTTGCAAGTGCACAGGTCCAGATCTCTTGACTGAAAAAAACCCAGTAGATTTTTAGCCGTAGATGTTCAGACATGCCAGCATCCTCCACCTGTTGAAGAAATTGACAAAAGATTTGGTCTGAGACTGTGTCTCAGTAGAGGACATGTTTTATTTTTGGTACAGCGAATAAGTGACTCAACTCATGGTTTTATACCAAGGTTAAAAAAAATATGGAAGCTCCCCTCAGCATCTGCCATGACACCAATAGAAGGATCTTGGAGTGACGTCGTTGTTTATAGTTTTTCCACACCAGTCACGTGACTGGGTGGCAAAAACAGCATAGAAAGCTACCTGGATGCTAGAGAGTTTGCTAGTTTTTGACGTTTGGAGAGAGGTTTTACTAAATCAAATGGTCCAGTCTTGTTGTGTGGTCGGTTGTAAAGGCCGCAGTAAAGTGGTCTGCACATTAAAAGCGGGTTTAAGTAGTAAGTAATGTTTATTTATATACCGCCTTTCACAGACAGAGTCACAAAGCGGTTTACAATTCTTATTTTTGGGCACTTGTCCTCTCACTCCACACAGAGATGGGAGCAGGGTCGCCGAACAGGAGGCGCATGCCAGACCTATTGTACATATTTTTAGTGGTAGGGGAAACCGGAGTACCCGGAGGAAACCTACGCAGACACGGGGAGAACATGCAAACTCCACTCAGAAAGGCCCTGGTCCGACCGGGATTTGAACCCAGAACCTTCTTGCTGAGAGGCGAGAGTGCTATCCACTCAGCCACCGTTGCCTCTTTATGCTGTTACCTACGGTAAACGTAGAAAGGGAAGCCGGGGGGATGAGGGGATAGAAATTCATAAAAAAAATCACTGCACACTTGTTCACTGTGATGATGAATTTTAAACAATGCATTCTGGTTGCTCATCCCCACGGGCTTCTTTTCCACGTTTTCCGTAAGTAACAGTGTAAAGGGGCAACCCGCTTTTAATGTGCGGACCACTTTACCCAACGGCGAAAAGCCGGGCCACTTTACCGCAGTGGTTTTTCAACACGGACCTTCTGAAGGGTCTTGGGTTTTCAATGAAGTAAGAATAAATGTCTACCAGCAGATCGGTGCCTACTGTAGACAGAGGTGAGTCTGAGCAAAGTTTCTTCTTGTCATCCCATGTCTCGTATGGGCTTTGGATTTGTTCAGTTCGGTCTCATATACTTATTCTTAGCTTGTCTTTATATCTCCTCTGATCTTCTTGCCTTAAAGTGCAAGTATACAGTGCATTTCGCCCACTAAGTCTTTTCAAAGTACTCGTTGTTTCCATGCTTCAGTATGTGCCGCTCTGTCTTCTTGCCATGTGCACGCGTAAACAAAGATCCTCCTATAGATAGGTTGGCTTTGGCCTTCAAATCACAAAAACATTGTGTGGATAATCATTGACTTCTGCGTACCGTTGAAATGGCCTGATTAGTATTAACTATGGCTGTCCCAATCCAATATCAGAATTGGGCCAATATTTCATGGTTTTTGACTGATCAGGGTTTGCCCGCTCTACTCACTCGATCTTTACAGTTGTTGTTGTGGAGAAGCAGTTGTTTACGGTAACTGCGCACGCAGTATTTTAAAGCTCAGTTAGTGGAACATTTCAGCGTGGTGCTCTTGTTAAAACTAGTTAAAACATGTCAAACGTGTGGTAGTATTTCTAATTAGAAAACAAGTACATGCAAAGTATGCAACATGTTGATTAGATACATTCCACAGACAAACCTGATTCGGCATTTGCTGACTAAACATGAAACGGAGCACACAGCGTTGTGTAAATCTACCAAAGGAAATGTTCAGCTAAAAGTTTTACTACAGATATCAGTAAAACACTTCAGATGTCAGTCCTATGTCTTTACTCAGCTTTACTGCACAATGGTGTGATCCCTCAGGCACATCCCATGTGGAAAAGTTGCACATAATATTGATTAAAAAAAATGTCACATCACATTTTATTTGACTTTCGTATGATTTTTCTATGATTATCTCCTGAAAGTGGCATCTTTTGCACATCTTTCATATATGGCAAAAAATAGTGTTTTATGTTGTTAATTTACAAATTGTATACAGTTTTTGTATAATTTGCAGTTTTACAATATGTAATAAATATAAAATCTGTATGTTATACGTTTATCGATAATGTGTGTGTTTCCTATTCATCATACCATCATAAGGTAATGAGTATGTAATAGTGTAATAAGTGTGTAATAATGTGTGTAATAATGTGTGTAATAAGGGTTTAATAGCAGTTCTTTTATTTGCCTGATTTTCATAATGATGAGTCATACAAATTACTTTTGGTACTTCTACCTTTTTCAATATTTGCAGTACTTCAAGTATGTCTCATATCTTTTATATCAGGGTCAAAAGCCAAAGCCACTGTCGCCTCTTACATTTTACCATCACATACTTTAGTTTCTGTTGTTATACAGAATATAGGCCTGAAGTGAAAATGTAACTCTAGATTTTGATTTTGAAGTGTTAGTTATAAAATGCAAAGCTTACACAGTTCTTCTGCATTCATTCCTTATACAATTTAACTTATAAAATACTATTAACTTTGTGTTGCATTTGACTGTCAAAGGATCAACTCTGATATTCAAACAAACCTCACATTATTTTTTTATAGAATGCTTAAACATGATTTCCCGTGTATAATTTGGAGCATACAATCTTTCTATGGAATGTGTATTTTGTTTGACTCTCATATGTGTAATGTAAACATTTTAAGCAAGTCCCATACAACTTTTATAAAATGTTTGTTCATCTTTTCCATATGGGATCTGAGGCAAAAACTAGTGATAGGGACATCCCTAGTTTTAAGATATCATCACGCAAAAGGGATGCTGTTGGTAGTAGTAAGCACACGGCTAATTAACCTCCAAACTCGGGATTTGGAAAAGGGAACTTCACTTTGGGAACCAAAGCAGACTTAATTGTGAGTGGCAAGGTTCATAAAAAAGATAAAGGAGTTTGAAAAATAAATATTTGGACAGATGGGTTGGGGAGAAGTGCTTGTGCTGATTATGCTAGAAGCTAATTCTGTTCCCCACAAGCCCTAGGGCCCTAGAAAAGTACTAAAATGAAAGTAAGAATGAAATGTGTGTGTGCGTATGTGGGCGTGTGTGTGGATGTGTGCGTGGATGTGTGCGTGTGTGTGTGTTTGTGTGTGTGTTTGTGTAGCCCGCAGGGATCTGAATGTGCTGTCCAATCAGAGGAGACTGGATTACCTCAACAACATGGCCACCAGCTTCATCTTCGCCACCACCGTCACCAATTTCTTCATCAGCTTCTTCGGCTCCAAGAGAACGGGCTTTTTCCGCTGGCTGCTGGCCCGCCTTCACTTCTGACGCACTCAAATGCCACTGCAAAGATGGACACACAGAATGAAATCAGAGAAAGTAGTTAATATAGAAATGAAAATAATAATAATAATAATTGATACCTCAAAAATGTCCGTGTGAAACTGTAATTTAAAATTGCAACTTTTTCCTGTTGTTTTTTGAGCATTGCAGTGGTGATGAAATGTGTGTTAAGAACTGGGTACTGAGTTTCAAATTTTAATATTGGGACAACGCTTATGCTAGGTACAGCACATATGCAACGCTCATTTGCATATGCCATACGCTGAATAGCATGAGAAATGAAAACTCTAAACATCACTGAAATTAAAAATCAAAGAAAAGTTCTATTAAAGATGCCAGTGCACTTTTTCTGGTGGAGGGTTTCTATTTTCTGTAATAAATGTTGTGAAAATGTTTCTTCTTCTTTGAAGACAAACAGGATACAGGTCATATCGGCGTAGAGGAGAGTCGTCCTATGCAGTAGAGACATACAAGCTTCCCATTATGCTGAAGGACATTGAAGCAAAGCAGTTACATAACATTTACAAAGCGAGTAGTTGACCCCATCAGAAAAAAGTATGCAAGGCATATGTTAACTGTGTAACTTTTCAGCCAAGCATTTTATGAATTCTTTGTTTTTATTTTTGAGTCTTAAATTTGAAGCAACTAACTTGTCTTGTAAATAATACATTCTGTGTGTCTCAACAGTGTTGTAAAAGTAAATTGTTGTGGACAAATCAAACCACAACATGCTGGTTTAGTCGTATTAGAAAAGTTTGTCCCCTGCCAGTTAAAGCAAGATTGTGTTAGATGCCCAAAACTAAGCAGGGCAGGCTGGTTAGTACTTTGATGGGAGACCTGTGGGAACACGGCAACTGCTCCTGTAAAGTGCCAAACTGTTGTTGTGTCCTTTGGCAAGACCCCCATGACATAATATTAACGAACATATCAAGACTGAAAAAGTGTTTGTACCGAGAGATCCTGATATTGCCTTGGATGGAGCTCAAGACGACTCCAGATCTGCGACTGATGAAGAACAATGTTGCAACATGTTTAAAAACTCAAAAAAGACCATTTTACATACTATGTGCTTAAGTATGTTTGATGGTGGGATTTCTCATTATGGTCGTTTTTATTGCTTTTTTATTTGGAAATATTAGTCTATTTGAATTTTCTATACCAATTTCAAGAATATCATACTAACTATACCCATTGCTCCTTTTCTAGAATTTTTAAAAATTCTAATGCATTTTTTTATGTTACTAATATCTGTGACAAATGTTTATCTTTTATTAATGAATTTTTTTAAAATACACTTTAATATTTGTATCATCTAGTCTGATTGTCATTTTAACTTAAATGTAAATTCTAGATTTCAGTTAACTCATTTTAAGATTCTTTAAAAAATAAATTAAAAAATACGCCTTTTGTGTTCCAAGTTTGATTGATTGAGTGTTCTAATTGAATTTGGTCAAGTATCTCTTTATTCAGTTTCAATCATTGCAGATTTGGGCTGTGCAATTTTAATTTTCATGTTTTGACTGAACAATTGTTAACATACGATTTCTATTTGAACATTTTCCTCTACTTTTCTATTCTGTATACTGTTTCTGCATTGATTGAGACACTTTGTTCATATCTTCTAAAAAGTATTATTAACATTTCTATTATTCACATGTGCACAATGTATTGAGCTGAGCATGGACTATTCCACAGCGAGGTTGTATGTGCTTTGCTCCGATAACTGGTGTTTGTCTTGCTAAATACATTAGCATTAGCAATTACAGTATCTGACATGTAAGTCGGCCCACCTCTGGATATGACAGAGCAAACTTAAAAATCTACAAAGTTGGAGTACTTAGCTAATCCGTGTCTTTCGTAATACAAAACATAGAGTCTTGTTTGAGTAACATTTTGTGAACAAATCGGACCACAAAATGCTGCCTTTATCTTATTAGAAAACATGTTTTCTGTGACATACTCAGAGCTGATCTGAAAAATAAATGCATATGACAACTAGTTATAACCAAACTGTTTTGAGAGCGATGAATGAGTTACATGGCTTTTATTGTATAGTTATTTATTGTGGTTTAAAGTTAGGTACTCCAGCTTTAAATAATAGCGCTTTCTAAATTACATCCTACTGTATGAAGACCTAAATCTAGCACTCATCCTCACAGCAAAAATCCCGTGTCGACCCTGGTCTTTCTATGTGGAGTTTACGTGTTCTCCCTGCGTCTGGTTGGGTTTCCTCCAGTCGCACTGGTTTCCCTCACCACTCAAAACATATATGAATCTGGTGAATGAGTGAGTGGTGGTGGTGCAGGGGCTGATGACACAGACACACTTCTGTAGTAATATACCCCCACCGTGTGCAAAGTGATGGAAAATGTATGTATGGAGCTCTATTTATGACGTCATCATGGTCACAGTGTAATACGTTGTTTATGCTAATTTTTTTTTTGTATTATTTAAAAGCATAACAAATACAGACCACATTGCACAATATCGCAGCAGCCTAAAAAAGCTGATCTCGGGTTCTGACATAAGCCAAAAATACATGCATTTGAAAACTATAGAGCCAAACATGTGACATGGATTGTATTGCATTATTATTATTATTGTTGTTGTTGTGGTTTTAAAATGAGGCACCCAGCTTTCAACATAAAATAATCCTGTTAAACCACTCATTTGTTAAACCTTCGTAACAGAATAAAAACATTTTCAACCTTACATGAGCTAACTGAACCCACTGTAACAAACTATATGAGTTGGATCATAAACAAAAGTGCTTGCATGCTGTAGAGAATTCCCTTTGCATGACGTCCATGTGTGACAGGTCGGCGTGATGTGAACACCCCCACTCTGCAGAAGAGGCTGGACTATCTGAACAATGTGACCACCACCATGCTGTTTGTCACCACAGGGATGGGCTTCTTCATCAGCATCTTAGGCATGACGCGCACTGGACACTTCCCATGGCTTCTGATACGCATTCACTAAGGCTTCACATGTCCCCTTTTCACAGACTGTATATTGGCCCCTCATGCACATCCGCTGGGGCTACACAAGTCTCCTGGCCCAATTTATCACAGCCTCTAGGACCATTTTAAAACATACAGAAAGAGAAGACAAAATTAAAACAAATGAGCAGTAACGACTTTAATAGACAGCCATACCAGTGCTTTCACCAATGGGGGCGGGTCCTATAGTTCAAAAGAGTCCATGAGCCTGTGTACTGACATGCTTGTAATCTGACTCCTTGCTGGTGGTTGCGTACCCGGAAACAGAATTATCCTATTAATTTCTACAACACCTTCTTTCTCACAAAAACAGCCCGGTCCAAAAGGCGGCTCTTTGCTCAACGCTACGTTCCAGATGTGTGTCAATGCTGAGGGGACTATTTTTTTCGTATACCAGCCGCTGTGGACTTTTGAATGCACTCAGTAAATGTATGGGCCTTGTGCCGGTTGGGCTGCCCGTAGGGCTGGGCAAAAAAACAATAACAGTATATTTTGCGATAGACACGTGTTCGATATCAATAGAAAATGGGGTCTTTGATAGTTTAACTTAACTCTGCTAGAATCAGAAGTGCACAGCATTCTGGGGGACAAAGGCAAAAGCTTCCCGACCCGGTTGCATGAAATATAAAAAGAATACTCCAGCTATACATAATATAACAATTGTATAGTCACTTATGAACTATAAGGAAAGTCAGAACTATAGGGCTAATTTTGACAAGAGCCTCGCATTACAACACCTGCATCCAGCATGTGTTGATGGTGACAATAATAATAATAAGAAGAAGAAATGATAAACAGAAAGGCAGTATGCTCTCAACTCCTCCAAGCATCACCAATCAATCATACACACACCACACTCATATTAAAATGTCTTGCCTAAAGACACAATGACAGTTTGGCCCTCTGAAGGGTGCTCGTAAAGGTCTCTCATCACAGTTCTAACCAGGCCCTGACCTGACATCTGCCAAGATCAGGCATCAGGTGTGATGCCTTGGTTGTACTGACAAGTTTACTAAACGGATGTTTTTAATTCATTAAATAAAATAAATGTGTTGAAATTGAATGTCTTTGAAGTTATTTTAATGAGAACCTATCAGCTCAAGTTTCAGAGAGAATCAGCATCTTGTATCAAGTGCACCCCTTTTATTTATTTATTTATTTGCTCATGTCATGTCAGGCCATTACACCATTTTTTTTAAAATCCATACATGAACAAAAAGGAACAGAATGAAGATTAATCTTGTAATATCTGTTCCCATTAGCAAATTTACAAAATAAAATCAGAAATCCCCATCATTATACCCCAACTCATCACCAGGTCACAAAACATTTCAATTTGGAGAGACGAGAAAACAAGAAGCTTTTGAGTATTTTATTGGGAGGAGGTTTGGCGCCCTAGGCCCCGGTGCGGCCTTCAGATCGGAGAGGCTCCTGCGATGGAGCGCGCCAATCCCCCGGGACCTAGGCACTGGTGGCGGCATTTGGCAGCGGGAAGCAGATTGAAGGCAGATTGGAGGCAGGGTGAAGAGGAGGAGGAGGGGAGGCGGTGGTTGCAGGCTTCGAGAAGGCCGTGAAGTGGGAGTTTCTCCGCTTTTAAGCGGCTGCCTGGCCGGTACGGGTGATTGGAAGGGGGCGTCTGTTGAGCGATAGGCTGGGGATGTGAACCGGCCTGGAGGGGGTAACTTTGGCTGACGTCTACCAAATTGAATTTCCGCGGGCTGCATTTCAATTTGGAGAGACGAGAAAACAAGAAGCTTTTGAGTATTTTATTGGGAGGAGGTTTGGCGCCCTAGGCCCCGGTGCGGCCTTCAGATCGGAGAGGCTCCTGCGATGGAGCGCGCCAATCCCCAAAAAGGCTTTGTGTTGATGGCAGGGCTGGACTGGCCATCGGGCGTACCGGGCAATGCCCGAAGGGCCGATGCGCATATTTGGGCCGGTCTGTCTGCCTCATACAAAAAACATGTTTGTGAAAAGTGTAAATCCGTTGAGACATTTTTGAGGTGAGCGCGCGTGTCCGTGGGGCACCTGCTGTATGTACTCAAACGGGATTCCACCACCTCAGCGGCCGCAGTGTTCCCGCATCCAGCGGCTCTGAGCTGGACGCAGGAACCAC